>JAOYMR010000018.1:10122656-10165281 GCA_025802075.1 Tenebrosternarchus preto | reverse complement strand
GGTTTATAATAGATGGTGGTATTTAAACTAATTAGAATGAGAGTCTGTAGGTTTATAATAGATGGTGGTATTTAAACTAATAAGAATAAGAGTCTGTAGGTTTATAATAGATGGTGGTATTTAAACTAATTAGAATGAGAGTCTGTAGGTTTATAATAGATGGTGGTATTTAAACAAGAATTTCCAAACTTCCCAATCATCCATAAAGGTTATCCTCATGCTCGGATGTGTTATATACCATGTATATTCCACAGCTGGGTGGAACTTGGGGAAGGAAGAAATGAACTGTTTGAACTCCTCAATCATGCATGTAGCAACACCAAAAATATCATCAATGTGTCTCAGAAGTTCTAATGGTACAAGTCTAGTATTTTGTTCAAAACAATGTTTCTCAATGAATCCAACAAAGAAGTTAGTATAGGATGGTCCCATTTTAGTACCCATACTAACTCCTCTAATCTGTGAGTGGTACTTGGAGTCAACGGTGAAGCAGTTCAGAGTTAACACAAGTTCCCACCGTCTTAAGAGAATATCTATGGTTCTTCTCAGGTTTCGCAGAAAATAACAACTGTGGTACTGTACGTGCAACCACTTCATGTATATTTATTGACACAGCCACTAAAATAACTGCCACAACTGTCATCACCCATTTCTGCTCATGCAGTGTGTGTGTGTGTGTGTGTGTGTGTGTGTGTGTGTGTGTATGTACATGTACGTTTGTGTATACATTTTTCATGTAGTTTTAGAAAGGACAATATGCAGGATGAATATTCAAGGGCATCAGTATTGAAGTGATAAAACCATTTTATGGTGTCTATAATCATGAGTGCATCACCAAATATTGTTCAGTGGTTTGTCTTTTTAGGCATGTTTGTACATTTACAGTATTAGTAGTCTGTAAAACTGGGTTTAACCATGTCAGCCAGCATGAAGCAGCTGCAGAAACAGTCAAAAGATTAGCTTTGCAAAAACTATTATTAGGAGGAAAGAAGGTAATGGATACCACTGTGTCCACCATCCTGGTGTCTGTGCACCACAGTTATCACACAGCAAAAAAAAAATCCTACTGTTTAACTAACAGCTACACTGTTTCTGAGCCCAGCAGGACAAAATGTAACCATGTAAGAGTTTTTAAACACTGTAGGTGTTAATTCACTGTTGGGATTTTTGCAGTGCAGGACTGCATCAAATATATTAAATTATACTCGTGTGACCAGGTATTAAGTACAACCAGGTATCTTCAAAAACCAGAATGCTGGAATTAAGATGATGAATACTGTCCGAATAATTTTAAATATCCCATTTATGAATCTTGTATGTAGTAAACTGTTATAATCATGCAGATACAAGCTTTTCATATGTAAAAAAAACTGACTATGGTGGTTAGGGTTAGCATTGCTAGTAACTGCTAGTAACTTTGGACAGTTTTATATCAGTACGTGTTTTTTTTTTTTTTTTTATCTGCAGAGACTGTATGAGAGGAGAGCTGCTGAAAGTATGAG
This sequence comes from Tenebrosternarchus preto, assembly GCA_025802075.1. Lineage (NCBI taxonomy): Eukaryota > Metazoa > Chordata > Actinopteri > Gymnotiformes > Apteronotidae > Tenebrosternarchus > Tenebrosternarchus preto. Next base: position 10,163,779 of record JAOYMR010000018.1, on the reverse strand, counting down.
GACCCCACATGAATGTTCACTTACGCTCACAAGTGTTCAACTGGGCTGATATGCAGATCAGACTGTTGTCAATGAAGGACTTTTATGGTGTGCATCCTGTCATTAAGTGGCAGAGGTTCTGTTGTAGGTCAGACTTCATTTTGTAACAGGCAAAAATCATGTAGGAAACTACAGTGTAAATGGTTGTAACTGCACTACTGAGGGTGTTCTAGGCTGTACAAGTGTATCAGTGGGATGTTGTGATATTTCAAATAATCAGCACTTCTGCATTGCCTTGAGTTTTATTTACTAATTTTTCCTTCTGTATGTCCAGATTTGAAAAAAGCTTAAGAACAGCTTAATTTTCATAAACAAAAGTTTTGAGCAGTTACAAGTTTTCACTCCTACCTGCTTTATTGGTGTTTGTTTGCACAAACAAGAGATTAGCCAGACGTGGTAACATTGCCTTAAGAGTCACCCAATCACTTATATGACTGGCTACCCAATTTACTTCTCAGCAACTGTTGTAAAGATGGGTGTACAAAAGTGTGGATTATAAATCCCAAGAGAACTGCTGCTATACTTTAAGGAAACTGAGTGTTTTTGTTCTTTAGAAACAAAATATTATAATGTGAAAGGCTAAAAGAAGTGGAAATAATTTGTTAATTTATAATGGAAAGAGCTTGAAAGTGTGCTTACAATCCAAGTGAGAAGGACTTCTCAAAGCCGGCCAAAACAAGTGTTCTGCTAACTGGATATTCCCTAAGTTCATGAAGTTGGTCTTTTTTTTCTATTACACATTATGCATCACCGATATGCTGCTAAATTGAAAGGGAAAAAAAAAATCCAAAGTGAACAACCTAAAGGTGCTTCTCATCCCATATCATTTGCATTTGTATATCACATTATTTTTAAACAGAATATTAAAATCTGGACTTACAGTATTATATTCACTTTGATTTTCATTGTGCAAGATTGTCAGAACACATTACACTGTAGTGTTACTCTGTCTACACATTAAAGTCAGCGATAAATGGCCTAAAACTAACTTTTTTTTTTTAATGGAATGCAATGACTATAAGGAAACTGTAAGACGCCTGCAGATCGAATCTCTCATGCTACGTGGAAGACCCTTCAAGTCTAAGGTTTCTCTATAACACAACTTCCAGACACTACACTTATAAACCAGATACATTTTAAAAGGGGAAAGCACCAGCCTTGTGACGTGTCGGCCATCAAGAACGCACCCCTAAAGGAGTGTGAATGACTAGAAAACTTCCTTGAGGCAGCAGAGAAAAATTCATGGAGCACTTTTCAGAAGGGATGAAACCTCACTTGAGAATCCAGCTTGGCTAATACCTCGTGCGCCAATGACTTCCAAGACAAATAGATCGAGTCCTTTCCCCCTCTGGGTCCTCCCTGAAGCCTGTTTTTAGGGCAGACTGAGTGATTATTTCACAAGGCTCTGGGAACACAGGAAGTCTTTCATCCCTTTTACTGTACGCACAGAATTCATTTGCAAAGCATCAAACAACCTTTCCTATCTTTTGGTGACTACGGTAAATCTTAAAGTAAAAGAAACGCATAATAAATTGACACCATGTAGGATACGTTGTTGTAGGAGTTTATTCTTAAATAACCTACAGTGAGCAGAGAAACAAAAAAGAACAAAAAGGAAACCATGATTGGAGGCCATGACATGAAATTACACTGCTGCTCATGTGAAAATTTCAGAATGGTTGCAGAGAGGAGTAGCATTAAAGAATTCACATTAAAACCCATGTTAAAATATTTGTCCTCTATCTTTACACAATTAAAAAATAGAACCTGCCTACAATCATATCCTTTTTTTTTTTTTTTTGGCAAAGTTGATATCCCTCACATAACCCATTTTGGAAAGAAATTTTTTTTCCTTTCAACCCCAAACAATACATAATAATAATGATATCCAATAACATTATAATAGTGATATCTTCAAGTAACAGATAAGGGAGCTTTTTTTTCCTCATGGAAACAGTCATCAGACAGCAAGTTAAAACCAGATGGAGACTCAAAGCTGTGCAGAGAAATCCATAAGATGTTAATGCAAAAGGAAAAAAAAAAGAAAAGAAAAAAAGGTTGGTTCACATTTACACTGAAAACAAGTCCCTGATAGAAGCTGTTTAAAAAAAAAAAAAAAAGTTATTCACATTCTGCCTGCTTAAGAAATAGTTGATGTAATAGTTCCTTTTCCAAATATCTTAGTTTGTGGTATGGATACACTTTACACACAGTTCCAAGTCCAGTTAATAATAATAAAAAAAATAATATTTAAAAAAAAAATACGTTCGTCACATTCACTCACACACACAGCTTTTCATGGTCAGACCTACAACCTCTCACAATGAACATTTCTTTTCCTAAAAAGGCCCATGGGTGTATTGAAGGAATTCATTTTCTCTTCTATTAAAATATAGAATATTAATAAAGGAGGGCTAAAGTACACACAAAATTAAAATAAAAATGATACATGAAGCAACTGGTTGTTAAAACCCAGCAGCACCAGGACCACAGATGTTTATGTTTGGACATCGTGCACCTGTGCCCAAAGGGGACAAAGTCAGTTAAAGTGGTCAAACGTGGAGCTGCTAACCGGCCTCGAAGGCTTCAGCCCAGAAGGCCTAAAATCAGTCCTCAACAAAGGCCACGCACCCCAACCCACCCACCCACCCCCCGGGCAGTCCTTTAATCCACATCAATTCCCTCATCAGGTTTTTTTTTTCTTTTTTCCTTTTTTTTTTTTAAATACACCTGCTGGAATAACGTATGCTAAAGTTATTTATATATTTAAAAAAAAAAAGAAAAAGGGCTATTAAAACTGCAACAGCATTTAAAATGCAAAGTCTTCATCTGCCATGTCAATAGCCCATGCAAATTTCTCACGCTGTGTTTTATTGTAGATCTTCTCGATAGGGATGCCCCACTTCTTGCACCTGTGAGCGTGTCCATGCACGCCAGGAATTAAGCATCACAAAATTAATTTAGCGAGAGCTGCATTATAAAGAATAAGTGGATCATGGATAACGTAACTGAAATTTCCATCAGCAGAGAACCTGACTTATGTAAGCATGTGAGCAGCAGGTCACACTCACCAGGCTACACTAATGCGTGGGTCCAGGTAGTTGAGTTTGGAGGTGCCCAGGGCTATCTGCTTGTTCTCCTCACGGTCGGTGGCCTGCACCTCCAGCTTCATCAGCTGTTCCTCAATCCTCTGCACAGCTTTCTTCTTGCTCTCTACAGCTCTGTGTTCAACAGCACAACACACTTTAAGAGACTCCTACAGTATACGTCCACCCAAAAAACAAGTGTATGGAGCCAAATTCCACTGGGCACCCTCCAGGCAAATATTTTCTTACTCACTTCTTGGATTTCTCATCTCTGCGTACTTTGGCGTCAGCCTTGGCACCCTTTAGTTCTCTCTTAGCATCGGAAAGCTGCTCCTTCTTGGCATCGATCTGGTTTTAATGGGCACAGGAACACAGGAGGATCCACATCAGAAAAGTTCATAAAACGTCACATGAACAGGAAGAACCTGAGCAGCATACAAATAGCTTAAGATATCTGATAACAAATCCATACCTTTGATTGTAGGTTCTGCATGGATTTCTCAAAAGTCTTAGGAGGCGCCCTCTGGTGGTTACACAGGATGGCAACTGCCCGGTTGGCTCGATTGTAGGAGAGGATCTTGGCAGGGACATTGTCTTCCGCTATATATCAGAAGAATGTTGGTGAAGTTGAAAATTTGCATCACACGAGCTCATTCTAATCTTCTAGACAAAGGCCCATTAGTCTCAGCTTACGGCTGGTCAGCTCCTTCAGCTGTTGCTGCAGGGTGATAGAGGCGTTGTAGGTACGGAACACTTTAGCCGTCAGGCCGTCCATCAACTCCTGAAGATGCTTGTTAAGAATTGTTGTCTGAAAAATTAAAAAATATATATATACAAAATCACCCATGGTTTCTTTAATACTGTTGGGTAAAGACTTCAGAATACAATATGAAGGCGAACTCTGTAAGGGCGGTGGGCCCTACATTGAGCCGGTCAAACAGGTCATCCTCTGGCTGCTTGTTCTCCATGAAGAGCTGGACATTCTTGAAAACCTAAAAGTACAAATGAAACGAAGTGAAAATAAGTACAACTCAAACACTGAAGCCATGTACAAAAGTGGGCGGAAACATTTCGGCAAGCACCATCAAACGTTTTTTTCTTACCCGCTTTTCCACAGGGACTTTGTTGTAATAGCGGATGGAGTCTTTTCCCAGGAAGTCAAACTCCACCACGTACTCCTTGCCATCTTTCTCTGGGTGGAGGGTGATGTGCTCGACCCGGAGGGAGCAACAGCCCACCGTGTCTGCAGTTTCACCCTCCTCTTTCTCGTTACCTGCCCTCAGGGCCAGCTGCACAAGAACACACCTGATCATAATCAGAAGTATCTACTTTGTCTCACATTTATACCAATACAACCATAAATGAATATAAAAGCTTGGAAATCAGACACACAAATGTTTCTGCATTAGCAAGTTAAATGTTCGTGAGGAAAACTGGTTTAAACCTTGTCAATGAAGTACAAGGCCACAGCTCTCTGTCGAATTCTCATCTCCTTGGACTTCCAGTCATCACGATACTGAGCCCTCAGTCGATCCACACACTTCTTCAGTCGTCGAGCAGTTTCATACTTCTGCCAGTCCTTCTCGCCCTGCAAGGTCCGGAGTAAAAAGTTTCCATAAACTCCGGTTTGCACCATTTTATTTAAATGAGGACAATTTGAAGAGCTCTCTCTCTCTCTCAATCACAGTCACAAGAGGATGACTTGCATACTACCTTAATTCTCGAGCTTGGGTTCAGCATGATGTATTTGATTGCACCCTGGATGTTCTCAGTCCAGGACACCAGCCATGTCACCTTGTTGTCATGACGCACCTCCTTCCACTTGGTTCCAGGAGGTGGTTTGGGAAGCTGGGAGTCCCTGCAAAGAGTAAAACATTACCATCACATGCTCATTACATGGTTCCAGTTGCAATTAGCTACAATTCTGAGAGACATTCACATATGACTTTGGTCAAGAATTCACAGTGATGATAATCTGCCCATGAATAGTGCATGAAGACTTAGAATATGTTAGGAAGCAGTCATATAGGCATCTCGTAGTAAGAGATGGGCTGGGCAATAAAGAAACGGATACATTTCAAACATCACATCCTACAGAGCAGCAAGCTCATTTCACATTCTAACAAAATCCCCACTGATTCAAACAAATATATGGTAGCATATCTAGTGCAACAACTGAAGCTATAAAAAAAAAATATCAGGGTGATTGAGGGAGGAGAATTCTAGAGACTTTCATCCACCACACTGACTACTTGGTCCATGTGACGATGTTTGGGTAGTGGAGACCGTGTGCAAGAGCTGCCATACTTGCTGCAGTTGATGATGATGTCCTCTGGACGGATCCGTCGCTTCAACATGCCCATCTTCGGATGGTCTCCTCGGCCACGGAACAGGCCCGGGGGTTCGATGCGGAAGTTGGCAATTCTCTCCTTGTGATTGTCCATGATGCAGAAGCCATATTCCTGCAGGGTTCGCTCATTTTCCTCTTTGATTTTCTGGGGAAAAGGAGAACACAGAGGATAATACTTGCACAACACAAATAAATACAAGTATGCTGGAGGCACTGGGCATAGGATACCTGCTTCTCGTCCTTAGTCATGGCCTTCCTGGCTTCTGACTGAGCCTTGAAGTATTCATGCATGTCCCTGAAGTCACACTTATTCAAGTCTGTGATTTTAGCCTTCTCTTCTGAAGTCATTTCCTTGAGCACAAAATAAATAAACTAATGAGCATTCATAGGCACAGAAAGACGCCTTCATTTTTACTAAAGATATATATATATATTAGAAAAATACCTAAATATTAATACCTTCCTCCAGTCTTTAAAGAAGTTTTTTCGGAATATGTCCTTGGTGGTATATTCATGGTCCAGCATTTTAGCAAAGAAAGTTGCAACTTCCTCTGCCGCTAAGCCGAGTTTCATGGACTTCCCTGAATGACAAAGAAACAGACATAAATAAATAAATACATACATCTAAAAACAATCGCATACAAAAGATCAGTGAAAGTCAGCACAGGGACAGGAAGAGACACATTTTATTGTACTCTGGTCTACAAGGTCCAGTTTCAACCCCAGCTAAATAAATGTTTCAAAGTATATTTAAACGGCCTAATGAACTACAAGCTGTGAATTATATGCAGAAGAGAATAATATGATAATATGATAGAGAACCCCACCAGAATACAGCACAATTGTATCAACTCCTGCAACAGAGGAACAGCATCATAAAGACCATACTGTTTAAAACATTAGTGATCTTAAAGGAGGTTCACCTTTTTTCAGTAGTTGGGATGTACTCTGGCAAACAAAAATTAAACTGCATTAGGGTTTTTTTTTTGTTATGCTCAAACCCCACCCCTCAAAACAAAACACACAGTGACACATACGGCAGTTTGCAGTTTTATCACTGTGTTATAAAAGCTTAAAATAATGGAATGTGTTGAAACCCCCATGAGAACCTGCAGGAAAGAGGCACGTTTATCAGCACTCAATAAGGCCGTGCTATGTACCACCATTTTAATTAGGACTGAATGAGCAAACAGATCCTTCAAAGATTAAAACAAAGAAAAAAAATGTTTAAAACACCCCAGCATCTGTTTTTTTTTGGGTTCTGATGGCCACTCGGTGTGAGTAAAAGCAGAGTGCTGCTGTATACAAGCAGCATTGACTCCTTCATACTCCGCACACAAACATGCAGTTCTGAAGCTCAAGGACTCACCATCATAATAGAACTTGATGTGGCTGGGAAGAGGTTCGTACGCTGGAGCAAACACTGGCCCTTTGTGTTCCAGAAACTTCCACTTGACCCCATCTGTATATCTCTCTTCCTCCCACCTACAAACCATTACAAAATGCACGGAAGAGAGGAAGCAAATTCACATCTTGACATGGAAAGGCAAAAGACAAAAACTTTATACAGCGATAGAGCAATAAAACCGCTCGGAGCTGGTGAGTGTGTAAACAACAACAACAACGTTGAACACGACACCCTTTGAGCAAAAAGAAGAGAAACCAACCATTTCCACTTCTCCTCTGGCTCTTTCTTTGCCTTCTTCCTGCCATCTGCTCCTACTTCACCTTTCTTCTCTTTAGCTTTCTTTTTGGGCTTAATGTCCTATTTAAGACGACATCAAAATTCATTTCGACCGCTCGGATGAAACCAAGGCTAAAACGTAGCTCTGGAGATGAGCGCTGAACACGTGCACATACCTCATCCTCCTCCTGTTTCCTTTTTTTAATTTTCTTTTCACTCTTATCGTTCTCCGTTTTGATTTTTTTTGGCTTGAACTCGGAGCTAAAAGAGAAAAGAAAAAAAATAAATAAAACGGACTAAACAGCATTTTTAAAAATCACCGTCACATTCTGCACATCTTTCAGCTTCTAGATCATAAACATTTTGGCCAATCTGAGACCGTTACATTTGGCACTAGAGACCCAGTAGCGTTCGCAGATCTGGACCTCCCCCCCCCCCCCCTCTCGTGTCTCCGTGGGAACAGAGAGAAAAGCGTGAAGAATCAGCACCGTCACTCACTCATCATCATCACGTTCTCTCTTTAAGGGCTTGTTATGCTTGGGCGACTGGTAAAACTCTTCACTCTCAGGGTCCGACTTTATACGAGGTGGGCTGCAGGAACAGAAGGGTGGAGGAGTTTGTTATTTGTTTATTACAAAGACACCAAGTTGAGCTTTTGTTAAAACATAAATGTTTCATCAAATGATTAATACATAAAAACTGGTCAGACCAAAAAGGCTTACAAAATCAGGAAAGAAACGTGTGAAGGAATAACCATAACCAACTATTAACAAAAAAAAAAAAAACAGAGAGAGATGAGAGAGGGTGAGAGAAAAGGAATAAGAGACCAGAGAGGACAGAGAGACCAGGCACATAAGCCAGAATGGAAAGTGTGTCCCACACTTGCATCATGCATCCGTCACAATCTGTTCTGGTTACCCACCTAGCAAAGCCATTCTCTCGGTCGTTCTTGAGCTCGCCATCAAAAGACTTCAGGGAGAGAAGAAAAGATGGTCACTACCAGCATTCATTACTGCGCCACAGATTCAATACAACAGTTCTCAAGTAGAACAATAGATGTCTAGGGAATACCAGTGTTTAGGGAATACCAGTGTTGCAATATGATGGAAAACCCCTATTCCGTTCACCTGTTCCTCCTTCCTCTTCACTTTGTACTTGTCCTTCTGCTTGTCCGAGGAACCATCTTTCTGTTTTAGCTTTTCTCTCTCTCTGTGTTTATCCTTGTGCTCGCTGCCAAGGTTTAATAAAACATAAGAGTCCACTCAGTCCACAACAATATCAAAATTAACAGCAAAAGGAGGCCAAATCATGTTTATGGAGGAAGCTACACATGAAGCCAACATTCCTTCCTGTTGGTTTCCTGACCACACCCTGCTTATCAAAACACTGTGCAAGGGGCCACGTTCGAGCCGAGAACCATAAAGCGCACACAACACCCCACGCCATCTGCGACGGCCGGGCGAACCAAAAGACTGCGGTCGATGGAAGAACTGAGTCATACCTGTTGCTGTACTTTGATTTTTCACGATCTTTGTCTTTTTTGTGGTCCTTGTGTTTGTGTTCTTTGTCCTTATACTTGTCTTTTTGTTTATGAGAATCTGCCAGGGAGAAAATTAAAAAGTTATGCAACACACATAAGGGACAATTACCACCTGGCGTCAACACTCCACTAGTGAAGCAGCAAACTTACTCCAACTGCCAGACTGATGAGGGCAATAAACAGGATTAAGCTGCAGGGCTTGAGACAGTGAAAACTGACGTCAACTTTTTTTTGATCCATTTTGGTTCATCAATTGTGTAATACCCCCCTTTACTGTTATGAAATCATGAAGTCTTGCCAATGGAAGACAAACTGGACCCAGACTGTCTAGTATGTTCTTATATCTTGTGTTTAAAAAAAAAAAAAAAAAAAAAAAACTTCCACAGAGAGAAAAAGAAACAATATAAAAGGAAGAAATGCAGAAAGAAAGAAGTATGGTTAGAGGAAGAGCAGGAGGAGTGAAGGGGGGTTGTCCCCAGTTTCACTGCATTATACTCTGGCTCCACGCGGAGGCCATGCCTATCCAAGACATCCCACTGAAAACATGGCGCAGACAGACAACTCACAGAGATGCAGTAAAGACCCACATTATTTTCCTCTGTCCTTGCCTGACCTACTGCCGCCATGCTAGTCACACCTTGTAGATTTTGGCACCTCACTCTTCGAAGTGAAGAGGCGTCCAGTTCCTGTCCTGACTACTGGCGAGTGTGTTTACAGTGGGGGCCTTTCTCAGCAAGGTTCAGCCAACCAGGATACCGCTCTGGGAATCGTCTATGGTGCTGGAGGATTGGGTTACACGGGAGTAGAGGCTATTCCACCGAAACCGTAGCAGAAGCAGAGAGCCTTCTGTGGGAAAGAAGTGTGATGTATTCCCACATGCCCCAGGTGCACAGAGGCTTATGCCTTGTTCTGCCATCAGCAAGCATGTGCCAAGCACAGAATCCAAGGCCATGGAAGGGAGCATCCTCCAAACCCAACAAACACGGCAGCCATGCACATACAAAATGGAGACCGCTGATAAACATCCATGTGTGTTCCAATTCCACCATGACATTAAAATGAATTGGAGATGACAGATAAACCACCATTTATTTTATGTCTTTTACTGAAAGCCTGTTCTGTAGAAGGGTCATGATGTAATTGTGCAGCACATCCGCTGGCTTTCTTCTTCTTCACACAATTTGCTATAGGGCAACTCCGACGGCCCTCAGGAACAAATACTGAACGACAGATTTCCTGTGACATTAAAAGACATTTCTTAAAGCAGCTGGTCTAACGATTCCCTACGTGGAAGGCTAGACATGATTTCGTTATGGCTGAACTGCTCAACACATCAACACATGGACATGTGAAGTAGAACAAAACTTTGTGAACAGCACCCTCAAGTGGTCAAAATCACCTCTAGTCACCGTCAGACACATCTGGCGTTTTCTATACCAAATGCCCCAATATACACCAAATACCCTGTCCATTTAACACAAACAAGTACACTCAGCTCCTACAAGTACAGGTTCACTCATGAGTCCTTTTAAAATCAAGGGCTTCAGCAGGGAAAGCATCTATGCACAAGAAAAGCAACATCATATGAATAGCATTGATAATGCAAGCTTGTATTCAAGAAATTAAAAGGGGCCATTTCTAAATACTCTGTACAGCAGAGGTGCATTTTACATCTAGTGTCATGCACACAAAGTATCAAAGTGCAACTAGTCATGAAACAGTAAATCTGCTTCAGAAACAATTCTACTATAAACTTTTAGCTGTTCCAGAGGTTAGAAACACAACACAACCTCCACAACTTTCTCAATTGGCCAGTAAACTGCAGAAACTGCAACATATGCAAATGCAACTTGAGGTCCACATGGCACTGAGCCACATATGGTCAAACTAAGCTTGCAAAAGATGCAACCAGTTCAACATCTCTGCAGAACATGACAGGCGTCAAAGGTAAAACAGCAAGTTGGCAAAACTATAAAAGGTATATACTAGCACCCTTTTAGAAGGGGAAATGATATCTAAAAGACAAAACTACTATGGCAACTTAACAGATAATAGACGACTTGTTGCTAAAGTAATGTAACAAATGTATTAGATTTTATACTTTGTGACAAAATTGGGTGAGCGGTGTAGAGAATATATAGGACTACAAGTGCAAGCAGAATTACAGACCACATAGAATAGTAATTAATAAAACTAAACATTTATATAATGAAAAAAGTTTTGACTATGAAAATGTAATTATTATAAATTGTGGCAAAATTACAATTGATTGAGATGACTGTTCCACAGTGCAATAAAACTGGGGTTTGTATCTGTTTAAACACTTCGGAAGAAAATCACTATCCAGAGTTGAGCTAAGTAGATTGTTAGACACTCATCAGTCTTGAAGAAAGGAAACAAAATTATGACCAAAACTGCTGTGTGGAAATGCTTGTTGTGACTTGTCCAAGTGTAAAAAGCTCTTTGTATTGACAGCAACAATCTCAATATCAGTACATTAGCAACTCTACTTCTGTAAGAAAATGACATTCATTGTCATCAATATAAAAATTCTGCATCTGGTCCATGCCATTGTACTTTGCATGCGTGTGCGCCAAACTCCAGGACCTTATATGATAGATGGAACATAACTACACATCGTCGACACATTGTGGACATGCATCCGTAAAGCTGCAGTATACAGTTATCTAGGTATTTTCTTAAAAGCGTGGTCTTGGGCAAATATAGCGTGTATTTATTTTTATATTTTTAATATATATTATATAAATAAAGTGTATGTGAAAAAATTATATATATAAATATATATATAAAAATAAAGAGGACAATCATTTTTCCAAATGAGAACCAAAATAGATAACACGTTTCTCTATGCTTCGCCTCCATATCATGTCGATCTGCACTTAATGTTTTCTACATTCAGACCGCTAGGCAGAGAAAAAGAAAATGGCGCAGAGACTAAGTCCTTAGCCCTCAAACCCCTACTTTCAAAACCCGCATAAGACCAGGCATGCCATCTTTGAACTACATGAAGGGACTATTCGGAAAATCGATCTCTTTAACTACCAGAATCCGTGTTTTAATGTAGTAAAATGTCAAAATAAATGCTATTTCAAAGGCCTCAATGTGAACAATAGGCGCCTGTCAGTGAGCGAGGGGGACTTAGTCTCTGGACGCCATTTCTGTCCTTAAAAACTAACTGGCCGTCAAGCGAGCTACAGAAGTGAAAAGCAGTAGTTAGCTACCGTTTTTGTCGTGATTAGCAGCTAACACTTACCACTATATTTGGATCCAGAATTAATCTGTGGAATAAAAAGGAATTTAGGTTAGACTATGAAATATCAATTGAAAACTTGCTAGCTAGCTTGCTAACTTTCAACTTGATAACCGGACGGTTAGCATGTCGCTACTCATGCGAACAAGCTAGATAGCACAGCTAGCCAGATAAAAACCAAGGCCAATAGCAAGTGTCACAAAGAAAACAAATGAATAGTTTTTAAATTATAACTACGACATATTCATTACTTTACCTCCATGTATAAAACCTGTCAAAGAAAAAAATCAAGGCGTGACACTATTATACTGCGTTCAAATCCAACCTGAAGTAACATCAACTAGGTCAGCTAGCTAGCTAACTACAGAGCTAATGTGATAGCTTAGCTTGCTGGGAAAAGCCTATTGCTGCGAAGGCAATTTAAACATCAAGCTAGCATTACAAACAACCAAAAAAGACAAACGCCTACAATGTTAAATGTAGAAAAAAATACCTGGGAATCGTTATGGGAATGGTCCCCACTCATTCCTACTATCCTTATTTTCTAAAAACGAGTTTAAAACGTTAACGAGTAAAATGCCGGCGAAGAGATGTGGGTAGAATGAAGAAAGACACAATTGTGTAACAGACTAAGTCTGAAATTTAAACAAGTGCGCATGTGCACGACGTTTAAAAGGGTGAAAAAAACACGTTCACCGCCTTAAGCTCCTCCCTTACAGCGTGCCTACACTGTAGGTCCTGCCCATATTCATGACCAAGTTCCCCCTGTAGCCATGTGGCAACAAAGGCTGATAGTGATTGTGTGCTGACAGTGGTTTTTATATTTCAAGTGACCACAACGTTTCTTAAATAATTATTTATATTCAGAATGCCCATCTGTTATATAGTACAGTCAGAATTTCTTCACCCGATTAACATTAGGAAAAGACGATTTTAACATAAAACCGGTAATGTGTCTGCAAAAAAATAAAAGAAAAAAAGCTTTGGTTTGCATATGTGATTTCCACTTGCGTTGTTTAGCCTTGCTATTGCTTATTTCCAGTAAAACAGAATGCATAACTATCTGGCCCCGTAGCGAACTTGGAGGGCTAGGGTTAGTCCTGAGGAAAGCTACCTTTGGTCTTTCCCATTAGTTGTACTACTGTAATTAATTAATTCGGTGTACTCTTTTTAAGCAAAGTTATCTGTTATGGATAAAAGTTCTGATATCCAAGAGACATCAGAGCCTTTTAAATTAAAACAAGCTCCTTTCATTACTCGAAGATACTCGGTGTAGTTCTGTAATTATAGTTTGAAAACCTATAGGTCTTAATTGACACTCTGATCATCACCATATTCAATTATTTGTTTTTCAATTGTTACTTTAAAGTATGTCTAGGCCTTAATTCAATGCCACCGTTTACCCACAGTTTTTTGTTCAAACAGCGCTAATTCACATTAACTCCCCTCCTCTCTGGTAACGAAAGCAGCTGAATGCTTTGTGTTCATTTCTCCATGAGGGGGAAGCCTTGTGTTGTTAAAGCTTATTTAGACCGCATATTCAACATGCAGGGAAACATCGTGTTGTTTATTAAGACTACTTATAGCTCCATCTCTGCTATTTTAACGTTTGTTGTTTTAATACTGTATTTTATAATCATTCCATTGTGTTAAATGCACAAATGAAAGCTCACATTCTCTCAAATATTAATTATAGGTCATGACCTAGAGAATTAAGTGTGCACGTTGTTAACTTCCTACTCCTCCATTTCCTCTTGTACAGGTGCAGGTTATATATACAAGTTATAGATTGCTTATTTCGTATTGTTCCAACTACATTTGAAAAAATGCAAAATGACAAGAGAATGCATACCCACTCTTAGTGAGGTAAGTGATAGGTAGTTTTGTATAATGTTAGCTTTAAATTCAAGCACATACAGCCATGAATCTGCCTGGGTACACAGAGCGAACATTGCAAGAACATCTAGCAGCTTCTCTACAAAATTCCCCTTATATGTTCAGGAGCTTCGTTTTTTATTGTTTTTTCCTGTCAAATCACTGGATGTGATCGAAAAAAACAAGGCTGGAATTCATGTGTGCTGGGCCTAATGCAATGGAGAGGATTTTAGACGGGGTGGGATGAGGAGTGGAATGCAAATTGAACACAAGACACAAATTACATTACTTTGACTGTGTGATAATTACATTTTAGAGTCGTACAATTAAGACAAACTTGTCATGGAACTTTGAGGTCATATGAAGAAAAGATGTAGGCCTTTAGATTAGATTCGACATATTAAAAGCACAGTGAAATGCAATGTAGCAATGTGGATTGCTTTTCAAGGCAGATCACATTTGTTTCTGAACTGAATTAGCATTTATTTCTTGGAAAAGCAAGTTCCTGCTAATTGATTTTAGTGAAGAAATCAAGCTGAGACAGGCAGCTTAATTAAGGATTTGCTTTTGAGCTTGGCATGTTTTCCTCATGTCAGTGAAAAATACTATAATTTGGGTATTGCATTTCACATTTTTACTGCAGGAAATGCTGCAGGTGCTTATTTGAGAGATATATTCTCTGCGAAGGGTTGAGACGGTTGGTGCTGAAAACCATCACAACCATCAAAAGATACACTTTATCAATTTATAAAATTCCTGTTAAATTTTCCAGCAACCCCAAATTGCATTTGTGGATCAGTACTAAATCTCGTAAAACTCAAATGTTCTTTATCGTCTTTGTTCATTGATGCCCTCAGTAAAACAGAATCTAATTTCTTTCTCATTTGTATGGAGTCTGAAATGGAAAAAAAGAAGCAAAAGCTGTGATACGGAAAAATATAAATCGTGTAGAAAAGCCCTAAAATGAAACCCAGTGTACAACAGCTTTCAGAATTTGGTAGAATTCTGTTAAAGTGTTATATATCATTGCATTTCCAATTTTGAAGCAAGATAAATGCATCACATCTTTCTATGGTTAGCTTGTTTTATAATGTCAGCAATGAGGCTGATATGAGTATGTGTGAACATATATTTTATATAATAGTAACAAGGCAGACTGCAAAAAAATAATTTATATGAGTAGAAAACAAGGATTAATATTAAAATAAAAAAGCCTAAATGGCCTAAATCACATCAACAAATGTTACAATAGGGCACAAATCTTCAAAATGGTCAGATTTTCTGGTTTCTCTCCTAAACAAATATCTTAAATAAAACAAAAAAGTTTTTAAAAATTGTTTTGAGCTGGTGAAGTATTTCTGTAACCCGCATTCTAATGATGTCACGATGACACAGACCCAATGAGAATGGTGTGTATTCGGGGCAATGTGTTAGAACTGTGGGGTCCTGTCTGGCTGAGTGCTTGTGTTCTGGTACAGACAGATGTAGGAGTCACACAGCAATCTGCGCACCAGCTCACTGGTCTGTCTCATATCTGCGTGGATCAGCTTGTCCTCTGGCTGGGATAGGAAGTCTCCTATCTCTGGGCAGGCTCTGACCTCTGGGATGTTGTAGCCATTGGTGTCGTCACCTGGACACGATAAGGTTGGCACGTTTTATAACCTGGAGAATACTGGATATCTGTGTACTTATGCAAATGATGGAATGGTAAATAATTCAGAGTGCAGACATGAAACAGTGCTCATAAAATAACCAACTTGAGCTGTTGTCTAACACTCTGAATCTGGGTTTCTCAACCCAGTCCCAGACCAGCAGATGATCCACATTTTCCCACCTGTCCCACCTCCCAACACATCTGATCCAGCAACCAAGATCACAAAGCACCTGGTAAAGATGCACTAGGCAGTAAGTTAGAGAGCAAATTTTGCCTGATGAAGGTTCTGATGACTGGGTTGAGAAACTCTGCTCTGGTTTCTGGACTTTTACCACATCGATCAGCCATGCAGTCGAAGAAAAGCCATGATTTAGGACTGGGACCATATTTCACAAAGGACACGTAATGGCTGGTGTTAATACAAAGCACTGCAAACAGCTGCATCCGATGTCTCTTCACAGGCTCATCTGCCGGGAAGAGCTCCAGTCCAGAGATGAAGTTGGGGCGGTGTGTGTGTCTGGAAGGGTGAGCGTGCACCTGGAGTAAAAATAGACACAGCTGTGCATTTCATACCAGGGGAAAGATCACATGATGTATGTCACGAATATCATGGCTCACTTCAGTGTACAATGTGTATCATGAGTGTTACAAATTTTTGCTTCTAAATCTTGAGGACACAGTTCTGGTGGCGAGGTGTCACAGTCCGGCATTTTGATGATATTCCTCTTGAAGCACACTGGATTCAAATACTTATAATAAATACGTATAATAAACAGGCTCAGTAGGTATGTTAACACTAGGGTTAGTGTTAGGGTTAACTCTAACCCAAACCATAGAGAAATCCCAAACTGCATTTGGCTCCTTCACCACCAGAACTGGACATTCCTAATTTAATAATAACAACGATGACAACAACAACAACAACAACAACAATAATAATAATAATGGCACATTCCTAATTTTACATGCATGACGTTTGAACATAAAATTGGCACAGAGAATAAATAAACCTGTTCTGAAATGTTGGTGATTTGTCTGGTGCTGTAATAGCAGTTGAAACAAAGTAATGCATTACCTGCGTATTGCAGGTGGAACAGTACTGTTTTATCGTGCCTGGTGGGAGTCTGTGGTCCTCTGTGCACTGAATGCATTCATATGTAGACAGCTGACCACAGAGAAAACACTCTGATGGGGCTGCAGAGGAATACAGCTTTGGCTTAGAGCTTGGTACTGAAGTGAGAACAACCAGTAAGGAAAAAAATCATGGTTTGTTTGGTGGAGTAGTAAGTCTCAAACTCACAGCTCTGGAAGAGGTCAGTGATGTCTAACTCTGTGGAGGGAATGATATGAGGAAACATCTTAAATTTCTTCCCAAACCGTGGCATCTGAAGTATCAGGCATGATGGGATCTGAGAGAGAGAGAGAGAGAGAGAGAGGGGGGGGGGGGAAAGAGAGAGATATAGATACATATTACCTCACTAAAACATATTTAGCCTGTATGTGCAACATTTGATAGCCTTAATTATCGTTGATTATCATGATGATAAAACAAAATACCTCTTCAAACTTCAGGCCACTTGTCATGAAAGAAATTAACAGAAGTTCTTGGACTGTAGGAGCAGGTTTCACTTGACTCTTCTCAATGATTATCTGGTGCATATAGCACTCCTGATACAACTCTATACTTGACCTAGCAGAGCAGAACCAGGGTTTTTTTCTTACCAAATTTATGTCATTCACATCTTAATAGTGAAACCTTAAGCAACCCTTAACTGACTGCCACATTTTCAACTTATATTGTTCATCAGAACAATTTAAAGAAGTGTTGCATGACTAAAAACATAATTATGTAACAGATTAGCAAGGTGGAGAGCTGGTAGAAATCCAATACAGGAAACCCTGAGAAAAGAAATCCGATCTGAACAAACCTGATTTTTAATAACGATTCCATGTGGAGAACCTCTTTAAAGAGGACTGTAATAAACTCCTCTGGATCTATGGGAAAGATGCATTTACACCAATAGATTAATGAACATGGTCATAAGGCCAGAAATGAAATACAAAAGCAGGAACTGCCACTTAATCTGCTGCTTTTGTAGTCCTGTAGTTCTGATTAAATAGTACAGAAACATAATATTTGCATAATATATTTCTATTATAATAAAGTACTATAAATCTAACAAATGACAAAAAAGTATATCCAACATACTACCTAGCTAAGGTTCACTTTATTATGTGCAGGGAAGCGATCATTTTATATGAATGGTTGCTTTCAACAGTTTCATATGACAAGATGTTTGTCATGTATTATGTATCTTCAAGCCCAATTTTTTAAAATTGCAAATGCAAGCAAAATGTCTTATTGTACATCCCTGTGCACACCCATGACTCCCTGGGTTTATTTACCAACACATTTTTTTGTCTCCTAAATGACACTTAACAAGTAAAGGTACAAGATCGGTAAAACGAACTGTCTGCACAAATGTAGCAGACAGATGATGTAAACAAGTTGCTAACTGATTAGTATTTTGGTATTTCCTGCTACCACGTACAGCAAATCTAGTCCTGCCCAACTTAAATCCAACAGAACAAAATGTCAGGAAAAGTAATCTCTCCTCACAAAAGACCAACACCACTCTTTGTCTAGCAATCCATAGTAAATTACTCACAAAAGCTATAGATTATAGAAGATAATTGTCCACCAGTTCATAGTAAATTACTCAGAAAATCTATAGATTATAGAAGATAAGTGCAGCATGAGTAGACAGGGGCTTTAGGAAGTGTCAGTCTGAGTGCAGGACTCTAGTTACACAGGTATGCAGACAGACACAAGGCATGCAGCAGATTATGATATTGTAGGCTGCAAAGAAACTCTGCCTGTACCTTTCTCTTCTGTCATGAATGATCCACATCCCAGCTTTTTGCGCAAGTTTGTCACACTCTTAGCTGACACGAAGCCACATCTGAGGGCACAAATGTTGACACGTTTACAGTCTTTACAGTCGCACTGTTTGGCAAAAAGTCAAACTAAAGGTGAGGTTCTCATGAGTCACGTCTCTTACTGTAAGCAGGCACACGAGGTATGTGCGAGCATCCCTACCTGCATTCATACCTGCATACATACCTGCGTAAAGGGTTCACAATGTCTCTTCTTAAAGTGCGTGAGACGTCTGTCTCTTCGCGCCCGTCTGCTGATCGGTGAAGAACACTGTCCAGTGTCATGGATGCACTAAAAAGACTAAAAGGCACAAAAATAAAAGCATATGAAACAGCAGTAGTTCCACCAATCAGCTACAAATAATAGCTTCTGAAAGGTACGGGCATTTTAACATAGTTTAGGAGTAGACCTGAAGAGGGTGGCATCTAGGTAGCAGGAGTTGAAATGCCCCTGGATTCCCTTCATCTTCCCTATCAATAAAGATGAGACCTCTGACTCGGACACAGGAGGTACATATTCATCCATGTCCTGAGGTGGTATAACTGGGGAGGAGAGCAACAGTTCATTACATTTTTATAGGAGGTCCTCTTGAATGGAGGGGTAGAGCTGGAAGCTTTGAGCGCTGCAGCCATGGTGAAGATGCTTACGTGGGGGGGTCTGGGGTGGTGTGAGTAGTCCTTCTGGAGGTAACATGAGCAGAAACCTGCTGTCTGGCCTGCACTGCTCCAGTGGCACAAACAGAGCCCTGTTTCCCTCACATGTGAAATAGCGCTTAGTACCAAACTTTCCATCTGAAACAGCGGCCATCTCATCTTCCTGCATGTGCAAACACAACATAACTGAGCATGTATAAAATGGGCTGTGCATTAAAAAGGGGAAATCACAAAAAACCAGAAACAAAACTTCCTGAAACAGCTCACCAGCTCGAGTCCTGCCCACTTGTGTTTCTTTCCTTCAAGAACCCCAATCCATCTGATGAGTCCATACACAAGTCTGTTACCAAACACAGTCTCCACCAACGACCCAACCTCCAAAGGATGATGGCAAAGGGTTTTGGTGGAGAAAATCTCCTTGATGGATATTTTACTCCGTGTTTTTCCACAGTGAGAGCTAAAACTTGGCTTCGAATTCATGCGAGAGACAGTTTTCCTGGTTAAACCTGCAGGGGAAAAAATGCCAGCTGTCATATAATGGCATAACCTAGATGAACATCTCCAAATGAGGTAAGGGAGGGGCTCTGAAATGTTTACAGAGCAGTGAAGCATATCATGCTGAGAAACTCACATATTACTAATCTGGTTTCTCTAGTTCTGATTTAGTAGTCACTCCTCAGGCCCTACAGTGATGTTCTGCAGCTCCTATCCTTAGAGTCTTCACTTTAAAGTACATTCCACTGCTAGTCTGTGAGAGTGCCACTGATATCATTATCACATCTACATCCAAAGAAATTCCATTGGTCTGCACTAACTTCCAAACTGCTGGCTGATCTTTTGAAAACAATTTGCAGATGACTCTTGCTCCAGTGCAGGTGCAACCTCCTGTCTCCCTCCATTTATCCTGACACCTCCCTAAAACTGCACTCTATGTAAAACAGCATGGATTTATGTGATCAAGTCCAAACGTATGATCTCTTTATAGTGGGTGTGCTTTCCTGTACTTCCCAGGGTAATACAACAATATAAAAAAAAAACAGTAATATAGGTATTACATGGAACCTGACCTGTAGGCTGGTGCCATAATTTCAGGAGAGATGGAAGCACCTGTACGATGTCCGACGCACTGAACCAAGGCACTGCCACAGACTTTTTAAACACCTTTTGATCTTCATTCTGGGAGTGAAGTGAAGGGGAAGCTATTACAACTAAATAACAACAGCATTATGTAAATTCACAGCCTCAACAATTGGAACTACAATAATTCCTTCCCATGCAAAACAAGAATAGTAAAAAAAAATAAATAAATACAAGGCTATTGGTAGACATAGGAGAAAATAATGCCATTAGTTACAATTTTTAACATATGCAGTCTTACTTACCAACTGTAATTCAAAGCCCAGCATCTGCAGGTCGTCTGAGCTGCTCTTCTGACTGATCTGAACGAGGTTCTTTATAAGGCAAGTCTGAAAACCGTTTTTGGACCGGACCACCACCAGGTCCTGCTGTGCCAGGTTACAGATGGCACTAAAGAGCACAGCATTGCGCAGCACGTCCAGGCGCCGTCCGTCCGGAGAGACGAACAGCAGCAGCTGTACTTGGTGCCGGGTGAGCGGATACGTGTCTTCCTTCTTCACCGTGGCCCTGCAAGTACAACCGCCTCCCGTGTAAATCAACGCGTTCACATCTCCACTCTGCGTCTCCGATTCCACGCGGCCGACGCAGCCTCGTGTAAACCTCTTTCTACTTTGCCCCCGAATTACGATGAAGAAACGTTCCCCCTCCTGGCTCATCTCTGCTGGTAAGCAGCCTCGAGTGCTGCCTAGCTGCTGAGTTGTTAACACACCTCTAGGCCTGTTGACTAGCACGGGTTTTGTAAAAGCAGGCACCCTATGGAGGATAACTTATCTGTGACATAATTGTGATGTCACAAACATTCCATTGTTCATTCACGGGGAAATCATATGACTCCGATCTGATATGTCTCTCACCAGAGTGTCTGCAGTTATTTTGGATAGTTCCTTTGACATTACTTAGTGGTTCCACTTTACATATAGAATATTTGCTGCCTAGAGAAGTTTCAAAACTGTCAGTCTATCAACTGCTAAGTGCTGAACTTTTTCCTAATTTGCTTTTTAAATATGTGGATCTGCCACAGTCGTCAGTTTACAAGCTCAAGTCTGAAGTGATAAACAAACGTAATGTTGCATTTTTTACGTAAACATCTTACATCATATACTTAACAAATAACCCTAAATGTTACATCTGGTGATGCAGTTTGGTAACACAAAGGGACCACTTCATTTATGTGCGTGTAAAAGTGTGAGTCGTGAATTCACATTTCTTCTTCTTTTCAGTCTTTATCGCCCTATCAAAAAATGTTATCACAAACCACGTGTTTTCATACTGAGCACTTGAGCCGGGCGTGCTCGACTGCTAGACGATTTTCCTGTGTGACGTGTGGCTTTCATGTGGGGTTACGTTATATCACAAACATTACCCACATTATTCTGCATCAGTCAGACATGCAGTGCAAGAGCCCATCTCCTGTTCTGTTCTGTCACTACACACCACAGCACTGTCCAGAGCGCAAATCACTGTCTGCCAGCTTTTACTGATCCATAAAACCAGACTAAGAAACCCTTCTGCATCTGGGCCACAGTGTCTAGGCTCCTCAGGCTGTGTCTCGCCTCTGACGATAGAGTGAATCTGCTTGGCTCCCTGCTGCTGTGTGCACAAGTCCCGCTCTCCCAGCTGGGTGCCTTACAGGGATCTTCAGCCACAAGCCAAACTCAGCCAGCAGCAGAGAGCGGTGCAGTCATGTTACTGCATGCGTGAGTGAGATTCTGAGTGAGATTCAGCTGCTTCTAATTGTATTCAGTTTGGGGTGTTTTTTGGCTTCTCTGTGAAGTACATATTTAAATGTTCTGGTTTTCATTTTCTTCTCTTATTTTCTTTATTCTCCCATATATATATATACTGCTTTATAATGTAAGCATTAACCGTTATAATAAGAATTTTAGCAAAAATTATTATTATTATTATTATTATTATTATTATTATTATTATTATTATGCAGTTTTTCTATCTATCACACAGGGTAATAATCCTGTCCTATATGGCTTTAGCTCAAAAACTATTCGAAAATGCACAAGTATGGCAGCAAGAACATTCTTTGTACATAACATTTCACTGTATGTCTCAAACACACTACACGGTTAGGTTCACAGCAACATATCAGTATGTTAGTATAGTATAGACCTATAAGCAAGCAGTCAACAAAGGTTATCTTCACTGTCACCATTGCTTGTCAGCATATAGACAAGACAAAAATGCAATAACATGTCAATCACATATACAGGCATGAAATGGCTTGGAAGCTCCTCGAGCCACACTGTCATTCAGAGTGTTATGTAATGACCAACACCTGCATCATGACTCATGTTACCTCCAAAATATGTGCATATGTGTGTCCATCAACAGAGGTGAGCCACGTTTAGTAAAATACAGATTAGAGGCAGGACCCTGGAGACAGGACATACTGTACTGAGAAAAAAGAACACACAGATCTGAGTTCTTGCACAGAGGTGGTGTATTCCATCAGAGCATGCTGTCTTTAAATACCTACCACTCCCTCCCTGTAGTCATCTAACTATGACAGACATGTTTGTAACCACAACCTCCTGACTACGTAAAGTAGAGGGATGTTCTGCAGGGAAGGGTCTAAGCCTCTTTCTGACCTGGGACTCACTAAAGCAAAATTAAAGAAATCGAACTATACGTGCAAGGAAATGCTACACCTTACAACCTTAATGCCAAAAATAAAATCACCACAAATGCTGATACTGTTAATACTAAATGAAAGCAAATCTACATAAATTTATGTCATTTTTTTATGCAAATAATACTAGCTAGCAAATTCTTCTATGCCAATGACATGATACTAGAGACTATACAAAGGCCCATTGTTTTCACCCAGTTTACTAACCATGGATTGCAAGTTTGACCCAAATATGTGGTCCTGAAATAGCTGCCTAGTGTGATGTCTCTTGGAGACTGTAAGAAGTCTTAATAGTTATTGCTGATTGATGAAATGTATACAAATCGGTGAAATTGAGGTCAATTCATAATTTCTGACACACAATATTTCAGGCAGGTTCCCTCTTCCAGCTATGTGGCTGTGAGGTGGAGGCTCACTATAATTCTGAATGAGGATCAGGTCAGTTTGTATGTGTGTGTGTGTGTGTTTGTGTGTGTGTGTACTGGTGTATTGTTACGTTTTTTCATACAACTTCAAATGTAAGTAAACGTTAAAATATTGGCAAGAAAAATTTGAAAAAAGAGCAAACAATTCTTATTTACTGAGAAAACTATTTTCTTTCTGCTGTGTTTTAATAAACAACACATGCTCTGATGTCACTCTATATGACTGCTGCACTATAGTTTCCCTAGTTCGTCCTCATATAGCATTTAATACCAAGTGCTTCACTGTCCATCACTGCATAAATCCAACAGGGGGAGCCATTTTTACTTTCTGCAAAAACACTTTCCTGAATTGTTCAGGTATTTTCACAGCTCTCAATGCACATGTGACACAAGCAACAAAGAAAGTAGAGAAAAATATGTGTCAGTGGTTGATGCGGTCATCTCTGGGGCAGATATTTTTGTTGAACCAATGGGTCATTAAAACTGGTTGCACTCCTGTATGGTTAACTGCTTCTATGCAACTGCTCTTTGAGTAAGTTGCCAGACCCAGAGAGAAAAAGAGTGTCTCCATGACACGGAACAAGAAAATCACCTGAAGCAAGAGCTCAAATATTCTTAAGCTCAAGAGAAATTGAAGTCCTGCTCTGGGTCTTAGTCCTGCCTCACACATCCTGCTTCCCCTACATAGATCAGGAATATTCTACAATTTGTATTAAAATTAATTATATAGAAGTATTTTGATGACAATCATTGGGTACGTTCTGTGGTAACAGAGTGGGAAGTTTTGATTTACTGCACATTTTGCAATTAACAATATATAAATTCTATTGAAATGTGTAATTACTGCAACAAACACAAGGACTAGGCACACGTTTTATTGCGATCCAAGTCTAGACAAATGATGCAAAATAAAAATGTATCGGACTAGATTAAAGAACATAGCTTTTGTGTCAACAAAATAGCTGCCATTCAAACATATAGACTAACAATATACTAAATACAAATGTATTTGTGGAAAAATGCATTTGTAAAAATTGCAAACACTAAGTAGAATATCATATTTCTCAGAAGGGGTTTATTTTCCATAATGGAACAGACCAGTATGCTCTACTAGTATGTACTCGTGTAGTTGGTTCTTCTTAACTGCACCATTCATTTGGGCGCTTGTGCTGCATGTCCTCAGTGACAGGAGTTGCGGTGGCCAGGCTGGTGGAGGATCACGGGACGTGTGCGAGAGGTGTGGCGTGGAAGTCGCTGTTGGACACGATTCTGGCGCTGAATGCAGTGGGGGCCCAAATGGAACCGGTCAGCTCGAACCCGAGGCCACTGAAGTCGACCCATCCGCACCGATTTGGCCTTTGGGGCTGAGGAACGAGACACTGGGCCACTGTCCTGAGCAGCAGGCAGCCCTGGATCTTCCATGCTTTACAGAAGAACACACAGACAAGGGATCACCGCATAAACATGACAGGCATTGTAAATTAGCAAACGGTGCACTGATCGCATTTTGTCAGATATTTCTGGCTTGTGCACCTGTTATTGCTGATGAAACTGTCTGTGGCTTTTGTAGAGTCTGCAGCTTGGACAGATCTGGACACACTTGCACTGGAGGGAACAGGGTTTAGTTCAACTGGCTCTCCATCTGCACATAAACAGAGGGAGCTGATGAGGATAACATTGAACATATATATACACACTGGAGATCAAAATTAGAGAACAATGTATGAACACTTGATTTTTTCAGAAATAATGTAATCTACATTTATCAACATTTGAAGGATTTTTGTAAGAGGCACGCCATGCCACTAGAACAGTGTTTTACAAAATAACCATGAAACCTTTATTTTGCAAAAAACATGATCATAATTAGAGAACAGCAATGACTGTAGCACAGAGAAAGATTACAACAAAATTTTCTGAAGGTTGCAACAATTAGTAATCAGTAGGAAGTGTATAGGCCTTTGCTTTGAATGACTTCAGCACATCTGTGGCCACAGGACATCATTAGTCTCTTACACCGCTTTAGTGTGATTTTAGTCCCTTCTTCTGCCAGTCTCTTCCACAGTTCTGTGACTGTTGTGGGTTTCTTGTCCATTACTTTGTCACCAAGGATTTTCCAGAAGTTTTCTATTGGGTTTAGATCAGGACTCTGGGCTCGCCATTTCATTGTTTCAATGTTTTCAGTTTTAAGGAACTGCTTTAACCGTTTTGCTGTGTGACAGTGGGCATTGTCCTGCATGAAAATTGCTGGCTGATTGAGGAATGCAAGGAAGGAACCACATGTTGTTGAAGGTTCTGATACACACTTACATTCACTCTTCCATGTAGTTGTATGAGAGGTCCAACTTCTGCTGCTGAAAACATTCCCCAAACCATGACCCTTCCTCCTCCATCTTTCACTGACTTCTTTACACACTTTGGGTTCAGTCTTTCCACAGTTTGTCGATGAACATAATGTCTCTCATCAGAGCCAATTAAATGAAACTTGCTTTCATCACTAAAATGAACTCTGGACCACTTCTTCTCTGTCCACACAACACGCTCCTCAGCAAAGGTGAGTCTAGCTTTTTGATTCTTTCTGCTAATGAGAGGTTTGGTCACTGCAGAGTGGGCTTTCAGTCCAAATGCTCTTAAACAATGAAGAGACAGATCCTTTCCCTGTTTAGTGCTGAACCGGTGAGCAATTATAGCTGCAGGGTTGAACTGATTACCCATGGAGATTCTCCACATTATCCCATCCTCTCTTGCATTTGTCTTTTGTGGGCGACCAGCCTTCTTGGGGGACTTGAATGAGTTTGTGATGTTGTAAAGATCCAATATTCTATAAATCACAGACTTGGAACGACCAACTTCTCTTGTTATGGCTGATAAGGTCACCCCTTTGGCCTTCATCTGGACAACCTGCTGCCGGAGGGTTTCGGTCACTTTGGAACGGCTCACAATTTTGGCAAAGTCAGTGAAAACTGGAAAGTTAGGCTGCCAGTTAAAAAGGATTATATCTGATAGTCAGATAACTAAGGAAATTAGCACCTGTTACCAGATTAACACCAATAACTTGTAGGTATCTGAAAGTGTTCTTTAATTTTGATCACTGGTATTTTTCAGTTATTTCATTTAAGTTTTTTATGCTGTGCTTTAGAATATATACAATTTATGAAATAAGCTTAAAATACTGCTATTTCACTCCTGTTAGGATAATTTCACATAGGAGTATACAATGACCTTGACATTTAGGAAATTGTGTGTTGTTCTTTAATTTTTACCTCTAGTGTATATGAGTTAAGCTAAGCTGCTGTAATGTGTATCACATTGTGTTCATGATGTCACTGGGATCCCCACCAGGTATACCAACAAGAAGCCACTCCTCCTCTTCTCCTTCCAGGCCTCCAGACTTGGGCACTGCAGATTCGTGAGTTCCACTGTCCAACCTTCCAAAAAGCAGGTCAGTTAGACGCTGAAACATAACTGAAGTTTGGTGCTCCTTTGTTTCTGTGGTTGTTGTTCTTGCAGATCCACTGGACTGAGTCTTTGTCTTCTCTTTGGCAGAAGTGATGGTCAGTGCAGTGAAATCTCCTCTAAGCCCTGGTGGTCAGTGCAGTGAAATCTCCTCTAAGCCCTGGGAAGAGAAGTTTAATGGTCAAGCTGATCCTGTTTCTAAAAAGTGCAATTTCTGAGGTGTATAGTTAGAAGCTATGACCTATATCTGTTGTCATTTAAGGAGCAACAAGTTATTTTTTGCCACGAGTCATTATACTGACATCTAATGGCCTGGATGTAATCGATTTTTATACCATATGCAGTAGAGTATGTAAATTGTTTAAGCATGTGATATGGTGTTATGATGTATTCTTTTTTTTTTTTTTTTACATTTACGGCATTTGGCTGACGCTTTTATCCAAAGCGACTTACAATTGTGACCGAATACATCTCAAGCAGTTGAGGGTTAACGGCTTTGCTCAGGGGACCAACTGTGGCAACTTGGCAGACCAGAAACCTTCTGAACCTACTAGTCAAGTGCCTTAACCAGCAAGCTACCACCACCGTATTCAGTATGCTGACTGCTATAATGCCACATGTATACATTATAAATATGCTGATGAATGACTATGATGAATTATTTAATTTAGTTGATGGTGATATGAAATGTGTTGATGAATTAATGAGATATTTTTTAATTAATGCAATGAGATGACCAAGACAATTTTCCATGTACACTATAACCAATAAAACTATATCACGATTCTTCTTATTATTATTATTATCATCATTGTCATTATTGTTGTGGTTGTTTATAACAAACAGGAAAATAATAAATGATCATAATAATTGTTTTCTACACTATGATGGCAAAGTGATGCTCATTTAAAGGTTGTATTAGCTGTCCTCCATCTCTTCAGTGTCTGGGCACAGAAATGCTGTTGGCTTGGCTATTTTTGGATGTCATGCCCCAGCCCTCTTAACCCAGGGGTGTAAAAACAAAACCATAATATTTCACTAACTCCCCAACAAAAAAAAAGCAGGAAGGAAATAGCTACTTTTATTCCAGACCTGTTCATTCAAATTGAGGTCAGAGACTATTTGATGTAGTCACATTGCACATGCTACATATGTAATGAAAAACTACATCTGTAATGTTTTATCCCTGACTCTGAGAAAGAGTATTAATGGTTGTCATCATATATAAAACATCAATGTCATAAATTCAATAAAAATAATGAACATAAGTGTGATTTAACATCACTAGGCACTATTGTGTATTGTAATAAATTACTTAAATAAAAAAAGCTTGTTTTCTCTGCATGTATATTATATATTATTGTATTGTATATTATATATAATTGTAGGGTTTTATTAGGTATTATTGTAGTGTTTATTATATATTATTGTAGTGTTTATTACAGTTTTAGGGTAATAATTATTATTTCTGTAGTTCTAGTCCACGTGTCCCAGCAGATCTAGAGCTGCAATCTTATCCGTATGTCTGCGAATAAATTACATTTAATCAAACATTATTTTCTTGTTGCACCCCACTGTGAGTCCATCTGCTGCTCTCCTCCTGCTTATTTTAAAACATACATTTGCTAATGTCTTGATTTCAGAAAGCTGCATTTCTTGCATCTTTGTTATTGCTGTGGATAAAAGATTTTTAGTGTTTTTTTTTTTTACTTAGGATTTGCATACTCTCCTAAAGCACTAATTAGCAACAACAATATCAATCTATTGCTAAGAGATCAAATTCACTTTACAACAAACAGATTAAACAATACTGTTACGGAAAAAAAAAACATTCATGCTCTATGTTGAAGCGGTGGTGCGGCACGCCCTCATCTACTGTGACGTCACTTTAGGGTCGAGCAGAAGCAAGTACTGCGTAAAAGAATTGAAAAACGTTATCTGTTTGCGTCAACCATTCTGGTAATATATCAAGTCCATTAGCGCTAATCGATGCAAACCAATAAAGGCCAATACATGCTAGTATAACAAAACCTGATTCTAATAGTAAAAATTAAAGGCAGCCTATTAAGAAAAGTCTTTCCCCACAACAACGACCAATGGGAATCAGTTCATCCAACCCACATAACACACAATTCGTTTTATTGAGACAAATAAAAATGTATTCAGCACTTACGTTTGTGCGTGCAAATGCTGTCTTTCCAGAAAAGTGCAAGGCTGACTTTAATGTTAAATAAAGTAACGCTTTTAACAACCATAATAGACACGATTCTATCTCAAAAGGAAAAAGACGTGTCTTACCTCTTCGCAGCAAAATCTTACCCGCAGAAGCTAATTTCAACACACAATTGCTGATTGTATGCTGTTTAAACTTTTTGCACTTTATGTTTTTTTACTTTTTCAGTTTAAATGCTCTTCGCGCTATAAGAGAAAAGCTATTCATCCACAACAAACAGCTGATCGCGGTGACAACAGTCCAAGAATGGAATAACCCAACCCACTATCCCAGTTTAACCAATAGAAATAACACAATCGAGGAGCAGACTCACAAGTTTATAGGGGCGTTTTCCTTCTACAGCTGAGCAAGGAACGGTTACTGTGATTAAATGCAAAGTAATTTCAATTTCACAATTACGTGCGCCTGATTCCAGTTCAGCTGAAAACTGAGCTTTTCAAGTGGCAGGGGCCGGATAATAGAAATTTGAAAATAGCAAAGTGAGCAGTACGGTTACAACCAGCAAATGCAGTTCGCGCCCCTTGTATTAGACAAAGCTAAAAACAATTTAAGGGTGTTTAGTAACACAGACGTTCTTACTGCATAGACCCTGCTTCGTGTGAATCGAGTATTATGACGTTAGAAAAAGGAATCGCCGCCGTAAAGATCATATTCTTTGAAGAGTTAAAAAAATCTCCGACGTAACAAAAGGATCTCCACTGTTTTGGAGAAAAACACTGTTGTTCCAGTTCCACATATACTCTTCTAAAAAATACAGACGTTCACCGAATTTACACTCATCACTCACTTTACTACCAACAACTCTTTTGGGCCTACGCCCATTGGACACTTTATTACATACACTTATCTTCAAGGTATGTTCGAACAGAGGCTTCGGTTCGGTAGTCCTGTGAGCAGAAACTAACCAGTGATGAACGACGGTGTTTACCACAGGCACACTCAGTAAACGTTATTAGTCAGCTGTACTAGAAACGTGTGTTTTGCTTATATGAATATGTCGCATAATTAGCTAACTAGTTGCTGCGTTTAGGTTATAATACTGGAATATAAATGTGATCGCGATGACGTCCAAATTGATTTACCTATTATACTTGGAATGAAGGACATCCCCAATCAGGTGAAAGAACATTAGGTAATTTATGTCTGACAGTACATTCTTGTACACGACGATAGGAGGTGGGATAATCAGTATTTTCCACACAACGTCAGCGTACATGAAACCCCAATCAAGCAAAATATACCCACTTGATTTGTATGGGTAAATAAAAGTCTGACTACATTTTGCTTCTCTTTTTTGGAATGAAAATCTAGTTACACCTACCCTCTGAAGATCAGGATCATTTAAAGAATCCTTCTACACCACCCCCATGCCAACACATTTCTATGTATGCACCACAACCAGCACAACAATAATCCCACTACACTACCGACTACAAGGCCTTAATCACTGCTGTCAAATGCCCTGTCAGATTCTATAAATTGTTATATGCTGTGGTCTGCCTAACTGCTGTCAGTTCTTATTGGTAGTTATGTATTTCAATAAATTTTGTCTTGACAGTTAATATTTATCCAATACAGTCTGCAGAAATCCTTGCAGACTAAGAGTAGTGCAACTGCACATATGTACACAGATGTGCAGAATTTCAACTGCTGAAGAAAACCAGTTTCACATTCTCTGAGCTGATCTAAGGGTAAAATCCCAGAATCACCCCTGGTCCTAACAGACCTCTTATCAGGACAGAGATCTTTTGCTAATTGTCACATTTGAAGGACAGAGAGCTAAGATCCGTGCTACTTGATGCTCACCAAAAATACAGACTTTCACTCAAACATACAAAAATATAAAACAACGAAACAAGCTCGGTGTTCAGTCTGAGTATTTAGAATGTTATGAGCATCGGTTAGAGATATGGAGTACACCAATGCTACATTATACAACTTAAATTGAAATATGTTTGCAGTGCGTTTTTGCTGAGGTTTTGATAAATTACCTTTAATTAAAAACATACATAGAGTCATCTAAAGGTCTGGTCTTGCATAGAAAAAGTGCCGGGAACTAAATGCAGTTTAACCACGAGGGAGCGCCATTTTCAAACCCATTAGAAACATATCGAAGTCACACTACTCATCGTGCTATTATTTCAATTCAGTTCAGTTCAACTCAACTGTTAAACTATTATTCAATATGTGGTCTTGACTTCGGATTTTTTAAATAAAGAAATGTATATAAGTAGTGTTGGTGTAAATTGTAGTTTTTCTAAGGGTTCAAAAGAAAAAAAACATTTTGATAAGGTTTTTCTTTGTGCGCAGTCAAGAGTTAAGTTTTTATGAATTTTTTCTTTGTCAGTGCAGACAAACAGACCATGGATTCATGGCGTTTTTTTAAACTTTGTAATGAATATTCCTCTTTTTTACGTACGTTGATTAAGTGTTGCGAGGTGTATGACTAATTTGGGTTATGTCATTTACATGATGTTGACAGGTGGGAATAAAACAGTGGCAGTTCACTTTTGACGTGAAAATTGCTGCAAGCTTTCTCACCTAACATCCTGTAAAGTCTGTGTGTTGAGCACTGACGACAGGGACTGCGGTAGGCTGTACTTCAAGGGCGGGTCTAAGCGGCCGTATACATAGATAGTATTCCAGGCTTTAAAAAAAATGAGTACAGACACTTAATTGTAGTCTAAAGTACTGCGTGGTGCACTGTGATCTACAACGAAAATTTTGAAGTTTTCAAGTTCGGTACGTGAGCTGAAGATTCTGGATCGTCTTCCAGATATTAAGAGTTTCGTCCGTTTCAAAGCTCTTATTCTGGGTAGAGCTGGATTACTGATACTGGAAAGACCAACATGCCTCGGTCTTTCCTAGTCAAGAAGTACTTCACCAGCAAAAGGCCGAACTATAGCGAACTGGAATGTCAGAATGGTGAGTTTTCGACTTTTAAACTCGAAAACTGTAATCTTTTACCAGTTACAGAGCGCTATAGATAATATCCTTGTCGGTTTTTTGCACCATGCACTAACAGTTATATATAAAAAAAACTCGCGTATATATATAAATATATATATTTATGGGGGGGTTGAGGTGCCCTTTTGTTTGTAAGAGGGAGTTTTACTCGATGTTTTAAGCCATCTAAATTTTACTCTGTTCTTTGCTTGCCGTGTGCATGTGTTTGGATAAACTTGTTTTAACTGTTGTAACATTGCCGTTAAATTAAACAAAACCAACTAAATGAATACCCGTATTTGAGTTTTTTTTCCTCTCTGGTTTTTATTCGGCATGTATGTCTCCTATTAGCAGCGGTATAAGAACGGAATGCTCTTCAGATCTAATCTTTCTCCGACCCTCAGATATTTCGCCTGAACGATACCCACTTGCAGAGCTTCCCGGAGCCAGCGGTGATTTCCCCGTGGCTTGTTTCACGGCTGGATTGGTGTGGGATGTTAGTTTGGTGCCAACCCTACATGGCCCTGCCCTATCCTCTGCCCAGAGCCCACTGGACCTCAGCTCTCCCTCCAGCCTGAGCTGCAGCAGCAGTGGGGAGGAGGATGAGGGGAGAACCTCAGATCCTCCCAGCCCTGAACCCACAGACACCTTCCACCCCCAGCAGCCCCGCCGCAGCAGTAAGATCAAGCCAAGAGTGGCGGAGGAGCAGAGGGAGGCGGCCGCTGCACGCCCTCCGTTCTTCTGCAAACACTGCCCCAAAGAGTATAACAGCCTCGGGGCTCTGAAAATGCACATCCGCTCACACACACTGCCCTGTGTTTGCCCCACCTGCGGGAAGGCCTTCTCCAGACCCTGGCTGCTCCGAGGACACATTCGCACACACACAGGTACTTTAGAGTTGCTTTGCGCTCATGTATGGCTCTCGCCATATTTCATATGTCCATTTAAAACGATCGTACTTCAGTCTTAAATGGGTTAATCTTTATCATCATTGCATGTTTAGTGGCTCGGGTTTATTTACAGGGGTTTACATATTTCCTGAACTGTATACACAGTACACAGACTTTTGTGCTGTGTGATAGATTACATTTCAAAGCCCATTACTCCAAAGGTCTGATTAGTTTAACACTTCCTCTGTACTGGTAAACATGGTCATGTGAGAGGGCTCTCAGCAGAATGGGTTTTCATTGATCACTTATTGTGTGTTGACATCAGCCTTAACAATGGGCTCAGCATGGCTAATCTTATCAGGAGACTGAGGGAGAGAAGGCATCTGGATAACATTGTGATGATGGCATCCAGAATGCTCGTGAAAGCTTGGTTTCGTCCTGCTGAGTTGTCCCTTGTTTTGTGTACTTTAATTCAGAGTCGGGCTGATTCAGTGATTCAATCTCTCTGTCTTGTGATGTTTATCAAGTACTGATAGTGGGGTATTTTACAAAGTTCATCAGTGGGCCTTAGTCCGTGGAGAGCGGGTCTATTCAGGAATTCTCTAAGGCTGTAAATGTAATTAATTTTCTGTGTGCTTCAAGCCATGGTTTACGTGCACACTTCAAATGTTGAAGTGAAATGAGTGACCGGGAGGGTAACAAGCCGCTCGTGTGTGTGTGTGTGTTGCTTCATGGCAGGCGAGCGTCCCTTCTCCTGCCCCCACTGCAACCGGGCGTTTGCCGACCGCTCCAACCTGCGGGCGCACCTGCAGACACACGCGGAGGTGAAGAAGTACCAGTGCTCCACCTGCTCTCGCACCTTCAGCCGCATGTCTCTGCTGCAGAAGCACGCGGCGGCCGGCTGCCCCCACTCCGCGTGAGGAAGCCGCGGCGAACGCTCAGAAGACGCGCGAGAACGCGCGAGCACACGGAACGGAGATGTGCCCTTACAGCGGTGCTTCGGGGTGCTCGGTGACGGCATCCAGACCAGACGCAGGCTGTCGTCAGGGAAGGACGATGTCATTAAATATTTCTTCCCAGTTAAATACAGTCTGACCTTCTAGTACCAGAGGCCTGGATGGGTCCTTCACATCTTCACAGAGCACATGAAGGAGGCGTGAGGGTTTACCGCGTGTCACTGAAGTCTTGCTGGTGCTCATCTTCTAGTGTCCCACAGAGGAGACAGCTGCCGTAAAGGGGAGGGTGGGGGGTTGGAATCGCAGGGGAAGGGTATATGTCAGCATGTCTCTCACACACACACACACACACACACACAGCTGTCAGTGGTGTAGAAGCAACATTCTAACAGGTGTGAGAGCTCTGATCTTGATGTGCCTGGTAAAGCCAGAGTACACAGCACCATGGTTGATTTTTTTTTTTTTTTCATGTAGATTTTCTTTCTTCAATAAGACATTTCATGCTTTGTCCTTTAGCTTTTACACACACCACAAACCATTTGATTCATTGTTGTTTTCTGGAGTCTTGAGGGTTTGTAATGCACTCCAAGTTACTATGCAGTGTTATAACATTCTCTGATGTTTCACAGTATTGAAGTTAAGTTTGTTAATTTTTATCTCAGTATTGGACTTTGCAGTCTTGATATTGCAAAAGGCTACAATATGCACAGGATCTCTCAAACAAATCACACTTTTTTTGTGTACTGTAACCATCCTGGTCAGTCTTGGATTTTCCAGATGAGGTTTTGCTTGATATTTTGACTTTATATGAATTTATATGATCCAGCAAATGTATAATAACGTCAGTCAAATGATGCAGACCAGTCCTCAAACACGTCATGTCAGGTATTCACCAGTTTGCTTTAAATATTTTTCAATATATAATTGCAATGTGTAGCAATATAATTGTGATATAGTATATTGCTCATATGGTGCAGTCATAACTGAAGTACAGCTGTTCTAAACCAAAGCCAAATTTCCCTTTAGTAATTTAAAGACTGTTCTAATACCTCATTTTACTGTTGATCTTCAGATGTGATGCACCAGTTCTTTTGGGGTTTTTTTTTTTTATTTGAAGATGTGTAATTAAATGTAGTTGGGACCATCTTGATATACCAAGTTTAATGCCCAAGATCACAAGTTTAATGCCCAAGATTACAGTTTGTGTCAGTAAACTGGCAGTTCATCGCCTTCTCAAAATGTGCTGTGGACAGTACAGTCTATATTTTATCATGCATTTTCTTATTTTTCTAATATCTCTTTTTTGAATAATTTGTATCCAATAAAATAATTTATGTTTGTAAAAAGGTTTTCTGAATGCGGTAACATGTAAGGGAGGAAATTATAAAACGATTCATTACAGTTAGAAAGGGGGGGGGGGGCAGGGGAGCAAGGCTTTTCCACGGAGGTGAGCGGGTGAGTGGGTGAGCGGGTGAGTGGGTGAGTAGGTGAGTGGGTGAGTAGCCGTAAACGGAGATGATTCAATGTCCGGGTTTATCAGAGGTGGTGCACTGATCTTGTGAATGTGACGTTCGCTGTGAGCAGGTGAACGTGTTCTGACAGTACAGAGACAACCGTGCACCTGCTTCGTACTCAGGCACATGCCTGACTACACACACACACACACACACCCACACACCCATCCAGACAATTGCACTGACTCAGAGCGTGTTCCTGATATGTCTGTGTGAATGGGTGTGTGCTTGCTACAGCAGATGCTTCTCTGTATACACTTCATAAACATGTCTGTGTGGTGCTGCTGTGTGTAAATCATGGACGTGCTCTGTGTTAATTCAAGCTGCCTTTCGCCTGTACAGGCAAATGCTATTGCTTAGAGGCAAACCAGTGGAATTCCTTGCATAAATATTTTTCCTGTTGGAAGTGCTGCATAGGGTTCCACACTGTATATGCTGGGTTTGCAAAGTTGTTCTCTAACCACTAATTTGAGTACAGACCAGTTTTTCTTTTTTTTTAAGGACAAGTTAGTCTATTCAAGTCAAGTCAGTGTACTTCAGAAATAGATTATGAAATGTTCTTTTTTTTTAAGGAGTTTGATCAGGCCTCCAAACATCTCAAATATCATCTCTGATACTCTGCAAAACGATGATGAATAAAGGTCTATTAAATTCTCAAGTCCATAACTACTGTACAAAAAATCTGCAAAATTTATGATCTACATTAGTCACTTGCAAGCCATATAGTTTTTTATTGTCTTTATCCAAATAATTTTTCAAGAATTCCCAAATCTTTGCTTTTCTACATATATAATTGGGAAATCGGGTACCATTGCCCAGTTAACTGATGGACAATCCATGGCATTAAAGACTGTAGAAATTTAGTGAGCTCACTATAGAACGTATCTACTTTAAATGTATTTTCCATTTATATGTAATGTTTATAAAAAAGGCAACTGCTAGGCACTATCATCTGTTTAATGGGTGCAGGTGTGTATTGGGTAGACTATGAACAGTGGTATCCAGACAGTGAGTCAGACCATCAGACCAGCAGCACTGCGGTTCTCATAGTCGCCATGGTTCCCTGAGTGAGTGAAGGCATGTCTACAGAGGATGAGGTAAGTTCTTCCTCATGTCGTCCCAGACCCAGTGTCTGAACGGAACACATTCTGACCCAGCAACTCACTTCTGTCCTTCTCAGTACT
The DNA here is from genome assembly GCA_025802075.1 of Tenebrosternarchus preto. Lineage (NCBI taxonomy): Eukaryota > Metazoa > Chordata > Actinopteri > Gymnotiformes > Apteronotidae > Tenebrosternarchus > Tenebrosternarchus preto. Next base: position 10,127,304 of record JAOYMR010000018.1, on the reverse strand, counting down.
GTGGGCATTCACAGACGTGTTTGATCACTGGAATACCTTTGTTAAGTGCTGACAAATGCTTTATACTGGAAGCCTTGAGTGGTCCTGTGGGGGCGGGTGCACGGGGGTGGTGCTGGCTACAGCCTCACTGTGGTTGAAGCTGTGGTTGGAGACAGCGTGATGTAATGGGGTTCGCTCTCTGCACAGCACAGCTGGAGTGGGATACACTCCCTCGACAGCTCTAGGAAAAGAAGGGAAAACATCTGCGTGAAGTGGGAGCGAACAGCTCCATGGAGTTGATTTGCAGCATTGCCCAGAGGAGACGTTCATTAGATGACGCTGTTGTTTCAGAGCAGAGAAGAACAGCCCTTAAGAACACAGAGCAGGCTCCTCATACATCTGCTCAACAGACCTTGTTCCTTCAAAAACTAGGCAGAGTAAGTGTTCTAACTCCGGCATGAATGGAAGTACATGCTGAAGCCCAAGTGTCTGAGCCACGTTTCCCAAACCTGCCAGTTCACAGAGGGCTTGCTGTAGCCCAAGCCACAGCAATATTTAGGAGAGCATATTTTTTCTTCTTTTACTGAGAAATGAGGAGTAAATATGCACTCTCACATGCTCGCTCCTGGGGGATAATGAGACGTCTGGCGCTGAAATCGGAGAACTTCTCCCTGCTGCGTGATCCTGACTGCCAGAGCCTTCACTGTAATTTACCAAAAGCGGCTGCTGCTTATGCCATAAAGCATGTGTTTAACATTCCATCACCCAGCCCAGGGCCCCGGTGTGTGTCCCTGAGGTCTCTCTCTCACACAGCCCCCTGCGCATGTGCGGCCAGCTAGGTGTCTCTGCTCTTTTCCCAAGAGGGTCATCCTTCTCCAAGCAAGAGACACGTAGTGTCCCAGGCAGGAAATGGGAGTTTACATTGGCCTGACATTGCAGAGGAGAGAAGTGGGCTGAAGTGTTCTGGGATTGCCTCACCCCCCCCCCCCCTTTTCCCCCATGCTGGTCTCCCTCCCACGTCTGCTCCCCCAGTCAGCTGGGGGGATGGAGAGGAGGCACTGCTGCTGCTGCTGGTGGGGAGTGCTGTGGTGTGAGCCTGCGTCCAGGGCTTAGGGCATGGGATACAGGAAGAGGCTGTCAGCTTCTTATAAACACACCAGGACCTGAAGCTGGAGCCTTAGGGAGCTCTCTGTAGTCTCCATGCTGTCTCTGTGCTGAGCTGCCTCAGTGAGTGCGTGTGTGTGTGTGTGTGTGTGTGTGTGTGTGTGTGCGTGTTTGTTCAGTTCATGTTTGGTTTGAATGACTTTTGTTGAGGGCTGTAGGAGTCTAAGAAGGTCTTCCTGGTGGACCACACAGCATTTGTATTTTATATTCAACCCGTAAAACCCCACTTCTGCTCACCTCATGTCAGCTGGCTCACGCACGCACACACACAAACACACACACACAAACACACACACACACACTGCAATGTTCACATCATCTGAAAGTCCCCTGATGAAAACAGCATTTAAACAAAATGACCAATCAGATGCCAGTGAGAACTCTTGGACTTGCCAGGGGGCTGCTGGGAGTGGAGCAGTGCAGGAGAAGCTGGGCAGCTTTCGAACACCCTAATGAATCACACACACACACACACACTCAGTCACAGGGATGCCAGCAATGAATGTGCTCTCTGTTGGTTTTCCTGGAGCTGAGTTTACTAACTGATGACGCAGGCTGTGCTGATCAGAGGCATGTGTTACAGAGGACCTGGTGCCAGGACAGAGCCTGGAGCCGGACGCATGGTAACCCCCTCCCACACACACACACACACACACACACACACACACATGCACAGACGAGCATGGGCATGTGTAGGCGCGTGCAACACACACGCAGCTCATAGGGGGGTCAAGGTAGGGATGATCCCTCTCTCTACCTCTCTTTCTTTCCATCTCCCTCTATCTCCTTCTCTTCATCTCATTCTCTCTTTCTCCTACTCAGAAAAAGCTAAACCCTCTGGCCACATACTTCATTATCAGGGTCATTGTCCTTGATTTGTTATTGATAAGCTCTAAAAGAACAATATTTCTTATTGTGATGGTACTTGAAATGATGGAGAAGTTGCACAAATCTCTTTCCGGCAGTCGGAACAATGGATATTAACCAGAAAATCAAACCTGTTCGCTCACTTCATAGAAAATGTGACAAATCACCAATAAAGTAAACTGACTAATGTTATGAAGAAACTCCGAGCTCTTTCTTCAGGCATCGCTGGTAAAGCCGAGCAGAGCCAGCAGATGGGTGTGGCTCAAATAATCAAGCTGAAAGGAAATAAAGAACACGGAGGATGTAGGACAATTTTAGATCTGCAGCTTGCAGGCCAGTAGTTGTTCCTGAGTGTCGTGGCTAGTGTCCTGTACCCAGTGCACAATGGTGTGTGTGTGTGTGTGTGTGTGTGTGTGTGTGTGTGTGTGTTTGTATATTGGTGAAGGTGCTGTGAGGTATTGACTGGAGAGACTAGGCATGGGAATTCAGATCAGTACTCAAGCACACCCTGACCTATTGACACATAACATCATTCAGCTTGTCAATGCTTTCCACCCCAAAACGTTTGCAAACACATGAACACACACATGTGCACGCATACAAGTGCATGCACACACAAACACATGAACACACACATGTGCACGCATACAAATGCATGCACACACAAACACATGAACACACATGTGCACGCATACAAGTGCATGCACACACAAACACATGAACACACACATGTGCACGCATACAAGTGCATGCACACACAAACACATGAACACACATGTGCACGCATACAAATGCATGCACACACAAACACATGAACACACAAACACATGAACACACACGTGCACACATACAAGTGTATGCACACACATTCAAGCATGACACATATGCACTCATGTCAACTCATGTGTACACTCACACATAAACCCAGGAGTTTTCATCCAGCAGTTGTGGAATAAGCAGCACTTTGTAGCCTCACAATCAGTGATACTCATACATACATACATACATACATACATACATACATACATACATACATACATACATACATACATACATACATACATACATGCACACATGCAGACCCTCACAAGCACATACATGCAAAATGACATTCTCTCCCACTTATTTTGTCCAAGTTCTTTGTCGAAACACATGGTGAAGTGATTAGTTTTCAGCTTGGCTTTTTTCCATTACAATAAATAGAGGAAATTTGCCACCCAATTGGAAGGCTGGGTGTATGTGTGTATGTGTGCATGGGACGTTTTAGTCTGAAAAATAAAGCACTCTCTTAACAACAGAAACAGGTTGAGTTCCATTACTGAACGCTGTTTCCTTTTGCCGCAACCATTGCTGGCTCCATAACACTGATATGCCGAGACTCCATGTAGAGCGTGTAATCAAGGCAGGCACCGTTGAAGTGTGCAGCTCTGTGACCTGTGAAGGCACCATGCACGGCCCAGGCAGACGCACTTCCCTCTGTCTAATGATAAAACAGAAAGTAACATCCATTCATTAGAGCCAAGTCTTAGAGGACTAGTGTGTCCTTAGAGTGTGGACTATATATAAAGATCATTCCCTCCCTGCCACCCCCACACTGTGGACACACACACACACACATACACACACCCTTCCCCCAGTGTGTGTGTGTGTGTGTGTGTGTGTGTGTATTCTCAGCAGTACGAAGGCCACGGTGCCTCTAAGAAGACACTGTCTCTCACCCAAGCGCTAAATGGGTGATACTTGCTTACAAGTCCAGACATTCGCACCTCAGATCAAAGCTGCAGCAGCTGAAGGGCTTCACTCCCTCACGGTATGTAGTCGCTGTAGTCGCCTCACTTGATCACAAGAGCCCTTTTTACAGGCCAGTGCCAAATGGCACTAACACCTGTACACAATTCACCCTCCACCCTTTAGTCACCTGTCAACAACGCAACAACAACAGTTTGGTGCAGAGAGAAGAATGTCTCTACTCTGCTATTTTGATAGTTGCGCTAGGTGAAAAGGCCCACTACTTAATGTAAGTCAATAAATAGATTGACTCTCAAGAGCTGTGTTGTAAACCATTCCTCTTAGATTTTAGGCAGATTGTGCTGTGAGCATGAGGGGAGTAAACATGAGGAGGCAGAACGGGAAAAGACTCAAGCCAGAGGTGCACAAAACCATGGAGAACATCAGAGAGCGTAAGAGAACACAGGCAGGAAATCCCACAGCTTTACAGCAAATGGAGGCTTTAGACTCACCTCCCTTTGATTTGAAGGTGGTGGTGTGGGGGGGGCACATCAAAAGCTACAGTGTTCCTGGTGTCATTCAGGTGAACCAAACCAAAGCAACCAGCCAGACACCTTCTCTGAATGGGAACCAAATGGAGAAGAAGGATGAAGATCACATAGTAATATGCTTCCAGACTATCATGTGATGAAGCATTAAGTGATTAAGCATGTGCACACGATCCTTCACAGAGAATGAAAACAAATTGTGTCTAAACATCTTATTCTAACATTGACCTTAAGAAGCAGATTTCAAGACAAGGAGAATTTAGCCAAGTTTGTCTCTCAGACACCCACACACACACACACACACACACACACATACACACACACACACACACACACACACACACACACACACACACACACAC
>JAOYMR010000018.1:10088520-10113344 GCA_025802075.1 Tenebrosternarchus preto | reverse complement strand
ATCCATGCTTATCACGTAAGCCCTGCACCCTTCAGATTCCATTTTTCCTCTGATAAAGTAAGACTTCAATGGACACAGCAGCATATTTCCAGAAAATACAGGGAACTCAGATTTTTGGGGGGAAAAGTATCTTTTCAGAAAATCTTCTGCATGATCTGAGATGAGGTCTCAGATAGTTGAATATTGTACAACGCAGTGTGTCAGAATTTAACAGAACAGGAAAAAAACTTGTGAAAATATCTGTAAAAATGAGAGAAGTTTAATAAAGAAAGATTTTAGACTGATAATCAGCATGAAAATCACTATACTCTAGACAGCCATTTAAAAGAGGAACTTTTTGAGCCTTAAATTGACCAGACAATATTTATTTTCTTTTGCTTGCCTCCTTTTATCAATTAAAATATGCTAATCAAGTATTAAAAATAAAAATAAGCTAATGAAGTATTCAAAATTGTGTGACCCAATAGTCAGTGTTGGTTTTAATATCTTATTTAAAAACAGGCCAAGATGTTTTTGAGAATATATTTCCTGCAGAATAACTTGTAGAGACCTAACAGGGCACTGGTCATGTTTTCCCCTTTTTTCTCCAAAAATATTTCTTACATTTTTAGTGGAGAATCCACTGCTGGCAAAACTGTCAGTACAAAGCATGTAATTCAGTATTTTGCCTTAGTGGCAGCCCTGGGTGAGGCAGTGGCTAAAAAAGGAGAAAGACCAACACACCTCCAACCTCTCCAGTCTTCTCAATCTCTCCAATATCTCTAACCTCTCCAACCTCTCCCATTTAGAGCTCCTCATTCTGTCCCTTCACCAGTCTACCTTCTGCATTTTTTTTATCAGAGTTTTTGTCCTTTTTACTCCCTTTACTGTAATATTACTCCTGGACCAACTTCATCACTGACCATGTTGTTGTATTGACATGATAATATGTAAGCTTTGTACAGTTATTATGTTAAATGCAAAGCCACTGCCGACACCCAGTGTAAACGACAGTTCTAAATCATCTTACATTCTGGTCTTGTACTCGTCTTATACCTCCTTCATCCAGTTAAGGCCTCATTTTTCTACTGTCCATTTTTTTTACTTCTTTCTTTTTCTTTTTTCTTTTTTTTTGTTTTTGATTAACATTCACAAATCAATGTTTTTTGGCTTTGCGATGATACACTTTCCTTTTTGATCTTCTTGATTACAGTTTTTATGTTCTTTTCATAGTTCCATAGTTCTGTTGTTCAGGAACCAGACACAAAGAATTGAGTAGCATCACATCAAAAATGCTATTTAGAACACATCAATACTTACTCTGTATATGTAATAATTGTGCTGAACTGTGATCAATAAGCATGTGGCTCTACAAACACACACATGACTGGCACCACACAAATGAACTAAACTAGTACAGCATTTGGCCCATTTTTACATTAGTGTTCTCCCTGATAGGGAACCCTTCAAGGATCACATCATTGAAGCTAATCCTGCAGCGGAGGCTTTTGGTAGAGCTAAAACACTGAGGAATGACAACTCATCACGCTTTGTGAGTATCTGTCACAAGTCTGTACTCTTTGGCTGGGCACAAATCCACACCATCATCAATCCTCTTATTAATAAAGTACGCAGTCCTTGTGTTGAGTTGTCTATAATTAACCTTTGTAGGGCAAATTCATTAGAATCCATCACACAACCAGACACACATACAATCAGACTTCAGTACAACCAGACACATACACAGAAATGTTCATAGCCAGACAACAGCACAGACACACATAGCCAGAGACACACAAGCAGTCGTATACATAACTAGACCCCAACTGCCTTTCTGAAACTGCATTAGCAGCAGGTCAAAAATATGGCGGTTTGGCTGCATGCCAAAACACTGAGGAACGTAATCCAAACTGGACCCTCAGAAAGTGGGCAAGAAATGGCCCCAGCCAACAAAAGACAGAAAAATGACTTCAGTTCAACCACAACTCTCATAACTGTCTGCATCTTTCTGTCATTCTTCTGGTCATCAGTCATATTTGTGCATCATTAGTGCGATTCCTGCTGAGCACTGAATTTCTGTGGATTTGATCATCTCGCAGGTGCTGATAAGGCATCATACATGATGGGGATGAACACTGGTGACCTCATCAAGGGATTCCTGCATCCCCGGGTGCAGATAGGCAACGAATACGAAGTGTAGGGCCGGAATGTTGAACAGGTACGAGATGCTCTGGAGGGTGAAACCGCAAAAGAAAACACTCAAACTTGTTCTTACACATGCCACTACACGTCAGTGAAGGACCAGATAAACCCTTGTAAATCAATTGCAAATCAATTGTTTTTTTAAAGTTTATTTCACTATTTCCTTTTGCTTTATGGTTTCCTTTGTCATCAAAAGAAGCATCACAGTCCTCTACTGATTAGAGATACAAAGCAACAGACTGGTAACCAAGCAACTGTGCTCATCCATGAGATCGACAGCTGTGGTTTACGTGTTCTTCCTGTGTGTGCGGCTTCATTAGTTTAACCATGCAGTGGGAGCTCTGGCCAAAGCCACATATGAACAGCATGTTTAAATGGCTGGTGGGCTCCGTAAACAAGACACTCTCCAGACCTTCATTGGCATGCTGAACATTGCAGGATTTGAGATCTTTGAGTAAATTCCTCTATTCACACTAAACACTTGTGTGCTTGTGTATGACCATGTCTCTTGCAGCTCAACAGCTTTGAGCAGCTGTGCTTCAGCTTCACCAATGAGCAATTGCAACAGTTCATTACCACAAGCTCATCATAAACAGGAAGAGTATAAGCGAGAAAGCATTGAGTGGACCTTTATTGACCTCAGGCTTGACCTTCAAACATGCGTTGACCTAATTGAGAAGGTAAAGAGAGCACAGTCTAAAAAAAAAAAAACCTAATTCATGTGGTCAGCCTAATTGCATGCAGCTTCAAGGCCAAGATGTATGATAATCACCTTGCCAAGTCTCTCAACTTCCAGAAGCCACGACCAGTCAAGAAGCAAAAAATATGAAGCTCATTTTGAGCTGGTTCACTACGCAGGAGTGGTGAGTATGTGAGAATAACCCTCACCTAAAGGCAAAGTTCAGCTTTCAACGTATGAGCTGTTTCACATTGTTTCTCACTGGTTACATAATTTCAGCAATAATAAATACAGAAACATTACAGAAACATATGCCACATTAAGCATTTTAAACAACTTTTGCACAAAACATTTTTAATTATTTATTTTTTTAGGTACCATACAATATTGTTGGATGTTTGGACAAAAACAAAGATCCTCTGAATGAGACAGTGGTAACCAGTGTCACAGCTACACAAGGTGAGACATCACCAGGGCTGCACAAAACATTCCGGTTTGATCAACTGGACAGTAGATCAGCAATGAAAGAAGTTTCTAGAATGATGGTGGGACCGGTTATTTTGTGATGCAACAGTCGGTGCAACTGAGAGGGAGACAGTTAAGACTTGCAGTGATGTTTAGATCAATGAACACATGAACATCACTTTAAGTCTGTGCTGGCTTCAGTTCTCTCTGCTTCTAAAAGGTGAACCTACAATGACTGGGTAAGTGCTCCAGAGATACTTCAAGGAAAGCTTTTTTTTTTTTTTTTTTAGACTTTAATTCTAACCTACTCTGCTTTTAAAACAACTACACTTTTACCTTTGGGAGGGTCTTAAATTAGGTAGACAGATCCTTCATATGTAGATCATATACAAGCTATAACAGTCCGACCGAGTCATTGCCTAATTGCTTGCTTCTCTGATAGCAGGAGAACCTGAACAAGGTGATGACGAGTCTGCGTAGCACTCAACTCGACTTTGTACACCATCCCCAATGAGACCAAGACTCCAGGTACACCCTCACACCACCACCACCATGGTCGCCATTCTAACTGCCATCATCACTCTACAGAGATAAAGGAGGTTACATAAAAATGGCCCTCACCCTAATGAAGCCTAGTTTTAAAAGTAAAGCCCAAGCGAAAACATGGAGCTACGCTTTATATCGACAGGTAGATAGAACGAGTCCCAAATACATTACTGTAGACAGATCAGCTTCCTTTTGTAGGAATCATGGATACATTCCTGATGCTGCACCAGCTGTTCTGTTATGGGGTGTTGCAAGGAATCCACATCTGCGGGAAGAGCTTTTCCTAACCACATCCTCTATGCTGATTTCAAACAATGGTTAGCCAAGCTAAAATACTTTTGGTTCCTCTGTGCATCAGATATTTCATCACCAACAGGGCGTATATGATACCTCTCCAAGATAGTAGTATTCCATATTAAAAAAAAAAAGTTGTTAGCATCCCTGGATACAACCAGTATAGATTCGGGCACAAAGGGGAGATCTGCCCTCCGCATCAGACAACACATAAATCTCCGTGTACACATCAGCAAGCATGAAATATTAATGAAGCGTGAATTCATGGCTGTAAGAGTTTCATAGCGGCGAGTCAGGTGGGCGTACCTGTGCACTGCAGGTGTTCTTTAAGGCAGGTCTGCAAGGGCAGCTGGAGGAGATGAGGGATGAGCGACTAGCTAAAATTCTCATGCTACTGCAAGATCATGAGAATGGAGCTTCATGAGATGATGGAGAGGAATCATGACAATACTTTAGATGCAACTTGTTCTATGATTATTTCTGGTTGATCCAGGAAGTTTACATGCACAAACACTGCTGAGCAGATGCCATGTGCCTCTCTGCCTGTCGTCATCAACCTATTGCTCATCTCCTACAATTAAGATCACATGTCCACACACGTTGTTTGCTTGGTACAATGATGCTGAATACACTAAGTGGCCATAATCACAGTGAAAACCTGTCACCTCGGTCTCCCCGAGCACACAGGGAGTATTTTGGGGATCACGTGGGTGGAATGCATGGGATGTACACCATCCAACACGCAAATGTTTGGGAGCATGTGTGCGGCCCACACACACACACTGACTGGCCTGTGATCCCCTCCCTCTCCCTTTATTAGACGATGTTGACGATGTCCCAAAGGCCCAGTGGTGTGGACCATGTGACAGCTGCTCAGCTCCCCCTAAAAATACAAACCCAACCCCTCCGAGGCCACTTTTATCAAGGCGCCTGTTCCTCTAAATGACCACAATGACAGCATATCTGCAGACTGGCAAAGGATTAAAGCCATCAGACTCACACATGGTTCACGCATGGGTTTCTAAATACACATTATGAACCTCACCTTTAGATGGCGCCAGGCATGGAACCACTGCAGTTATTTGCTCATACCAAACCGCTAAGCAGTCATCTGGTGGCTCACACCCTCCTACAAGGGCGGCGATGTGACTGAAAGCACATGACATCTGAAAATGGACGGGCTAAAAAGAACCTCAGATTTACTAAAGGACACCAGCCAAGGAGTTGATGAGAATGTAACCTTGAATCTCCTCGCAAAGAGCTGGAGGAAAAGCAGGTCAGCCTGATATTGGAAAAGAATGACCTTTGTCTGCAGGTCCAAGCTGTAATTACTAGAATTAACTTTTCTGCATACACTATCAGAAAACCCTGTTGATTTTTAGGAAGAAATTTTTCGGTAATTTTAAGAAGCATATTCAAACATTAAACGTTAGATAACAAGTCTGATCCTCCATTAGGATGCTGAACTGAATCGTAGAGTTCAGATACTAAGATCCATTATTTCCTCTTCAGGAACAGGATAACCTGTCTGGCGCAGAGAATCACTGCAACTAGCTCATGGTCAAGATTCAGCTGGAGGCCAAAGTAAAAGAGATGACTGAGCACCTGGGGGATGGAGATGAAAATCAATGCTAGCTTGAGAAATGCAAATTGGAGGATGAATGTACAGAAGTAAAAAAAAAAAAAAAAAGATATGGATGACCTGGCGATCACCTTTGCCAAGTTGGAGAACGAGAAACATGCCACTGAGAACAAGGTGTGCTCACCAACTCCTGGCTAAGTGTAATGACATATTCTAAGCAAAATACATGTCCGTTACAAGATGAATACAAATCTATAAAATTCGTCTTTGCTGATAGAGGAAATGGCAACTTTAGAAGATCACATCGTGAAACTGACCAAAGAAAAGAAGGCGCTACAGGAGAGTCACCAGGGTGACCAGGGCGAGAGACACTTGGATGACTTGCAGGCAGAGGAAGATAAAGTCATCTCTTTGATGAAGGCCAAAACCAACATGGAGTTTGTAAGATCATGTGAGCTTTCCTTTTTTCAGTATTTGCTAAGTTCTACACACAAGGTGCTGCACATCTTTTAATTGCTAAACCAGTTCCTTTGCATTGTCTGCTCCCCAGCTGGAGGTGCGCATGGACTTTGACAGAGGCAAACGTAAACAGGAGGGTGATCTGAAGCTCTCCTTAGAGGCAGATTTCTTAAAGACAAGGCAAGACCTGGAGGAAGCCCTGCTGCATCGTGAGGCCACAACTGCCGCACTGCGCAAGAAACACGCGGACAGCACCACCGCACTGCGCGAGAAATACACAATCTAGTTATGGACCTGGAGCACTGTAATGCTGCAGCTGCTTCTCTAGACAAGAAACAGTGCAACTTTGCCAAGGTTCTTACAGAATGGAAGATGTATGAAGAGTGTCGGTCAGAGTCACAGATAGATTCTCTGGAAGAGACTGAAGAGGCTCTGGATCACCTAGAGAGAGAACAAGAATTGCCTGGGTGATTTAAGTTCACATTTGGTTTACACTGTGTGTACTGGATCAGTTTTGTGATGATTTATCAGACCCATGGCAAGTATCTCAAAGATAAGGAAAGCAAGATAGTAACTATAGAGTATGACTGAACTTTTTCTTCCTCTGACAGAGATCATCTCAGATCAGCTCAACCAGGAAGGAACGACCATCCATTAACTGGAGAAAATCAAAAATGGCTTGGATTTGGAGAAAAGTGAGATTCAGACAGCACTAGAAGAGGCTGAGGTAGGTTTTCTTTCTCATGATGGCAGATAATTACAGATTGGGAGTGACTGAGGAGTTTGTAGAGTTTGAAGAATTTTTACTGTTTGTATAGTTTTTTGGCCATACATGTAGAGTTTGACCTTTCTGCAGAGTTTGTAGAGTGTAACGTAGAGCGATAAGGAAGTGGATGCAAATGCGGAGAAGAGCAAGATTTATTACAGGCAAATCCAATATCAGAGGTCTGGGGTCGAATTAACAGGACAGCCATCAATACAGACATTGTTAACAAGAGAATGAAACAGACTTAAGCAAACGTACACAAGCTCAAACAGATTAAAAAAAAAAAGAGAGAGAGACAGATACAGACGAACTGAAAACCAGAGTTAAATACACACACAAACGACTAAACTAACAAGAATCAGGTGAATGTAATAGGCAGAAACATACAAATGAGGGGTGTGTCAAAGTGAACCAAAACAAAAGCACGTGTAAAATGAAAAGAAAGCCAACAAAAACAGAGGAATGGGGAGGAGCCAGTGTGACATAGGGTTTGAAGGATTTAGAGAGTGTGGAGAGTTTGTCGAATTTGTACTGTTTGTATAGTTGTAGGTTTTTTTTGGACCATATTTGTAGAGTTTGATATTTCTGCAGGGTTTGTAGAGTTTATAAAGTTTGTAGGATTTGAAAGATTTGGAGAGAATGTATGTTCTTTATAGAGTTTCCATGGTTTGGAAGATTTAGAGAGTTAATAGAATTTGTTGAGTTTGTAGAATTTGCAGGGCTTGTAGGACCAAGAACTTCGGTGTCTGTTGTTTTAGGCCACTCTGGAACATGAAACTGCATCCGGCTGGAGCTGAACCAGGTTAAAGCAGACAGAAGCTGGCAGATAAATATGAAGAAACTGACAATCTTCGGCGAGCTCCCCCCCCCCTTCATCTCACATGTAGACACAACAAAGATTGTGCTTTTTACCACAACGGTTAACCTAGGATCCGTTTAATTTTCCCTGCATTAGTCGAAACGTGTGCTGGAGTCCATGCTTCACTTTCAGCCACATCGTAAATGAAACCTTTTTTTTTTAAATTTATTTTAAGATTTGCCATTAACCAGGAAAAAGGTAATGCAGAGACGAAAATATAATGCTACAACCATGTTAATGACAGGATCTGCAGATGAGGCAATCCATAAAAGCAAAGATCTGAAGGACCAAGTGGCTGCGACCGAGCGCAGGAACAATCTGTTGTCAGCAGAGGTGGAGGATCTGAGGGGTCAGCTGGAGCAGAACGACCATGCCCAAAACCTCGCTGAGCATGAACTGCTGGAAACCACGGAAAGAGTCATCCTTTTCCACTCACAGGTTTTTACCACACTGCTCACTGGCAAAATTAATACTAAATTACTACTGATTATTAATTAATTGATACTAAATTACCTACTACATTAACAATTAAGACATTGCCAGGAAATGGTTTTTCACAAGCATTTAGAATGAAAGGTTAAAATGTACAAATGTATACTAACAAAGTGCACTTTATTAACTGATGAGGTACATACATCTGTGATCAAATGATTCCTTCCTCAAAGCAAACCGAACAAAAACTGTTCCTAAAAACAGGCGATAGTGGAGGAAAACGATACCAGCGCTCATCTGGAACGCATGAAAAAGAACATAAAACGGTGAAAGACCTGCAGATGTGTCTGCATGAAGCAGAAGAGATCGCCCTCAAAGGGGGTGAGAAGCAAATCCACAAAAGTCCAGAACAAAGTGAGCAGCTCAAAGCACATGCATGCAAAGAGTTTTATCAGCATGCCATGATCCCATAACCCACATGAACATCATGGTCTGCTCAGGTCATCTTAACGCGAGATGCAAAAGTACATGCTATGCCTCATTGGATGTACTTCTATTGGATTCGCTCGTTTGCTCTTGCTCAGAGCAAAAGAAAAGCAATAAGTACCAGAAAAGAGTTCACAAATATGAGAGGAGGATTAAAGAGTCGCACCTACCAGGCACAAACTCCCACAGGCATCATCACAGCACACCATTTCCAGCTGCTCAGTTAAACCACTGATGGAACTCTACGCTCTGCTCTACGGGGTTGGGGGTTGGGGGGGGGATGTATAATTCAACTAATGAGAATATTTAGACTGTACTTTGAATAATTTCGGACATGACCTTCAATAGCAAGACTATACTGCCCTCTGCTGTCTACAGACAGAAGGACAGGAAGAATCTAGCCCATCTACAGCAGCTCATAGACAAACCGTAGGCCAAGGTAAAGAGCTGTAAGAGGCAAACGGCGGCGGCGTTAGGTCCACATATTACATACATTTTACATCTCAAACAGTACATTACTCATTTAGAGAGCTTCTTAGTCCAATTGCTTCAACTGAACAGGTCTACCGATTACATTTCAGGAGGAGCAAGCTAATTTAAATCTGTTCAGGAACCAAACCAAGTACAGGAAAATCCAGAACAAACTTGACGATGCTGAGGATTGCGACAATACTGCAGAGTCTCAAGTCTGCAAGGTGAGAAATCCAAGAAGGGAACAGGCCAATTAGAGTGCTACAGGCTTGAGTCTTCGACACGGATTCAGTCTTGGATTAAAACTGCTACATCTGTGGTGTATCACAACTGGGAATTATAGTTTTAGTCTAGTCTTAATCTGGATCTAGGAAATTAGTATCACAAAAGATGGAAAGAATTCATCTCATGTTCTTTCTTCATTTCAGATTGTAGAATGAAAGGAAAAAAGTATTTCACCAGGACCACAGTTCTCAAATGCAACAGTTTTGGGTGACTGTGGAAATAAATTTTTGTACAACTCATTGGTGTCTCTGAAGTAGGTAATCATATATCATGACACTTCGTGTCAGCTGGAGTCTAAAAAAATTATTTCCTTCTCAGAAATAAAATGTGTTCTGAGATCAACAATTCACCATTGTAAAAAGACAATGACGCATATTCATAGACCATGACCATGTATGTAAATGTTGAAATTTTCCAACCAATATGCTCCTATTGAGAAACTCTTCATGTGTATGCAGTAGAAGAAAGCAATAGAGGAAACTCTACTAAACCACTGTCCTAAGAATGGAGCCTGATCATCAGGAAAGCAAAAACGATTGCAAAACAAATCCAAGTTAGAAATCAAAGCTAAACCATAACTTCACAGTTCCTCGGCAATTCTCAGGTCTTTACAGATCATCGGTCAACCCCAATACTCACACGTATACCAACATAAAAGCAGCAATCTCTGGATGCCACAGCACTTGCATGATGATTGATCACAATGTCTTGGAGGGAAATGTATTCAACACAGACAGACCCAAAAGTAGTAAACTCGAATTTATTAAAAGACACCTACTGGGTTTCAGGTGGCTTTAACTATAGAGTGGAAGTAATCCCATAATATGTTGATAAATTATGCAGCCATTTTCCTAATGTTGGCAGACATCAGTCCCAAAGAAAACATGTGTAACAGGAAGTGTTGGAAATATTTTCATGTACAAAGAAGAGATATTCTTATGGTAACAGCTCAACCTGCATCAACATTGGCATTTCATTTAAATGAGGACAGAAAAAAAAAAAAAAAATCCAAAATTGAATGGAAAAGCTTGATTCTCTGGCCACCTGACTCAGTATTTCAAATTACAAAAAGCATAATTAGTCCCAGTATACATGTGCAAATAGGTGAAAACCTATAAGCATTGTCATGCGTTTCCATTCCGACATAATTCCGATAACATTATTCATAGGAGGAAAACCTCAACATTGCTAGTTGCTGGTAATGTTAGATGGCGGTGATTATGGTGCTCGACACATTTCTAGAATGTTGGAAAAACCTCAAACTCTAAACACCATTCAGATGAATTCAGATCCCTACCACAGCAAATCACACTTGTGTGTCTCTTAATGAAACGCTGAGCTGCAAGACAGTAATTCAATATGTATAAGGCAACTGAGAAGTGTGGGCTACCAAAAAAAAATAAAGAACAATTTATGCTGTTGGTGCTTATTTAAAAAAAAAAAAAATACAGTGAAACAAACATTTAATCATGAACAAAAGGATTTTATAAAGCAAACTTACGTGAAACAGAAAAAAAATTTAATGTGCTAATAAAAACTCACTGTAGTGGACTAGAATGAGGTAGATGGTGCATATCCTACTCTGTCTCATGTGTAGGTTGCCTACCCAGTATTGAGCACCTGAAAGGAACTAAAATTGTTTAGCTCGGTCAAAGAAAGGCTCACTGATTATTAACAGCACAAAGCTGTTATCTAATGGCTAAGTGAGTGGCTAGCTCAACCTGAGACGGGGAGATCTCAAGTCACTTTCTACAGTAGATTTTGGAGCTTTAGCCAAAGGAACCATTATAAGCTGGCAGCATTTTTAGGAAGGCAATTTAAACAAGGAAAAGCATTTTCTTCTGTTTTTTAAAAATAAGGTTCTTTTTTCTTGCTATTTTCACTTTTTACTGAAGTTTAAAAAAAAAAAAAAAACTTTTTAATTTTAAAAAAAAAAAAAAAAAAAAAAAAAAAAAAAAAAAAGCCTGGTGTTTGGTGAGTGTCGATAATTAAAACTAGTCCTGTTTGCTTTAAAAAGTGTTACGAAAGCAAGACCTTCAACAACAAAGATGCCAATAAGGGACAAATGTGCATTACTGCTTCTCCTCAGGGGAGAGAGAGATAAGCAGGGATCAAGCCCACAGTGAAGGCCCAGCTCTCCTTAAAGCCAGTGCATCCTTCTCTGGCCACTGTGATGGGGACAAGCCAAACAGCTTCTCTAGGAAGCCTGATCACTTACAGAGGCAAAATATATCCCTCCCCCTCTCTCATTTAAAAAGTCTTATTATATGCCGTTTCATTATCTGGTGTTTAAATATGGTCATAACTAAAGTTTGTGCGGAGGTTTGAATCTGTGCTCTCTGAACATTTACACTGGACCAAACTGAATGATTTTCACTACTTTGTTTCAGATTTGTTGTGTAAAAGTTACGTTGTCCCTGTCACCACCCCTCCAAAAAAAAGTAAAAACAAAGCTCACTTAAATTTAACTTGATCTAAAAGCGCATCACCAACAAACATATCCAAATGAGAGCTTCCATCTCCTAAAGCATCGCTAGGGTAGGGTTCGGGCATCTGTGAGAGCGCTGGGAATGGTGCCCAGCAGGCGATGAGCCCTGCAGCCTCACCAGGTGATCAGGTGGCCTGCGGGAATCTCACCAATGGCGCTACTTGGTGTTTCCGAGTAGGTCGAGAGGGCTGGTTCCAGGGGTGTCGAACCCAGGAGCGGAGTCTCCGTTCTAGATTCAAAAGAGCAGTGAGCCAATGGGCTGTGTGCCCGTGGAGCCCAGCTACCCCAAGCTAACCCCCGCTCCCTGGGGATTAATCTTCAAGCAGAACCCCATCCAACTCCATGTAAGGCTCGTCAATGTAGCTGGCTATGGCACAAAGGGAAGTCCTGTCTTCACCAAGTAGAATGGAGACTGTTTCCTTCCAGAAACTGAAAGGAATGCAGGAGCTCTGTACAGAAACACACATTAGATTCTTATTTAATCCTTGACGTCTCTAACAGGTTTCACTTTTTGGGTGAAAAAAAAAAAATGAAGCATACATGTTGCAAAATCATGCATTTTAAAAATAAATACGGAAAACAAACCAAAATCGGTGTAGAGTAAAAAGCAGGCATGTCAGGTGGTGGTACGTACATTCTCAAGACAGGTGCTGTCCTTGTCTTTGTTGAGGTAATGGTGCTGCCAGAAACGCAGCAGCTGGTGGAAGTTGTTGAGCAGGCAGCCGGGGTACTTCTCTGCATGTTCCTTCTCACGCAGGGCCCTCAGGTAGAAAGGCAGCTTGCCTCTCCTCCGCGCCAGCATCAGCATCACCAGGCTGGTGTTTAGACAGCTCACGTTCTCCTGATACAGCCCGGTTGGAGAGGAAGACCAGAGGAGGATTATTATGAAGGCGTATTACTAGAGAAAGAATTTCCGAGATCAGTTTAACACTTTAAGATCTAGGCCAGACTGAAATGCCTTTATTTCTATCATCACACATTGTACACTACAACAAAATGTTTTTATTTCACACATTCCTGCTTCTGTGAGGTCGGAGCGCAGGGCCAGCCATTGTAAGGCGCCCCTGGGTCCGAGATGGTTATGGGCCTTGATCAAGGGAGCCCAAAAGCTTGTCATCTAGGCTACCCCTGCAATATCAGATAATCAACAGCACAGGATGTGCTACCTATGAAGGTGAATGAGAAAGCCTGAAAGTGATGTGTGTGGGACTTGCCTGGGTAAGAGTCTGCACATTGATGATGTTGATGAGACGAAAGAGAAAGGACAGTCTGTTCTCCACTCGAGCCATGAAGGACAAGAGAAAGCACTCGGAGAGCACCTCAACCACTACAAACCACACACACAAAGATTAGCCTTCAGGCTTAAAACTTTATCTGTATTAGATTAAAGATCATTTCCAGCTGATGCAACTTTGGTGGACATTCCACACACACACACACACACACACACACAAACACTCAGATATGCAATAAAAACCACCATATTAACAGCCTTCAATGTTTTAAAAGACTTAGTATTGTTAGAAACAGTATGCAAATATAGTCTTATTCTATGAGTTTGTTGTACTACACATCAAGGTCCTGAGCAGTCAATAGGATTTAAAGCTCAGCTGATTATTTCTCACATAAAACATGACCAGGGTGTATTTTAAGTGAGAAATAAGATCTTTTAAAACGTATTTAGTTTTTAAAAAACGTTCTGTATAAAATGTACGTTATGTTACATCATGCGATTTAAAATGCAGTTTATCTACATTAAAGCCTTTCCTCGACAAAAGTATCTTACACTGAAGCCATATCCATAACTGATGTTTCCACTTACCTGGCAATTTGATATCGCACTTTGGTCTCATTAGTGCCTAGTAATGTTCTTGAACTACCTGTCCTGTTATCTACCAGCTATATAACTTTACATAATGCAATGCCAACATGAGATGTAGCATTTATTTAATGAATCTCTGGTACTTGGTTGATGACAGTGTAGCAGTCCGTAACTACACAATTCAACATCTACGTTTTTCCTCCCCTTGTGTTTACACTGATCATATGGGGTTTACCTCCACTGCAACCATTTCAGGTGCAGTGGGTGTAAAATACACATTGCTTGCATGCTTTTTATAGCATCTTTGAATAGTTTAGACCATTTACATCTCATTAAGGTCTACACATCTTTCCAGCGAGGTCCCTTTAAAACTCCTATGGGTGGAGTAGATACCTCGGACGTCCTCGGCGATGTTCTCGAAGCGGTCCAGAGACAGTACGATACAGCGCAGCAGCATGTTGGAGTCGACCAGAGAGCTGTCGATCTGACTCAGAAAGACCTGAAACTGGACACAGACCGGAGTGCACACACGTTTGAGGACGCGCTCGCCCATGACCATGGGCACACGTCAACCTGGAGCATGTGGAAGAGTGCACACACTTTACTGTGCTCTTCCAAGAGAACTGCTGGAGGTGAGGAGCTGGGTCTCATACCTTCTCTTCCGTGTTCACATATTTGTTGAACCTCTTAAAGGCATCAATGTTGAACTTCATGAGTTCCCCCAGCAGATCAAAGTAGCTTTGCAACACATCTCTGGACCTACATCCACTGTCGATAATGCAGAAAAGGATGTGCTGGACAAGAAAAAGGAGATCAACAAAAGAGAAAAATTAATAATTAATAGTAATAAAGGAAAACAATGTCCAAGACTCAACAGCACAATGACCGCAGAAACATGATGCATTAGCCTAAATTATATCTGTGATGTTGGTCACATCACTCAGTTCAGGCAACAATAACTTCAGAGATGTTCAGCGACGTTTGAAGCATTTGTAAAAGGTCTCAGGTTAGTACGCTACAGTGAGATCCTTACCTCCAGCAGACCTCGTTTTAGAAGGAACATCTGGTCTGCATATGAAGTGGCTCCCCTGAGAAAGCTCTCCACCGCCCGGGCCTGCCAGAACCTGGTGAAAAGGGTCCGGACAGCCTCATTAACTCAGACTTCAGTACAATAAGTAACATTCCTGGAGAACACAATCTTAATAAATGTGTTTTTAGCTGTGCCTGCATGTACCAACCTTTGAATCGCTTTTGTCAAAGATTTTGTCAAGCTTTTATTAATTAAATATGCATAACATTATATGTTATATGACACCAATAGAATAGTGGTGTCAGGGGTGATGGTGGTCTGGCTGCACACTGCGCCGTCACCTGAAAGAGGAGTCTGGAGGCTCCCTTTTCATAACAGTGAGGAGTCTTGTGAGAAGACCCTTCTTACCGTCGCACACCAAGCTCCTAAAACACAGCATAACCAGAACTTCACTGACAGGCTCAGATTTATGTTAGGATAATTAAGCTACGTGTTCAAGAGCAAGCTGTATGTTTTCTCCTTCAGACCAAGCTCACCTGTCTGTGTTGACGAGAGCTTCGACCTCAGGGATGTTCGCTTTCAGTGAGATGGCGCTGAGTTCATTCAACTCCTGGCTGTTCAAAAGCAGGTATTTGTTCCTGATAAAGAACAGCATTAATTAACCATGGGCATCTCACACATCAGCAGAGCCCTCCAAGTAAACCAAAAACCTGTTACTTACTCGTGGTGGTCACTGAAACTCTGGAGAAGCCTGAGGAACTGGATTTTGAATGATATTTCCTACCAAAAAGAGGAACAGCATGTAAAATAAGGCGCTTCAAAGGCTTGGATAACTGCAAGGCATGGGATAACACTACTATATGTAGAGTGGGAGAAGATGGGATGGCACTACGGTATGTAGAGTCGGAGAAGATGCTCACAGGACTACAATCGCAGCTCTCGTTCTGCCCATGCACTACGTGGGTGGAGGTGGTGTACTTTCTCCAGATCAGCTTGTCAAACAGACTGTTGAGGCCAGGGATAAGGCGGAACTCTGCCAACATTTTGTGAACCTGGAACATAGAAAGAAAAGCTCAGGATTGTCCAAAAAGTGCGATGCAGTCTGCTGGTCACACAGACAAGAACAGCTCCAAGACCCTTTCCCTCACGTTACACATGTAAACTAATGAGGTGCTGCTTGGCTGTATCTGTGCAATGCTGGAACAGACAAATCCTTAATGGTCTTGATCTGAAGGTGCTCAGTGAAGGTGTTCTCTTGAGTTCTCCAGACAGAATTTTTTTTTTTATATCTCTTGCAAGACCAGTGGTGCAGAGATGTATGAGGAGGAATGGCTGATAACATCTTTCAGGGTAGCTTTTAGTGGCAGTGTTATTATATTTACATGTACCACAAAGCGATCAGACTTCATTTAAACCAGACATTCTCAGAATTAACTGAAAACATCTAAAACATTATCCACATACCAGGATGTGTGTATTCTAGAGCTAAGTGGAATTTAGAGCAGAAATAAATAATACGAGCTCTTCAAAAAAAAGATCAGTGTATCTCAAAAATACTGTTGGTATCAGTACAGCAAATCATTTTTAAAAATCTCAGCAAATCAAACAGAGAGGTTTGGATAGGATGGTCACATTTTAGTACCCATACTAACTTTCTTTATTTGTGTGTAATTTCTTTAAACATTGTATTAAAAAATCTTTTCCAGATGTAGAAATGAGTGCTTTTAAATTCCACATTTTTTTAGGCATGTCCAACACTGCAGACTCCACTGTTCTAGCAGATGCCACTGTTCTGTGCCATTAATATGATCTCAGATGGAGGATAGAATGATTTTGCAGGGATTCCCACCTGGTTCCTCTGACGGCCCATCAGCAGCACACACAGTACGTAGAGGACCTCCACCTTGTGCATGATCTCATTAACGATCTTCATGGACTGAGGGAGGCGATGCCGGAGAGGAGCAGTGGCCAGCGTACTCTCATCTGAAGACTCTGAACCCAAAAGGCAGGCATAAATACTCTAGTGTTTGGCTTGACTCTAGAAGCAAATCTCTTGATCCACTGCAAACAGAACACGTTTCAAACAGCAATGTTACCAGTACTGCTCTGTTCCACTTCATCTGTGGCCATCTGTACCAGTGCATCCAGAACCAGGGCGTTGTCCAGCCATGTGTACCACTCCTCCAGCTCCTGTAGGAAGTTAGACACGCCTGTGGCCTCCGACACCTTACGTGTTGCCAGCTTGCAGAGACGCTCGATAAAGCCAGGGATGTTCAGAAGAGTCACTGAGAAGAAAACACAGGTCACTATATATTTGCACCTTAAAAATGAACATGGATGGACAAAACTTTTCCATTGTGTGTTAAAAGAGAATTCCAATTTACTTCACTTTAGGGCCTTGATGTCCCAAAATACAACCTGAACTTGCTACAACCTGCAGCATGTTAGGAGGGGTACAGGAGCGGGAAGAGAAGTGAAATGCCCCAGTGAACTCTGCTTACCCTGGTTGTGTTCAGCAGGGGAGGGGCTGGTGTTCCGTTTCTGCTGTGCATTCTTAGCCAGAAGGGTGTGTTTGTCATCATTTCCCACGTCTGGCTCTGAGATGGTGACAGACAGAATGCGGCAGAAATTGGCAAGTTGCTGCTGGTCAAAACTCTGAACCAGACCAGGCAGGTTAGGAATTCCATCCAGCTGGATCATCTCCTGTGAAGAAGGAAGGTGGTTTACACAGGCAAGCTCAGCTCAACACAATAATACCGATTTGTAATCCAAACCAAATATGTCCTTAGTAAACAAATCGAGTTTGTAAAGGCTTCAAAAGAGGTAAAAGCAGGTGTTGGAGGAAGCATGAAAATAAAAGCTTATGATGGTTTGGATGTAGTCACGAAGGAAGTCTCTGTATTTAGCTGTAATCGTTTGTACTTTGTTAGTACAGTTAAACAGTACATAGTTACCTAATGTTTCTAATTTAAGGTCACTAACCTTTTTCACGCCAAGAATGTCCTCTATTAGAGTGGCAGTTTGCAAAAATATCTTCTTATTGGTCATTAGTGTGAAGAGAAAGAAGACAAAATCGTCCCTTGCTGCAAGGCTTTTTGTAACACCCTCCGTCTGAGAAACAGCAAGTCAAAACCGCTACTGTTACCAACACCGTTACCACCGTTTAGGATGTCATATGTATTTAAAGAAACAACCGCAAAACTCTACTAAATCTGTCTTAACAAAAATCACAGAAACTTCACGACAGAACGTCAAGACGCGATGAAACAGAAGAGCAGAGCGCTTACACAAATGCAGCAGTTGTAAAGAACACTGAGGCAGTCTTTCACCAAGTCATCGTTCACTGAAATTAGTCAGAACATATACATGTTGCGTACACAGGGCCCATTGAGGACACACAACACACCTCAACAGTTACTACCTTAGACCCTTCTTCTCTGGCTTAGAACCTAACGCTTTGCATTACTAGAGCTCAAGATTATAATCATTCCGTTCTTCTCCTACTTACTGTTATTTTTCTTCATTGAGCTAAGAGTGAGTCTCATCAAGATCTCAACCAGAAGCTGAACAGAAAACAAATAAATAATTAACACACATGAGGAAACGGAAAACCCTCAGTTAAGTTTACACAAAAAAAATGCACAGTCATGTCAGCTGCCAGCAAGACAAGGGTGTAAAACCAGAAAAAAACCCAAAAACAAACACCACTTACATCTACTCCCCCAAAGAGGTCAAAGGTGTACGTGTTTGGGAAGGTGGACTCCTGGGCCATCTTCCTATCTTCTGTCACAAAAGACATGGCTTCCATTGAGAGCAAGGAAGACAGCTCCTGCAATGTAGTAAGATACAGCAGGGTTTTCCTGATTGTTTGAAAAATCTACAGGCAGTAGAGAAGCAAAAATCGCTTATAGAGCGCAGGGAGAGCCGAGGACGTGAAATCTTCAGCCAAATTTTCACTTCCTGCAGTGTAGTAAGATACATCAGGGTTTCTTATTGTCTACAATCTACAGGCAAAAAATGCTTCAGAAAAAAAATATACTCCTTGTAGAGTATAGAGTGTACTTGACAGTACCTTCAGCCTAGCTATCTAGCAACAAAAGAACCGAAGATTCATTTAAATGTTTTTTAGAAGTGGATCATATTTAGCACTCTCCTGTCGGGTCGCATTACAGAAAGCTGTGTATTACGAGTGCGCGTTACCTTGAGCACAGTTCGCGTGCGACTGAAGTCACTGTTCAGATGAGTGCCACTATACAGCTCCTGCACCAGTATGGGAATTCCATGCCATCTGGCCCTTTTATCCCTCTCCTGGAGCAGAGACTCTGGGAGCTGCAGAGAAACAAAGCACATGGTAGCAAAGTGAGATGACAGGCAGTGATGTTAACAATTGTATCTTAAGAGAAGCTACATCATCACATGTCCGCTTTCCAGATTTTTCTAATCGTATGTCTCTGGAACGTTTTCCCCCCCCCCCCCCCCTTTAACACACTGTGACCCCAAACACCCAGTATGACCTAAAGTCTATAAGACTAAGGAGTGACTAAAGACTATAAGACTAAGGAGTGAGCACAATTAAGAGAAACCAAAGACCCAAGGCTGCAGAATTCTCCTACCTACCACATCATTTATTGTGGAAAATTCAAAGGGCTTTGTAAATAAGACGCCAACTTCAGCCACTGTGTGCATGTAACCTTTAAAGAAGCCCTCCTTAAAAAAACTTCAAGAATTCATAATTTCTCACAAGAAAACTCAGTAGTTTATAAAGTCAGTAACTGAGGGTCAAACTGGAGAACAGATACCTGGAACAGTTAGTTGATCTAGGTAACCATACATTCACATAAAGGGGTGACCAGCTGTTAATTTCTTCTAGTAGGGACGCTATTTCTTTAATAGCTAAATCAATGAATAAGATGCATCAACACAATGTATTAAGATAATACAGTGGTTACTGCAATTTGTACATGTTTTTACTAACAGAGAAAAATGTGTGCGCGCATATTTCTTTGTTCAATACAGATTTTCACAAATACTCTGGCCACTGCATATCAAGAATTCTGTCAGAATGGTTTTTAATTTTTGTTTTATTAGATTTACAAACATATAAAGTAACTTAATTGCCATGTAGGTGGTGGTGTGTGAGAGTAAGGAGCCTGATTATGGCTGACTACAAACACAATATGGACATCACAAAAAATAAACCCAACCTTCAGAACATCACAGTCAGATCTGTGTTTGAGCATTTTAAGCCTTGTTAAGGAACCACACAATAGCCCATATAGAAGATAAACATGCATCCTCTCTGGACATGTGCTTCTGTGAGGCAGCTACACGCACATGCTGAGAGGAGGTCTGAGCAATGGTTACGTGTAGAACATGTACAAGATTGACCAACTGTGGGGTGTGAGAAGGTGGTCAAAGTAATGCAAAAACAGTAGCACAGTATATGGTAACCATAGAAACCAAATGTGAGCGTGAAAAGAGCCAAAACCTGGGCATTTTATAAATCCCACACACATTTTATAAATCCCCACACACATTTTAGGTCCCAGAAGAGGGAAAAAGCAGGGGAGTACTGGCTAACTATAACATAACAAGGTCAAAATAGCAAGGTCTCCACATAAACTGTTCAAGATGTGCCAGATAAATTACTAGAAACTATTGAGAACAGATGGTACAAGCTGGCCACTGTAACATGATGAACAAATTAATTTGCATATTGACTTAAGAGCAAATTCTTCAATTATCGCAAGACCTATTTTTGAATACCCATATTAAATTTAAATGCCTATGTAAATGAGTTATTCTGCAAGTATAAAAGTAGAATATTTTGACAAGCAGACACAGACTAGTTTAAACTTTTAGTAATACAGTTAACTGTTGGAAAGAAAGTGTGTCAACACTGTGGATCAAATGTATTCCGTTGCCAACATACGCGTGCTGTCATCTTTGTTTACAAACTTTGAAAGGGTCTATTAAAAAAACTGTATAAGCAACATCAACCAGATGTTCGTTTTACCTGCAAAACATAGGGCTAACGCGGTACGCAGCTCGCATCAGCAAACAAACGAACTGCTCAGCTTTTAAGAGAAACAAAAACAAAACAAGACACACACGTCTCCTTCTTGATGACGCAGAATGGCAACCCGAAAGAAGGGATTTAATAAACCGCAGTTCCCCTGACGCACATCACGTGAGTCGCGTGTAAAAAAAAACCCGAACCCACGCGCTGTTTAGGGACACTGCGAATGTAACGCAGCTGTTTGATCCGTCGCTTGTCGCTAAATCGGATTAGAAAGTCCACTAAACTTCTGGAAATTTACGGTCGCCTGTCACTTTCTAGCGTCCTAGTGGCAACGCTTTATATTTTTGAAGTGGCATAAAAAGATTGCCTGCCGTGAGCCAAGACTTTCTGGGCGTTCGTTTTGATTGAATACAATCACGTTAATGAAGCACAGAGTAAAAGTAAAATAAAAAAATGTTAGTGCTGCTACACAAAAGCTATTCGCAAACCACTTTCTGCATAAGTGAAATTCATTTTGTTGTTTCTAATGAATTACTGATGTGCCAAGTATTAGGCTACGTTCACAAAGCTAATATTAATACGCGTTACTAGCTAGCTACAACGCTAAGTGTGTCCAGTCCGATAATAGCATTACTAGCTAGTTATCCACAAACTACACAGCTAACAAAACTCGAAAGTCGCGGTGCTTCTTTGGAGGGGAAGACAATCTTAAAATGCTGAAGCTGTATGGTGGCCAACGTCAAGCAAAAATAAAATCATCCTGATTATCTAGCTAGGATAGGATAGCAATCTGCGCACATTTAGCTTGCTGTATATAGTCAGCTAACCTAAAGTGACGCTAGAGCTAGATGTGAAATCTTTGTTTATATTCATAATAGCGCAATTCCGTTATTGTATGGTACGAGACAGCTATGTAGCTTATTAACTAGATTGAAATAAAAAATAAGGAGAGCTATTTCAGGCTAAATGTCAGTAGCCAAGCCAACAGGACCAACAGCTATCAGTTAGGTTTTCTGCTGCTATCATGGACAAAGTTACTTTTCTGCTTTTATGATTACATTAAGCTACATGTTGACACGTTAAACAGCTAAACGTTAGCAAAATAGATGTTATATCAGTGTGATTTTCATGGATTTAAACTGCCGATATGACGTTTGTTCGGCTCAGTTCCAAGCCAAACGCGAATCCCTGTTAACGACATGTCTCTGTAAAACAGGTTTTGTCCAAATCCGCAAACACGTCATACCTGCGTCCCTCTGCTGAAGCCTCGACCTGCAATTTGACTTTGCCTTATTCGTATTAAAATATTCCTGTTGCGGTTGGTTTTATTCCCCCCCGTCCAAGGGGACTCGGGTCCCAGCAAAGTCGCCATTACCTCTTCTTCCTGAATCTTTCTAAACAGGAAGTTCGAAATTGTTGCTTTCATTATTCACTGTAATGTGTCCAGCGCCGCCAAGTGGATGAGAGCATGAATAAACACCTGTGTATGTGTTGGTGTGAATGGCGTTAGGTGTTTGTTTCGTTATCGTTATCCTTTTCACCAGTGTCTTGTCTAACATGAGTGTATTTAAGCGTGTGTATGTCCCTCCTTGTTTGTCGGTCTTTGTCGATGTCGACGTTTGATGTATTCTACGTTGATCGTGTTCCTCGTTAAAATAAAAATAAAAAAATCAGGAACTTGGAAGGTTCTTCTTTACACAGCATAAAAATGCATCGGATTCTCTGGAGCATTTCATAGCTCCACCAAAAATCATGAAGGTAAGCAGTGAAAGAAACATTTAATCAAGAGAAGCTGAACAGAATTTGTCTTGGCTAATATTGACACAGGTAATACTTAAAGATACTGCTGAAAAAACTAACATGAGAGAGATGGCTCTCAGAATACGGGCATGCTTTCATCATCGTCCCTCTGGCTATTTAGTTAATTGTTCAATGACTGATGGAAACACGCTAAGGTAGCTATGCTAGCTAGCCTGTTTTCCTATGTGTGAGCAGTAATTTTAGCTTGAAAATGAATTTACATTATTTATATTTTTATTAGTGTGTCATGACAGTTATTACAGTTGTTATTATGTCGTTACTGTAATTGTGTTATTACTTATTAAAAAATTATACATACATATATACTACCATGCTTCCTAGTGTGTTTATTATTCTTGTTTTTAACTACTTTATTATTTTGTTAGCATTAGCTAATAATTGCACAGGGATATTCACAAAAATAATTATAAAGAACTGAAGACATACAGGTGCTGGTCATAAAATTTGAATATCATGAAAGTTTACCATGAAAGGGAGCAAACACAATGAAACAAGAATGTTCTTTTATACAACTGTTAGTTAGGCAACTTGCTGACACTGCGAAGAATGAGGCCCCCTGTTTTTTCTCAGTAGTTGCAACTGACACTTGATTTTGTTGCTATCCTAAGGTGTGAATAAGGATTCTCTGAAACTAAAGAGTACAACTGGTTTCTAGCACACATGTGACATAACACAAGTGAGATGCGGTCCCAGATGCTGAGAAGAGCGAGATTTATTCAGGGCAAATCTGAAATCATAAAAGTCCATAAAACAATCCAGAGTTGAATAACCCAGGAAATACATAAGGTAAACAAAACCAGGAAGGGAAAATGATAGATCCAGTCATTAAGAAAAAATCACATACAGAAGCCCATATGCTTATAATCTCCATAATCATGCCATTCCTTGTGGGCAATGACTCTGGTAAAGAAAATTTAAATGAACTTTCCATGAAATAATTAAAACAAACCTAAAACAAAACTCCAATTAGTTTTTCAGTAAATGTATTTATTGGTGTACATAATTTTGCCAGATTGCACAATATTTTATCTTCAATGAAACATGAGTTATTAATGTATGCATCCATACTTTGAAGCTAAGTTTAAAGTTGTTTCAAAGCTAAAATTCAACTTTACATATTTTAATACTCAAAATGAATCAACCTCATATCTTCTCCAAAGGGATTAATGCTATTTCCTTCAAACATTTTTTTCTGAATCATAGCACTGTCACAGTCACGTAAATCAATTGTGAATGCGAAACAAGAAACGTAAACGAGTCCACGTGCTCCGCCGACAACAACTTACAGTAGATACAAAATAAAGAAACGTAAACGAGTCCACGTGTTCAGCTGACAACGACTTACAGTGAACACAAAACAAGAAACGTAAACGAGTCCACGTGTTCAGCCGACAACGTGTTCAACGTCTTCCGGAAACTGCTCAAGATGTATTGTAAGTCAGCCAAATGCCGTAAATGTTAATGTTAGCTACCGGCAGATACTTACTAAGGAAGTAGTAGTAGTGTGTATGTGTGTGTGTGAACCTGAAAGTATATATACTGTATAACTTGACCAAAGAGTTTAATGTCCAAGGACATTAATAGTGAGTGCACAGTGCGTGTAAATTTTGCGCTGTGATTTAAGGCATGTTCAGTACTTAAGAAGCATGCAGAGAAGATCACTTACATGGTACCAAAGGGAACCGGACTTTCTTTCAAGCACCACTCGGCCAGTGATTGCGCCTTCAATGCTGTTGCTAAATAACAACTATTTTTCATTTTCTCTCCTAGCTAAATCCCCCTAAGGCCAATGAAAATGCAAAGAAATCTGAAGCAAATAGTAAAATTGACAGTTAGTATTTAGATTTAGGATTTTAGCATTTGGATTTAGGATTAAATAAAATGTACTTAATGGATTTAATAGTCTTTCCTGTATTTCCACTGGCCTTAAATTTTCACAATCTTCAAGTTTTGATTTTGGTGTAATTCGGAAATTACTTATGGAAATGTTACAAACACATACTGTAAGTCATAAGACTATCTTCTAGAGTATTCCAGCTTTGAGTACAAGAATTCAGGTCTATCTGGGCTACACTGGATATTCCAAGTATCCCTAAGCACTTTGTAAGTCGCTCTGGATAAGAGCGTCTGCCAAAT
>JAOYMR010000018.1:10039193-10087364 GCA_025802075.1 Tenebrosternarchus preto | reverse complement strand
CTATCTGGGCTACACTGGATATTCCAAGTATCCCTAAGCACTTTGTAAGTCGCTCTGGATAAGAGCGTCTGCCAAATTCCGTAAATGTAAATGTAATACTGTCAAATTCTTGATACCCTTATTTTCTGTTACTCGTTTCCTGATTAAATGTATTTTTTAAATCAAATTCATGTTATTATTTGCACCTAGGTCTCACTTTACCACACTAATTGTATGAAAAAATGTGCAAAAGATGAATGATCAAATATCCTAACTAGTAGCCGTATATCCTAATATCCTAATATCCTAACTAGTACAAGTCTGCTATTCAAAGGTAGACATTCGCATAAATGCAGAGCACATGAGAGTAGAATTAGTCGTTGCTTAGTCAATTTTAGTAATTCGACTCGAGGGAAAATGCTTCTTGGGTGAGAAAAGATAACTACAGTTGACTGAAGACTGTTCAATCCCTGAACACGGGGATATCCTTTGTTATAAGACACAATTTACTCGACGCTTGTGATGTGGCACGTGTGACGTAGTTTTGGCCGCAGTGGAATCGTCCCTGTTGGAGGCGATGCCGAGTATAAGAGCGACGTGGTAGCTGGTTGGAGAAGCGTTCAGCTCTGTCGATGTAGCCTCTGTACACGTTGTTTACTGTTAATTTACTCGTCTGGACTGTATTATTCAACGTTTTATTTTATTTTCTTGAAAAAGAAAACATTGCTAACACAGGGCAGCCTAGACTCCTGAATGCAGTGAACTGCATAGTTTCACCCTCCACCCGACTGCTTCAGTTTTGTACCTCTCGGATCTCTGTAGTCTTTGATGTTGCTAACGAGCCCGCTAGCTTGTTAGACATTTGCATTTAATTCATTAGTAAATCTATCTAACTAATTACGCCACTGGTTGTCAGATAAAATGGGGCTGACAATTTCAAGTGTTTTCTCTCGTCTTTTTGGGAAGAAGCAAATGAGGATTCTTATGGGTAAGTAGGAAGCAAATCTCAGCATTCAAAAAGCGAGTTTCAGTCGTTTGTTATTGCAAGTAACGTTAACGTTAGTTAACGGGCTGGCTAACCAGCTTTCAGAAGCTATAATGTCATCGTTTCCCCTATGTTTAGGGTAACTTACGTTAGCATTGTAACAGTAGTTGGACAGCACATTGTTTTTATGTAAGCAGCTCGTAGCTTATTAGCTGTCCAACCATTCTAACTAGTTACGAGCATGCATTTAGAAGCTGGCTAGTAAAAAAAAAAACTTTTTGTCGGATAAACTTGTTTACAAGTGAGTGGGTAATCCCTGATAGCATGTGTCGTTAGTGTTATAGTTACGTGTTTTTGTAGATTCTTATATTTCGGGTTTCTAGTGGTTGAAACGGTTAGCTTCTGTTAAATATCTTGGTAGTTTACCTGTTATGTTACTTAAGTTCATTTTTGTCAGTTGTAGCCGAGCTAAGTGTTATTTTCTTTTTCTTGCAGTTGGGCTTGATGCAGCTGGGAAAACTACAATCCTTTACAAGCTTAAACTTGGAGAAATAGTGACTACAATCCCAACTATAGGTTTGTTGCAGTGTAGCCCAAAACCCAGTGTTAGGATAATTAAACGTTAATATGCAAATATGTTTCTGCACAAATGCCCACATTTCAGACAAGCTTGCTGCACATCGACAGTTAAGAAGTTAATAATGAAATGCACTGGCCCCGATTAATGTGACCATTTCAACCTTTAAGTCTGCAACTGCCAAGCTTGCAGACAAGTGTGTTGCACCTCAACACAACGAGGGGTTAACAGTACTCCTACTAAAACGCACTATGTCTTTATTTTACCACGCCGTTGGGTTGTAAAGAGCAAGTCCTGGAGTCGGTGCGGCATGATTTTAGCGAGTACTGTTGACTTGGAGTCTAATGAGCTACTTTCGGACTGAAAGGTAATAGCATAACCTGCAACATGTTTTATTTATTTATTTTATTTTATTTTGCAGGGTTTAATGTCGAGACAGTCGAGTACAAGAACATTTGTTTCACTGTTTGGGATGTAGGAGGCCAGGATAAAATCAGACCTCTTTGGAGACACTACTTCCAGAACACACAGGTAACACCCAGTTACTGTAGTATTCCTAAGGGGCTAAACTCAATATTGTTTAATTATCACAATCTTGGCTTTTGCAATCCTCACATAAGAAGTGCTTCTATATGCAAATGGAACCTCTGGCAGATGCCCATGTGCAGTCTGCTGGCTGTGCCCATATACTGACTTGTATGAATCTGACTTCCTGGAAGGAAGGAAGGAAGGAAGGAAGGGAGGGAGGGAGCAGTTGCATTTAGGCACTTGGTGAATCTTTCATATCTAACCGAGTGTTAAAGGTGCTGGTGGACGTCAGTATATTTGTGTTGCAGATTGGTTTACCAGTGTGTGTTTGTCTGTTGTAGGGTCTCATCTTTGTGGTAGACAGCAATGATCGTGAGCGAACACAGGAAGCTGCTGAGGAGCTACAGAAGATGGTTGGTGCCACACCCACACATCAGTTGCTGTGCAGCAAAGCTCTCGCGCTTCATACTCTGTCATACAAAAATGCTTTACACCCACAATCCACAAATCTGTTAACCTTCCATTATGCTGTAAAAGTTCAGACAATTGTCATATTTTGATTCTTTAAAAAATCTTTGAGATCATATTAAACAGCAAAGTATACTGTACACTTTTTTTTTTTTTTTTTTTTTTTTTTTTTACGAATGACAGTGTATTTTCATCTGAATTTTTAAATACTGTAGTATAATAATCAAACTCCGACTCCATTACCCAAGTTTTGGCTTTTAATGATCTGTGCATTTTAAAGTTGAGGAATAAAAAAAAAAAGTATCTCTTGTACAGCTGCTATTTAGTTTCAGTTTCTTGGAAACGGTATGCTGACTCCTGCTTCTAATTCTTGTTTATGATGTGATCTGACCAAACATTTGGATTGATATTTTTATATATATATATATATATATATATAATGTGTATATATGTGTGTATATGTGTTGGCAGTAATACAGTTAAGTCCCTGCTAACACAGTGTATCAGAAGGATATGGAGGTACATTGTGTGGTTATGTTGAAGGTGGTGGTAACATGAATGTGGTGGGTTTTGTCTCCACTCTCATATTGATGAATATGCAAGTTACTTTGGGTAAAAGCATCTGAAAAACACTGAAATTTGGGCAAAATGAGGGAAGAGTCTCGGGTGCAATTTTATCTTGTCTTCTAAATCTGTGTGGACGTCATTTTTATGTTTTGAACAGCTTCAGGAGGATGAGCTAAAAGAGGCAGTTCTGCTGGTGTTTGCAAATAAGCAAGACTTGCCCAATGCCATGGCCATCAGTGAAATGACGGATAAGCTTGGCTTGCAGGCACTTAGGAGCAGAACTGTAAGTACAATTAAAAGCTGCAAGGGAATCCTCAGCAGAGTAATGTGTGCACCTTTTAAAGCCTAAATTTTACATATTAGACTGCTCAGTTCCGTTGATCATATGCACTATAGGTATAGTTACTATATTGAATCAAAATGATATTGATGTTTTGTCAAATTTCTAAAATCTTCTAACATTACCTATACATTATTATAAGATTGCTTGATGAAGGGGAGCCATTGTGGTGCAGAAGGTACTGAAGTTTGGTAGCTGACTCTCAAAGTGTAGCCTATGCTATGTGATTTTAAAATGTGCAGGAATATATAGCTCTAATTTAAAAATTCCCTTTTTTCCCCCTCCCAACAGTGGTACGTTCAGGCTACATGTGCCACTCAAGGAACGGGTTTGTATGAAGGACTGGATTGGCTATCCGAGCAACTCTCCAAACGCTAAAACTGCAATGGTTAATGGAACTGGAGGTGGATTTTAACAAAGGATGCGATAAACAGAATGGACAGACATGGGACATGATGACACTTTAGTAGTTGATTTACCAAATTTGATACTATCAGCATTGACAAATCCCCTCCACCCCCTTCCCCAGAGTGGGTTGGCTCACATGAAATTGTTCTATCATTCTATAAGGCTTGTGGAATGATGCCTATTTTATCGTGGAATATGTAAGCGAATTCTAAAACATTCACTTGAAAGATGGCTCAGAGATTGGAGTTACAGTTATAAGGGGTATGTACAAGTTTATAATTATGGGTATGAATTTTTCCTTATGCACTATCAACCAAGCTCTTGCATCATCAAATATGGGGAACATATTTATACACTTTTTTTTGCTTTGAAAGATCATTCCATTTATTTCTTGTGGTTTTTTTTTTTGGTTGGCATGCGTTTTAATCTGGATGATTTTGAGAGGAGAAAAGGGCATTGTGGTTTGGACAACAGAAGGTGGCAAAATGAGCTCTGCTTAACAGCTGTGCGTAGTTTGTGTACCTGAACAGATGTGTGAATGTGGCCCAAGCCAACTTGTGCCTAGATTCTAGGGGAGAGGTCCAAGTTACATTTTTGTTCTCCTAGACTTCAGAACAATCATCAATGTGGAAAAATAAGGTTTGACTGCTTGTCTTAACTTGGCCTTAGTAGCTAACTTGCTTAATGATAAATGTACTGAACTTGCCTGAATGGCCCCTAAGTAGCTGTCTTTACTACTGCCTTAAAATATGCTTATTCTTGCTATGTTCATGGACTTGTTGGTGATGGCTTTTATTTCCAAATCGGATTGAACCTAAACTGAAGACAGATTGAAATGCTACAACTTTAACAGATGGCAAGAAACGTACATTGATTCTCTGTTGCCATTTGCAATGCTATAGAATTTTCACTTGACCTCCATCTAAAATTCCTAATAAATACTGAGGAAAAAATGGTGTTTTAAGGATTTTTACTGGTCTCAAACAAGAAATGAACAGTAATTGCAGTTACAAAAACATCCTTAAAACAATTAAACTCAAATGACACTTTTAATGGAGCATGTAATGTAAATAAAATGGCAAATGCAAAACCAACTTTCAAATATTTTATAAAGGCTTACTGTCTTCATGATTGCTTTCCTTTTGCATAAACACTGAAAGATTTGTTTTCATTAGACAAAGTGGATGTATTTCACACATTGAAAGTTCATAAATGGAGAAGTTACTTAGCACTGTGTGTATTAGCGATCAACTCCTGAACTAATGCAATTATATAAGCAGCCACCTTGACATTAATTCAAATGGAGCAAAATGTACAATTGACAATTAAGTCCAACCCATATAAATTCACTTGTAAAACCAAAACCAAGATTGCATATCAATCTCATTTCCATTTGAGATCACAAACTAAAGCTATGTGGTCAGAGGGGTGAGACACACTTGGGAGTGCTTGATAGGTGGTGACTTCCTGATGACTGGGCAGAGGAATAACCTGTTCTACCTGCAAAGACTGTGAATCTATGAAAATGTAATCCAGGCATCCATGGAAGCCTCCAACATAGTTGGTGTAGGCTGGTTCTCCACATGCACTAGTCAACTGAAAAGGGCTAAGAAGCTCCATTTGGACCAGTTCCTCTGGGCCATTGGACATCCAATCACTGTGATTCTCCGACACTGAACCCTGGCTGAGCAGCTGGAACAGTCCAGACGAAGGTGTGCTGTTGAAGTCACCACAGAATATCAGAGTTCCAGGGTGCTGATCTGCAGTTAATTTCTTCAAGTGTTCAAGAGCCACACCCATTTGTATTAATCGGACGTTTCCTCCTTTAGACAAAAGAGAAGAGCTAGTTAACAGTGTACCCTTAGGACATGAACGAATAATTGGCGTTACTGAATAGCAACCATCTAAACCAATATACCTTTGGGGTGCCAGTAGAGATGTGTGTTCCCAACACACAGCATCTTTGATGGATCACTTACTGACTGAAGCACAGTAACCTTACAATAAACAAAAACATTGGCAAACATTTATGAGCAGTAATGCTTACATGTAGTTCAAAATAATTATGAAGTCCTTCTTGAATACTAGTGAGCACTGACCCTTTAAAACCAGGGGTACGACAGGGCCCTATTATGCATCTCTGCACTGTTTTGTAGATGGCTAGGTGATAAACTTCTTAATACCTGCAATGTTGTTGATCTTTGTAGCACTTTCTCTTTCAAGGTTGAATTGGTGGACAGTTTATCTAGTAGCACGCTATTTAGAGGATCCATAGTCAAAGCCTCACTCAGCATTACATCATGTTGAGCAAGAAGTTTAAACTTGGATCTCCTATAAAATGTAGCCAGTCCTTCGTTTTGCTTCTCTTTAATCTTGAAGCAACCATCCATGCCAAATGCATCAAGAGCAGGCAATAGGCTGTCACTGAAAACTCCTTTGTCCACCTCTTGAAGACAGACGATGTCAGCATTGTAACCAGAAAGCTCTTTCTTTATTAGGTTTTGTCTATAATCCAGTCCCAAAGCGTACGGAGCACAGTAAGGGTACAGCACGGTTTTTGAAAGTTCAGTCTGAGCATAGATGTCAGCTAAAATGTTGTAGGATACAACCCTCACTGTGGAATCATCTGTGGCTTTCTTAGTGTACATGTGTCTGTTGTCAAATGTGCACACCCCTGGACCAGCCTCAACTGTACCCGTAGATACAAGTTCCTTCGCCACCCCGTATTTAGATTCGTTTCCAGGTGTACATTTCAGCTTTAGTCTCAAACCAATGTCCAAATTTGACGGTATAAATACGCGCTCACTGCCTGCCTCTATCCAGCAGTTCTCTTGTCCACTTGCATGTGCGTTGGGTAAACGTTCTCTGTACCATTTAAATACACAGTCTTTCAAATACCCGAATTCAATTTCAAATTTTGGGCAAACAGGAAAGCCAGCAAGAAGAGACGCAGGTAACTCAGCTGTGGTGAAAGTTGGAGGATTACGTTCAATCTTGTACTTAGTGTCTCCAACGTGCAATACTGCTCCATCTTGCCATGCGTCGGAGTTCATCGAGTCTTCAGCTACGAAGTCCCCATTAAAATATAGGCGAACGACTGGCATAGCGACATCGGTTGTACTGTCGGTGGTTTTATTTTTCTTCGACTTCTTCCCTTTGGTCTGTGCCTTAATAATGCTGTTAGATATTCTTGCTAATACTTTTCCAAGCTCTTCTGTTTGGTCCCTCAGCATGTGTTTGTGGCTACCATCAATAGTGAAAGAAATAGTTAGCTTAGACTCCCATGGCACACATCTCACAACTGCACGTTCCATTGTTTTGTAGAATCGTCGAGTAAGTATATTATTTTGTACATGTGCTGAAGAAGACAACATACAACGCAAAAACGATTTAGTCAGAAACGCGTGCCTGAACATCAGGGTTTGACAAGTAACACCACGAAAAGGAAGGCTAACATTCAGCAGGGCAAGTTGCTAGTTACAAGCTACCGGTAGCTTTCTTTGTCGCTTGCATCATACGTAATTCGAGCACGTAAACGTTACACACATAAGAAATCAACACATTCGACATTTTCTTTTTTTGTGTTCGTAAAAGCAAGATTTAATTTTTTTCTTTACCATCACACACAAGTATTTCTTCTCAAAAAATCGTGAAAAAACTGATATTTTTTATTTACCTTGCAAAGGCTTAATGCGTTGATGTTACAAGCAAAGGCTTCGTCGCTAGGTGGCGAAGTTTCATCTTGGTGAACGAGGATATTTAAGGTGTTCTGATGTGTCATTGTGTGTTGAGAACGTTCTCATTAGAGATAGCCTAATCAAATTAAATTAATTAATGATACGTTTAGCTGCGTATTCAGACTTTCGTAAATGGCAAAATTTATAAAGTTAATAGCTACTCAAGTACTGACGAAGGGCTTAAATTAAGTAATACCAATATTGAAAACAATATTCAAGCAAAACGTCTTGAATGTGCTGCTGGTTTTATTGAACGCAACAGAAACAGAGGGGACATTAATCAACATCAATACACCATAGTCCATTTCATATATGTGTAAATGAAAGAAAATATACTATTTTCTCATTCAGTATATAATGAATATTAGGAGTATACATTATACAATGCTAACCATCAGATTGTATTGAAATGGTCCTAGCCACATGCTGTATGTTATAAATCGATGTTGCTTCTTTGTGCTTCAATTGTTATAGTTAAAATTCAGATAGTTATTACGGTGAGACTGATATCCACCTCACAGTTGAAGGCTCAGATCAAAAGCATACACATAATAAGAATAAAAAAAATAAGAAATTACAAAACCAGAGTAAATGTACAATTTACACAAAAATGCAATAACAACACTATTTAAAAACATCTCCCAAAAGAGTAATAGCAATGAATAAAATAGCCTATATCAACTTCTGCAAATCCTTGAAGGGAAGATTTGGTATTTGGATACACTTTGGGTTCCATTACATACTGCATAGAAACCATTCCTTGATGTATGTTACTGATATATAAGCATCTGTTTATATCTTATTTATTTTAAGACAGCATATTTTCTTATAGAAAAAATATTAAACACTGGGAAGTTTAGAGCTTGAATTTCCATATTTTCAGTGTCTAACACAACAATAATCATAATACTTAATGGTATAGCATAATGGTTTTATACAACGCTTGTATATAAAGCGTCAATATCTTAATTAACCTGGTCCTTACCAGAAAGTTATGTGCTAAAACATACAATGCCATGAACATACAATGCCTCCTATCTGAATTCCTGTATTTGTGCATCTTGCACATTATATTTAGCCTCATTTTATAGTTGATTGTAACAGTATATAGATATAGAGTCTGGCAGGAAAATTCACACAAAAGTTTGTTCAACAAATATTTAAATAGTGTGATTGATAATGATTGTGTTGATTTGGACTAACCCTGTCCAATCAAAATCTTAGTTTTGGCCTTTCAATCAGAACGAACTTGGTAGCACACAGGTTGTACAGTCAGGCACATTATGCTCCAGAAGACCTCAGGGGAAAGGTTGTAGACTTCTATCAGTTTTGAAAAGTTTTCAAAGGCAACTGTAAGGCTCTAGGGCTCCATCAGACTGCAGTCAGAGCCATACAACAGTAGTCAATCTACCCAGAGTGGCTTCCCTGCCAAAATCTGTCCAAGTCTAAGGCATAAAATCATCCAGAAAGTGACAAAGAACTCAAGAACAGCATCTAAAAACTGCAGTCTTCTCTTGCTTTAGCTAAGATCAGTGGTTATGATTCAACTGTCAGAAAACACTGGACAAGAATGGGATCCATGGCAGAAGAGCACATTCTGAAGAACATGAATCATCTCAACACTTAGATGAGTTCTGGAACAATGTGTTATAGATAAATGGTGAAGCTTTTTGGACAACATGGTCCACTGTTATCTCTGGTGAAAACCCAACACTGCTTTTTTAAAGTTAAAGGCTCATACCAACTGTGAAGCATGGAGGTGGTAGTGTGATGGCTTGGGGATGCTCTGCTCTAAACCATATTGAAATGTAGTGGAAGGGCCTGAAACATGCAGTTCATGCTCATAGGCCTACAAATGTCACTGAGCTAAAGCTGTTCTGCGTGAAGGAATGGATCACATTATTTCATGGCATTGTCAAACTAATAACAAACTAGTGCAACCATTTGGTTGCTATTATTGCTGCTAAGGGAAAGCATAGCCAGCTTTTGAAAGTAAGGGAGCAATCACTTTGTCGCACAGGAAGATTGGGTGGTGAATATATAATAAATAATAAATACAGAAAATGTGTATCACATTGTGGTTTTTTTTTTGTTTTCGCAGGGTTTCTTGTATTATGCATTATTAGATCTTGGTTTAAGATTCAGCGTCATTCAGTGTTTGAAATGTGCAAAAATTCAGGAATTCAGAAAGGAGACAAAACCTTTCTCATGGCTTTGCATGATGCAAATTCAAGATTCACCAGATATTGTGCTAATTTGAATTTCATTCAAAAATCTGAACTTGTCCTTCAGACACTAACCGCTTGCAAAGCCACTGGTGGAAAAAAATTCAATAAATGCTGGCAGATGTGAGTCCCAACATCTCCCAATCCACAATAACAACTGAGCCTGTAAAACTCTCAATCTGCTTTAGCCTCTAACTGTCCTACTACAGTTCTGTGACAGTAGTAGCACAGTCAGATGCAAAAATCCACAAAAGAGGTTTCCCAGTCCTGCTGTTGCTGGCTCAGACTGTGGGACTTTGACCGAGTTTTCCACCTCCATGCTGGGAGTACGTCAGGGGAGGAATGCGAATGGATTCCCGAGGCCTAAAGACTGTTCTTCTCTGTGCAGTCGGCCTCCGTGCTCCGGGGGAAGTACACGGTGGTCTTGTGCTCCTCGTAGCGGTCAATGTGCTTGAGGTGGACCACCATGTGCAGGGCATAGGCGAGAACAAGGAGCAGGATCAGCGATGTGATGAGACCCATGAGGATGGCAGGAGTGAAGAAACTAGCGCAGTCACTGGCCGCAGAGAACTTGCTGGACTGGACACTGAATGCTTGAATCTGGAGAGGAAAGTGAAGCAATACCAAGTATAAAGGAACTACAGCAGTGACTGCGAGGTTCATCTTTAAGTCAGGTAGAAATGGATTTGCAGTACTAAAAGTATAACTATAAATTGCTGTAAAAACAACCATGGATCAATAATAATAAACCATATTCATGTAGAACTTTTTATAACAATGTTTACAAAGTGCTTTAAAGAGTAAGAATAAAGTGTAAAAAAAAATAAAAATAGAACATAAAATCTAAAGAAAAGAACAAAAGGCAAGAAAAAAACACCCCACAAAAACCCAAAGCACAATGATCACATTGGAACTCTGTTAATGTTATATACCAGTTACCTGGAACTCTATGAATGTTATATACCAGTTACCTGGAACTCTGTGAATGTTATATACCAGTTACCTGGAACTCTGTGATTGTTATATGCCAGTTACCTGGAACTCTGTGATTGTTATATGCCAGTTACCTGGAACTCTGTGATTGTTATATGCAAGTTACCTGGAACTCTATGAATGTTATATACCAGTTACCTGGAACTCTGTGATTGTTATATGCCAGTTACCTGGAACTCTGTGAATGTTATATGCCAGTTACCTGGAACTCTGTGAAAGTTATATGCCAGTTTGCTGAGCTGTCAGTGTTGGGCACCAGCAATGTGTTGTATTTCTGAAGGCTGCTGACATGTTGGCAGTGGTAGGAGTTGGTGGAGGGAGCGTAGATATCGGATGCGTTGAACGTGGCCTCGTGCGTCCAGTTGTAGTGGATGTGAACACTGTCTAGCGTGAACCAGTTCTGTCCTGCTGACTCGTAGAAAGTGTTG
The DNA here is from genome assembly GCA_025802075.1 of Tenebrosternarchus preto. NCBI lineage: Eukaryota > Metazoa > Chordata > Actinopteri > Gymnotiformes > Apteronotidae > Tenebrosternarchus > Tenebrosternarchus preto. The sequence goes on along the minus strand of JAOYMR010000018.1, from coordinate 10,076,129 downwards.
GACATCTGCAGTCTGAGTGAAACATGGCACAGACAGCAGAGTGTTGTTGCCTTCAGGTGAAGCAAATGTGTCAGTGTGGAGGAGGGAAAAAAGCTAAGCTACTAACCTGATGGAAAGTCCTCTGAGATCCTCCACATCTCCAAAACGTAGATTAAGTCTAAAGAAAAATGAGAACATGTTAATGATTGTGTCTATAGCCCCAGATTTTTGTAATTTTCCACTCCATCTTATGGATTTTCTCACTGAAACAGCAAACTTACGGGAAACAATTAATTAAAATAATCTGGATGTGTAAAACCAGAAATAAAAATAATAAAAGTTTTACTATCAAGTAAATTGTTGTGTTTGTTCCATTACATTTTTGAGCAATCAATCTCATGAATCATTCATAAGGTGAAAAAACAGACACTTATCGTACATGGCCTTATCTTTGCTGCAGAATGAGCCTTTGGTGTCCACCAGTGCGTCAGGACCAAAGACTCTCTCTGTAAGATCCACCAGACTGTGGTTCCTGTACCTGATAGCCAGCTTCCTGGCCCTAAAGAGGATGCAGGTTTTGCCATTGTAAACTACATTCAGAGGAGAGTAGGGCATAATTCCTGCGTACTGCAGTAAACTTCGCCTGCTCCGAGGAGGAGATGGCAGCCGCCATTCATGAGTCTGAAAGACATAAGGAAACAAAGTGCACATGCGTTTGTATATTTAATACAGACAAAAAAATCTTGGTGGATTATACAAGCAGTTCTTTACATGCTTATTACTTCTTAAAGGAACAGCACCCTGCAGTACATCAGACCAAAAAAAAAAAAAAAAAAAACCCAGAAGAGGAGATTTGTAATTTGTAATCTGTCTTCCCGAGTCATGGCCTGGGCCTGGAATTAGGACTGTCTGGCACGGAGGGGACAGCTCCACCCCGGACCGTACCCAAGGTCACTCTGGAGCATCAGCAACATCTCACCTGCAGGGCTCGTCTGAACAGTGAGTTCATCTCCCCGTGTGAGGAACTCTGACTCTCACCAGCAGCTCCATCTGTGGATTTAAGGGATCCGGAATAAAAGCGATCTTTGGCACTGCTCATAGTTGGTATGATTTAAATGAAAATGAGCCAAAATCCATGAAAAGCCTCCAAGTTTGATAATGATCAAAGATGTTTGATAATGTTAATGTACAGTACAGAGTCATATATTTATATATAGAGCATTTATATATAATGTATTAATATATGGTGTATTTATATACAGTGCATTTATATATAGTGTTTTTATATATAGTGCATTTATATATATTGTATTTATATATAGTGCATTTGTCTGTGTTCAATAATGGTATCAGATGCTGTTTCTGCTCAAAATGAATGGATAAAAAATTAATGGACAAAAATCTCATTAAAAATATTAATGGATTTAAGCAATCCCCCCAAAAAACTCACTTTCACTGATTCTGCTGTCTTTTGATAGTGGGTCATCAGAGCTGTAGAAAAGAAGATGGGAAAATGTTTGAAGATGTTTATTTAAATATCATTCAACTCAAGCAACATAAAACAAAAATAAAGACACAGATGCGTTTCATTTCATTCAAATCGGGTAGTCAGCTGCTCGATTAATCCAAAATTCTTCTCGATCCCTCACAACAAAACATGCCATACCAGGGTTCCTCCACGAAAGGTGACTATTAAATACCTATTAAATATACATTAAATATCTTGGGCTCAGTGTAATAGAATGAAATCCCCATTGCTACCTTAATGCATTTCTCAGTTATATTAAATATTTGGAATAGCGAGAACGACTAAACAAAAAAGGAACCCTTACTTTCTGCTCGAGGCCTATGGGCTATGTCTACTGTGCAATAAAATAATCATAAAGTAATCGTGCAATTACATAAGCGGTTGAACCGTCTAACCAATTCCGCTCGCGATTTTGTGCGCGACGGGAAGAGGTTAGGGCGCGATCTGTGAAGTTGCGCCCACATACACCCCCCGGAATTTTGGCTCCTCGCCCTATAAAATCTAAAAATATATTTTTAAGCCTCCAAAAACGTACATAATCTAAACTCCCATCTGTTAAAGTTTCAATGTTAACCGAAATAAAAACGTATATCGTTTAAATCCACTTTAAAATTGTATCCATAACACAATACTGAGCAAATGCGTTGATAAGTACACAGCATTTGCCTGGAAGCCAAATAGTAAATGTCAATTTTACGTGTTTTTGGTCTTTTCTTTTACAGAATGCCCTCTTATTGCAATAAAAGCCAAACTACTAAACTTCTAATTAAATGGCTGTATTATGCTGAATATTGGCATAACACTGGCAAGGTTTATTTTTTAAATGTACATAAAATCACAGCATAAGTTAGAAGGAGCACGTTAATTAGTTTAATTTGCGGGTGCAAATTAAAAAACAATAGCTACATTTAATTCAGCTTTGTGCGCCATCTGGTGGATAACGAAAAAACAACCTTCTGCCATCTTGTTGCCATCAGAACTGGTCGCCCCATGGATAATTTTTCAACAAAAGTTACAGCTTGATAAAAAAGTATAGTATCAATATGGTGAGCAATATTTCATACAGCTCTAAATAGGTACGATATTATATCTGCTATCTACTGCCAACATAAATCATCTAAGATGTTTCTACCAAAGTTAGGTACCGTACTAAGGATTGTAGGCTATTAAGATGGTGTATCATAAAAGGAATGATTCTATGTTATGTTATGCCATGATCATTTTAGAATCAAAACAAATTACGGCTGCCGATAAACATTTATTCAGCAGGTTGAATAGGCCTACATTAAAAAGTATTGGTAATTTTAATCAAATTAATGTGTAAGATAAATATTATCTTAAAACGGACAGGAAAATTCCTGCAACATCGTTCACCTTAGAATCCTCGTGCCAACGTCACGTCCCACGCATCACCTCGCGATTTAAATCCATTGGACCATATTGTGTACAATTCCCAAATTTCCAGATGTGTACCAAATATTACGTCGACTCCTACCTGAGACAAATGTCTCTCTACGTGCTTGTTCTCTAGGACCAACTATGGCTTTACCCTAAAAACTGAAGCCTTCAAACAAACAGCGATGGATTTTCTCGTGTTTCACTGACAGAGCCTACTTCAATTTCATTGCACATAGTCTGTAATGCACAACCACAAGATACAAAGGGCTGTAACCACCAGGTGTATCAGTTTGAAACACCATATTACCGCCGAAGACAAATCGACACGATTAAAACTAATTTTAATATTTTTTCTTTTTATCCTATATCATGTCACAGTGAGACCACCATATAACGCGCTGCATCTTTTCACGCACTTACTGGAGTGTTCTCTTGTTAACTGAATAATTCACCTACCTCTTTTCAACGGTCGTATTTGCTTGTTCGTAAGACGAGGATATCTGCAAGAAAATAAAAGAAAAAATCGCAAAAGACACCGGGCGTCTCTGTGATGCCATGTATACGTTCAGACGCGCTTGCCACAGCTGATGACTGCTGCTTCATTATTCGCCCCGATAACAGCCAAAACCTCAGCCTAATGATTGACGTTAGTAACAGCCAATAAACACTCGGGGAGTGAAGAATCGAGTATCACCGCCACACCCTTTCGCAGAACGTGCTGACACTGTGATACACAAACCATAAACACATATCTTTCACCTCTCAAAAAGATTTACCTACAACTCAACAAAGAGTGCGTGTTGGTTTAATCGTGTGACTTTCTTATTATGTCTAGTCGATAAAATACGTTTTAATTCACCTGCTGTTCAGCGGGGAAATGACCTAGATTTCTATTGCACGTCCTCTTTCAGTAGTTACTTAATCTACTTAATGAGCGTGCCATCTCGGCAGAGATCTTCTGCCTCATACTGGAATATAGGAACAATCGCTTGAAAATGACAAGTATATCAGTAAACGTATTATCATTTTTTCTAGTCCAAAGGAATCTGGCCATTGGGGTGTTAAAATGTGTAAAATAAATAGATGACAAAAAGGAACAATGACTGATTTTTCGCTTATGCATGATGATGACGGAGCTAATAATTTATTTTCGTGTCTAAAAAACAAATAAAAACAGAACCTATGAAGGATTATGGCTCCTACCTGAAACGCATTATATTAGTCTATTCGCTGTCCTCCTTTTAGACCTAAATCATTTTAAACTTCCTTTATCTTTACAGACTGGTTTAATAATAAAAAAGATGTATTTTTATTACATATTCTGCTCAATGGTAATAATAATAATGATAACGATGTTGATTCTTCTTCCTATTATTAATATTTTTGCTGTTTATTATTATTATTATTATTATTATTATTATTATTATTATTAGTAGTAGTAGTAGTAGTAGTAGTAGTAGTAGTTGTAGTAGTAGTAGTATTAGTAGTAGTTGTTGTTGTAGTAGTAGTATAGTAGTTGTAGTAGTAGTAGTAGTAGTAGCGTTGTGAATATATTTAGGCCATGTCTGTATGCAATGGTTTTAACTTTACATATTAATTTTGCTAATTTTGTTGAGATTATATATCTTAATGGTCTGAAAGGGTGCATACAATTTTTTTAACTAAGGAAAAATGACATCTTAAAAAATCCGCTCATGCCCCAATTAATCATAGTTATTCTTTTATTATTATTATAGTTATTACATTGTTGTAAATAATCTGTATCCTGTGCAAAATTATGAAGGTGGAGAAAGAATGTGGACGAAAACTTTCTCTCAAATATGGGTACAGTTTTTGTAATTGCAAATCTAAAACCCATCAATAAAAATGAAAGAAATAGCATATTTCCCCTACAACAACACCGATATGAGCTGGCATTCACGTAGACACCTAGGGTCCTCAGAGAAGATATTGTCGCAAAGAATTGTGGTCTCTCTCTTTCCTTCCACGACTCGGATCCTCCTAAAATGGGTATGCTCTGTGTTCGGTTTTAAATATGCTTTAAAATAGTCGTGTGAGGTACAGTTTTATATTACTTTTTAAATCTTTGCGAAATATATGCTCTTATTCACCAGAATATGTCAGCAAATCACATACACGATTTATGGCTAAAATTTTATTTATCAATTACGATACGACAACGTGGAGAGCCGCTACGCCATTTCTTGAACTGTCCTTACCTCGCTACTGAGCTAAGCTAAGCTAGCTGTACAATCTCCCCGCTGGTTCTTTCATCGCGGTGGTGTACTCTCCGTGCCTGCTACATTAAATATGTTCGTTTATTCTGAAAATAACTAATAAAGGAGGGATACATTAGGATTACGGGTCTCGGATAACATTGTAAATGGTTAGCCAGCTTGCCAAGTTACTGTTTAGCTAGCCATGTTAGCTGAGTTGAAACGCTCGCCTCAATCCGTTCATGATGTTAACTAAGTAGCTAATGTATATGTTGGTCTTTGTAATGTATCGGGCTAAGAGATTTATGCCTTGTTTTTTTAGGCAAGTGCCGTGGATTGCGTACTGCCAGAAAGCTGCGGGACCACCGCCGTGAGCAGAAATGGCACGACAAACAATACAAGAAGGCCCATTTGGGCACAGCGCTGAAGGCTAACCCCTTCGGAGGAGCTTCACACGCCAAGGGAATTGTACTCGAGAAAGTGTAGGTGCATGCTTAGTTGTTATTACTCGCGGTGCGCTTGAAGTAATGGGTGCGTAACAACACGCTTCCTGTTCCCCGCACAGTGGTGTTGAAGCCAAGCAGCCCAACTCTGCTATTAGGAAATGCGTCAGGGTTCAGCTGATCAAGAACGGCAAGAAGATCACTGCTTTTGTCCCTAATGACGGTTGCTTGAATTTCATTGAGGTAAATATTGGTGAACATGAGCTCTGTTAGATCTTTTGGCAGGGTCATTAAATGTGATTTAACTTGTTTATGTGAACTCAACAGTATATTCCTTTTCTTTGCCTGACAGGAGAACGATGAAGTCCTGGTGGCAGGTTTCGGTAGGAAGGGTCATGCTGTGGGTGATATCCCTGGTGTACGATTCAAGGTGGTGAAGGTGGCCAACGTTTCCCTTCTGGCCCTCTACAAAGGCAAGAAGGAGAGGCCTAGGTCATAAATGCCATGTGTCCAATGCAACACAATAAAGTTTTTTCAATTACAGAAATTACAGTTGTCTTTATTTGCTATGTAATCTCTCTTAAGCATTTCCTTTGTCGTGCATACCAATGTATATCCTACCAATAGGATATCGCTTGTTAAAGTTGCTGATGCAAATTTAAGTGTTTGAAATCTAACATCAAAACTTCACTTTAAAATGCTTAAGTGTATTGGGGCAGGTCTTTCTCCAACCATTTGCAAATAAAATTAATATGGGAAGCATTTTAAAGGTCCTTCAGGCTTGCTTTTGAATTGTCATACCAGTTTTAGGCAATTGTAGTGGATAATGCACTGCAAAATTACTTTTCCCCTGAACTTGGACCTGGTCCCAGTCATTCAGGGGTACCACTGCTACATGGACCCAGCTTTTCAGCACCTAAACCTTCCTCAGGGTGAGAGGTTTATGACACTCTCCAGGGCTACTTTATGACCTCAAAGTAGCCTGTCAGATCTAAAAGGAATGTAGTTTTGCAGTTTACTTGTAAAAAAAAAAACTTTAACATCTTAAAGCATGGTCTTGTAAACTAAACTGTAAACTTGTAGACCAAACTGATAGACTTGTAGACTTAACTAATCTCATTAAATATTTAGAAGGTATGTTATTTAGTCCATCTTTTTAAGTCACTGATAAATGAGTGCATGATTAGTGAAAGCACAGGAAGTCCAAAGCCAGCAGCCTGGTGTGTCTGTAGGAAGTTGGCCGGCTTCCTGTCCTGCCTGCGCAAAGGTGAGTGACCGCAATATTCGCTGCTGCGCTTTAATTCAAGAGTCCAGACGGTGCTGTGATGTCTTCGGAAGCAGAGCCAGACCAGGGCTGGTGTAATAATAGAACTCGACCACGTTGAGGTTTGAGGACACATTCATGGCAACAGATTCATTTGTCCATCTCTTTTACACAGTTTTGTGATTTTGAAAACTGCATTGTATTTATGGAAACCCACACATTGATTTACTAGGACTTCGGCATTATATTTTACATTTAAAAAATCCTTACTGTGCACAGTTCCTGTGCTACTGCCACACATTAAGTAGTTTTTCTTATTCGTTTTATTATACCTTGTGTAATCCCATATTAAGTCTCCACATGGCCTCTTAGGGTTGGGGTTAGGGTTTGGGTTGGGTATATAAGGCTCCTCATGGCCACCATCACCTTCAAGCTGGCCTGTCCATCACTGTCATAAAAAGGATGCTCCATTGTCCAGGCTTGTTCACTCTGGTTGTGTTCATCCCTCTGGGTTCTGTAGTTTCATGGACAGTTGCCCATGTTTCTGGAACATTGTCCATTGAGTGCACACAGGTATTAAACGACAGCTGTCTGTTGGGTTGGTCTCATCTGTAATACATTAATTTGCATGATTTGGCAGTACTTCCTACATTACACATATAACGGTGTCAGTCGAATGCCATAATTGTAAACGAGTGGCTAAGATGGATCAAAGGGACAACATAAAGAAATTATTATGATTGATTTTAATTACATTTAATTTGAACAAATACCGTATAATTCTTTAACTGTTTAGCAACAGACACATTATGTCCACTATTCGATTGCTTCCACAGGCTCAAGAGGAATAAACATTCTCATTTAGCATGTCTATTGGGCTGCTGCTCAGAGTAACCGTAGCCAGCACAGAGTAATGTGTGATACTGATGCTGTGTTGTGTTGTGGTGGTGATGCTCTGCTCAGTGATTCAACCATGTTTAATGTCACACCCAGCAGGGCTTTGATGTGCCAGCACCAACCTTACTAAGGCTTGAGTGGACGTGTGTGTGTGTGCTTTTACTGGGACTGAAATAAGGGAAATATATCCTGGGAATAAAGATGTAGAAACAAAGATGTACTTATTGAGCTCAAACCACTTGATGTTTTGATAGAGTGAGTTATGTGTTTTGTGTGACAATTACAAATGATTGAATTTCCTAGTCTTTGTGGTTGGTCCTTTTCACTTAAGTAAATAGTTAAAGATGGCTAATGCCACTGTACTAATGAGACTCCAAGCCTCTGTTTTTTTTTTAATCAAGATATAATTGAAGACACCTTTTCCCAGTAATCTCATTAGTTTGCAGTCTGCACACACACTCATACGCACTCATACACACTCTCACACACACACATATACAAAAGCAGGATGCTGATTTGGTTACTTTGACTTAAACTCTGGTCCATGATGAACTGCAATAGGTGTGTTAGATTAGGGCTGGAATGAAACTCTCCCATAAAATCCCTGTCTATCTTCTGCTTTTACCCAGCAGATACATCATCTTAAGGCATCTATTAATCCACTGTCACTAGCTGCTTGTCAAATACACCCAAACATTTGTGAGTCCACACCAGATCACAAAGGCACGTGAATGGTAATTAGGAATTATTTATTTGATTATTTATCTATTTCTACACACTTGTCCTTAATACTTAAGTTGGAGGCACATCTCATTGGAACTTCAGAAGCTCGACACTTTGTGTACTGATAGAATTAAAGTATACAGGTTATATTCTACCTATAGAATTAAAGTATATAGGGTCTATCCCACCTATAGAATTAAAGTATATAGGGTCTATCCCACCTATGGAACAGCTATGGACCTGAATCCAGAAGGAACGAACAACGCTCAAGGAAGAGGACGCCATCACCCTGTAACTAACGTTTTAAAATATTAACTAAAGATGTCACCATTTTTTTTTTGCACTTCAGTAGAGGAGCGTTTGTACTGATGCAGCGTAATTTTATCTTGCTCTTGGCAGCAAGTTCTCATTCTGGGGACATGGGGTGAAAAGTGTGTTACAGGGCCGGGTCCCAGGCCTCACTCTGTCTCATGATCAGATATTTATAGCAGGGCCATGACATAAATAAAGTAGCTTGCAGCTCAGGAGCCCCTAAGCGCACCCTGCCGTGACACGCGGTAATGGTATAACTCTTTTGCTAAAAGGTGATATTAGTGTTTGTCAATTGGGGATCACCACTGTTGCTCACTGTATGCAAGGGGTGAGTAATGGTTACTTTTGCTAGCCGTTGACTGGCTTATGCGTTAGAGGGTTGTGTTGTGCCGTACTGAGGTTTGTTTACATCGTAGAGCTAAGCATGTTGAAGATTTGTTTCCTGACTTGTACAAGCTTGAAAGAGCTCAGGTTCACCATTATTTGCCTTGTGCTGCGAATCATTAAGTTATCGTTGATAAACACTGATAAATATTAACAAATATTAACAGGTGTAATTAATTTTACACTTATTTTCATCTATCTACATGCATGTTTCTGAATTAAGTGTGCAGATCAGAAGGAAGCACATGGGTTAGAGCTTAATGGCACGCATGTAAAATAGTCACATCATTTATTTCTATGACACTGTTGACAGTGAAGGTTTGGGCTGAACTGCTCTTTGAAATTCAACACACCACTATGGATTTTGAGACAACTGGAGGGATTTTTGATGAAGATGTGGCAACTCAGTACATGATAGAACAAAGCATTCTGCCAAGCACTAAGACCGAGTTTAAGGACTTATTTTCTGAAGATGGATGCAGGTAGAAAGTGTGACATTACTAAACATTATAAGAAAAAAAACATTATACATAATTTCTTTTGTAAATTAAAAAATTGCCTGTCCACAGGATATTACAAACTAGTCCAGAAAGAGACAAAATCTCCAGTGCCATCAAACGAGGTGAGATTCAGAGAGTGTTTGTACACCAGACACATGTACTCTATAGCTAATCTACTGAGAGGGTTTTGTGTTGCTGACTGGATGTCAGGTGACGAGGCTGCTCTTCGCAAGCTCACCATTCACCAGCGCGCTTTCTCCGAGGAAGACAATGACGGCCATATTCCCTTACACGAGGCAGCCGTGCAGAATAACCAGTGCATCCTAGAGATCACTTTCACAGGTCTGGAGAGATACTTGTTCCACTGGTCTCCATTTTGTTACAAAATGCTTAAATCTTTGGGAGTGAATCCAATCATACAATGATGCAAACACACAATAACATATATGTTATATATAATGTAAATATGTTGTGTATAACGTATATACTGTATGCTGTAATAAACAGTATGTGTTTCACTAAGCTTGTTTTGATGTCTGTGGACTGGTATATTGTGTATATTATGGATTTGGTATATTGTGTATATTGTGTGTGCCTGTTTTATCATAGCATCTCCCACAGACGCTAAGATGAGAAAAACTCTTCGGGGTAAGACTGCCCTCTTCCTAGCTGTAGAGAAGGGTCTCCTGGATAATGTCTGCTACCTACTGGACAACGGAAGCAGTCCTGACTGCCTGGATGGTGAGGAGGACACTCCTCTTGTTGTAGGTCAGGAAAACTAACTTATTTCATGGAACATTTCCTTTACATTTTGAGCTTGTTTGTCACGTTGTTTGAAACCGCTGTTCTCTGAAATGCTTGTTTGAGGCTCAGGTGCTCTACAGCTGCGCATTACGAAGTACAAATTAGAATAAAGTGAAAACCCAACTACATATCCATAAAAGAGTGAGGCAATGTACAATACAGAATATATACGGTGAACTTTCCTAATTTTGGACACTGTCGTTTTTGTACTAAGTATGTGACAATTGGTAGTAAAAAGAGAAGATATAACACTGCTAATAAAGAAAGGGAACTAGTAATAAATAATTAGTAATAAAGTAAGGGACCTAGTAAAGAGTAGTTAGCATTATGTAAAATTATACTCACTGGTGTCTATGGACATTTAGTTGCCACTAATCACTGTTAACACTTTTTTGGACAAACATTCCTTTAAAGAAGTTCAGGATCTAAATCATTTTCCCCAAAACATACTTACCTTCCCACAGCTTTAAGAAACGACCACTATGACATGGTGAAGCTCCTCCTCTGCTTCAGTGCCAGAGTGAACCAGGAGGGGATGCACTGCCGAACAGCCCTACATGAAGCTGCTCGCCTGGGCCTCACGGACACAGTGAATCTGCTGCTGCAGTCTGGAGCTCATCCTGACCCCAGGAGCACGTATGGCCTCACCCCACTGGCACTGGCCGCACAAGGGGGTTACCTGGAAATAGTACGCGTTTTGCTCCAAAAAGGTCAGACGCTGGGTGTGAACGTGCAAGACTTACCATGAAGGATAGTGGGCCATTGTGGAGTTTGTCAGTGAAGCAACTTTTATTAAAGAGTGCTTAGATATGTAGGAAAGACATTGGTGAAGTAGGATGGTAAGATCCTGGTTTTTGCCATTGATGTCTCAGTTTTGATCTTTGGTATGCAGGAGCTAATGTGGAGTCTCAGGCTCAAGACAGTGCCACTATCCTTTTTGAGGCATGTGCATCTGGGAATCCTGATGTCATTGCCCTGCTGCTAGAGTACGGCGCTGATGCAAATGTACCAAAACACACAGGCCACCTGCCTATCCATAGAGTGGCCCACCGTGGACATGAGAAGTAAGAAGAATTTCTTTCCACAGATCACAGCTAACATCTCTAACACGATCTGCAGTGCTTTTGCAAAGGGGATAAAGGGGATCTTTACTGCATCACATGTTCTGCCATATCAAATCGGCTAAAACTAAAATTCCATTACATTTGTGCTATTCCTTTGTGCTATTCATTTGTGCTGTTCAATTGTGCTATTCATTTGTGCTATTCATTTGTGCTATTCATACAACAGATACTTACATATTCATACATACTTACATATATACATACATGTACAAATACATACATACTCATCTCCGTCTTTGCCAGGGCTCTGGCTCTCCTGATCCCCGTGACCACCCATGATGCCGTGGCCGAGAGCGGAATAAGTCCCCTGCACTCAGCGGCCGCCGGTGGACACACGCGTTGTCTGCAGATGCTGCTCACCGCCGGCTACGACCCCAACTTCATGCTGGACCCGTGGGTGCAGCGTAGCTACGACGACCGGCGCAAGTCCGCCCTCTACTTCGCCGTTTCCAACGACGACGTGCGCTCCACCAGAGTGCTCCTGGAGGCCGGCGCCATGCCCAACCAGGATCCCGTGAAGTGCCTACAGGTGGCGCTACGCCTGGGCAACAACGAGCTAATGGACACCCTGCTGAGACATGGCGCCAACGTCAACTACTTCTGCCGCGTGAACACGACACACTTCCCTTCGGCGCTGCAGTACGCCCTCAAGGACGAGGTGGTGATGAGGATGCTTTTCAACTACGGTTACGATGTGCAGCGCTGCTTCCACTGCCCGTATGGAGACAAATCTCACGTGCCTGATGACTACGAGGGATGGAGCAGCACCGTTATCAAGGACACGGCGGTGAGGGAATTCTGTTCGTCCGTGTTGACTGTAGAATTGCAAGGAATTCAGAATCTAAATGACAAAAATGATGGATATAACAAAGGGAGGAGCAACTATGTGACTTGGAAATTGCAATCCGTAAACCTCGATATTCAGTACCCCCTAACTTTTATGTTGTCCTTTAAAAATGTTGTTACCTATTCTTATTATTGTTGTTACTATTCTTATTATTGTTGTTACCTATTCTTATTATTGTTGTTACTATTCTTATTATTGTTGTTACCTATTCTTATTATTGTCTTCCACGATACATTCCCACTTCTTTTCGTTCATTCTTAATCCTGCAGTTCTGTGAAGTGATAACTGTCAGCTGGCTGAAACACCTCACAGGACGTGTGGTACGCATCATGCTAGACTATGTGGACCACGTCAAGTTTTGCTCCAAGCTGAAGGCAACTCTGATGGAACAGACACAGTGGATGGAAATCTGCAGGATTCAAGGTGTGTGATGTAAAGCGTGTGTTTGGTACAACATACATTCAGACTTCTTTAAGTAAGTCACACTTCTTTCAGACTTTTCAAACATATATTACTGAGGTACTTCTGAGCCACTGCAGTTGATGTATGAACACTTATCAGAAACTAAGTAGACCTATGGTATAACCTAAATGTTTTATTGACAATTTATATTGCTTTGCATTTATTGTGCTGACATCTTCTCTTCAGAGAATGCACGCTGCTTGCAGCACCTGTGCCGGTTGAAGATCAGGAGGTGTTTGGGACGACTTCGTCTCAGAGCTCCAGTCTTCATGAGCTTCCTGCCTCTGCCACATCGCCTCAAAGAATACATCTTATACAGAGAGTATGATCTCTACGGACAGAAGCATGTGGGTCAGCCCGAGTGACCTGGGGCCGATGCACTCACAGATAAGAGTGTCAGAGCTCTAGGAGGCCTACTTCATAGAAGCTAAGATGAATAAGAATTCAAGCTAGATGCAAGCTAAGAATTTCTGTTCATATAATGTCATGCTATGTTGCAGAAGAGATGAAATTTATTTTGTTTATCTATTTCGTATTAACAATATTACAGTTTCTGCTTTGCACATTTCACTTAAATGTAGCCTAAACACTTTTTTGTTTTGTGGTAAATAGTAATTTGCTTAATTTTATCATTGTTCGGAGCACTAATAGATAAACGGCTGCATTAATCATAATAGTAGTTTTTAAACATTACATTTATACATTCGTTTGTAGATTCACTTCTATAAACATTGTTTGGAGATCTGCGGGGAATGTGATCCTTATGGAATGTGCGTAGTTTTGCGTTTGCTAGAAGCAGATTTGAACATTTGCTCGCGTACTGCCCCTGGGCTGCTGGCAGGCGCAGAAGAACAAATGCTTTGTGTTTCGGATTAATTTATTGGACTACTTATGAAATTAGCTATAATTGCTGTGCTACAGTAGGCCTAAGGTTAATCATATATCATTGACATCATACAATCCGAAAACCGTCAACCTCGCCTCGTCTAACTTAACTCAAAGTTATATTTCTTGCTTAGCAAGAAGTCAAGCCAGTCGGACACTGGCGTGTTTATCAAAACAAAGATCTTAAAATCAAGGGCATGGCGTTTAACAAAACAGTTTTTACTTTATTAAAATAATAACCACTCGTCATCACAACACAAATTCTCCGCCAATCCCTGGAAAGGAAAATACGGAATATCCGCATTTGTGGGCGGATTCTGGTGGGGTGTTGATTTGTCTTGAATAAAGCAATCTAGGAGAGAATTTTCACAAACGCTATCGGTTGTTTGACGTTATATAAACAGCAACTCAGACCTGTGCGTTGAGTTCACACTACAGTCATGCCTGGAATCGACAAACTGCCGATAGAGGAGTCTCTGGAGGACAGCCCTCAGGTAACCGAAACATGCAAGGAAATCTGGACACGCTAACCTAGCTAGCTAGTCTCATAGCTATGTGGCTAGCAGGCTAACTACCCAGCAAAGCAAAATAACCTTATGCTAACTGGCAGCCTTTGTGAATAATAAAAAAAATGCGGCTTCGTTTAAAGGCGGTGATGATTACATGTTTTTAAAATGTTGACTTTGTAGCTTCGCCGTGGGTCTGACAAGACAATTAAAACGTAGAGGGCTGGAATGGCATTATTAAGTATCTTAGTGTAATATATCTGTGAGGAAATGCTGGATGCATGAAGTAACGCCTGCACGCCCTCAGTGTTTACGAGCGAAGAATAACGCGTTTATCCGTCGCTGAGCTCGGAGATCTCTAGCTGGTTGTGCAACTGGCTGACTAACTAATCTAAAAGATTACAGTTAAAAATGACTGACTATATTTTACGGTAATTAGGTTGCGAAGTTCCTTTGCAATGTCGTATACCTCCCAAACACAAGGGGTTTTACGTGGGAGGTTATGTCAGGTATTTGCAAATCTTATAGTGTGTAACACATTAATAAGCACTGTTTACCAAGAAAAAGGGAAGGTTTAAATGTTAAAGTCCGGAATATACTCCCGTAGAAATTTTTGCTAGGTACAATTTTGGTGTGACCTCTAAAAGACCAAGCATTTTGTCAGGCGAGTTCTGCTGGCAAGACTTGCTAGCTAAGATCAGTATTTGACAAGACGGGCCCATTTTAAGAAGTGACACAACTTTCCTTTCTTGTATTACGGTGACCAGTAGTTCGTACAGTCTCATCAAATAAGTTGGTCGGGCTTCTTGTGCCTTCTGACGTAAATCCATATACTGGCTTGTCTTTTTAGACACGCTCCCTGCTTGGTGTCTTTGAAGAGGACACAGCAGCAATATCTAGCTACTATCATCAACTCTTCCAGGCCATGCACAGAATATATGATGCGCAGGTAAGGGATAGTTTATCTCCTGTAAGGCTGTTCCTTTTCTTTCAGTAATGCCGTGACGTGGTGAAGTGTCTCTTTTTAAACTTTCATGTTTGCTGGAACTTTAAACTACAGCTTGTATGTTTTACAGAATGAACTTAGCGCGGCCACACATCTAACGTCCAAGTTACTGAAGGAATATGAGAAGCAGGTAACCTCTCCCATGTCCTTGCTGCCTCTCAGTGGGCATTTCTGAGCAAAGTGATTTTTTTTTTTTGCAGTTGTAGAAGGATTTTTACTGTTGCAGAAGTACTGCGAGTGCATGCAGCTAATACTCTCATGAGCCTTAAAGCTTAAGACAGCCCTGTTCCCTGTTGTAGCGTTTCCCTCTTGGCGGTGATGATGAGGTCATGAGTTCGACTTTGCAGCAGTTTGCCAAAGTCATCGACGAGGTGAGAGCAATGCTGAGCCTACACCTACTGTATTTTGATGTTTTTCTGCCTTGTTTATCGTCTTTCTCAATGTGTCTTTTGCTTCTCGCTCGTTTTCTTTGGCAGCTCAGCTCTTGCCATGCTGTTCTGTCCACTCAGCTTGCAGATGCCATGATGTTTCCCATCACTCAGTTCAAAGAAAGGGACTTGAAAGGTAAGAGAATTGTGAGCTAGGGACAATGTCTGTGTCACACCAGTGTAATGGTTACGGAGACACGACCACACCAGTGTAATGGTTACGGAGACACGACCACACCAGTGTAATGGTTACGGAGACACGACACGACCACACCAGTGTAATGGTTACGGAGACATGACCATTTTGCATCTCTTTCCTACAGAAATCCTCACCCTGAAGGAAGTATTCCAGATATCCAGTGATGGTGAGAATCAGCTTTGTACAAAAACTGAGAACTGGTGCGTTGTATTCCAAATTCCATATTTTGGAGAGCCAAAGAACGCGTGGAGGCCTGCACTCCACAAACAAATAAGCAGGGCATTTGTGCTTATTAAGCCATTTTTCTTTTATTTGAATAGTCTTGCTTTGGCTCATGCTGTCCTCTGTACCATTTAAAACTGGAGCATATAGACGTTGCTTTAAATACTCAATGTCACATGACATAAAACTCACACTGACACAAACTCATACCCAGCTGACAAGTTCAGTTCAACATAGAGACACACTTCTGCATTCTTGAGGTAAATACTTAAAAAGATGGGAGAGATTAATTCCTAATTATCTAATGGAAAAAAAAAGTGTAACGTTAAACTCATGATTCAACCTCGTTGGTGCCATGGTATCTAAAGTACGAATCTGAATTGCTTCCTATTTTAAAATCTTGTTGTTGATGTCCCCACCTCTTCTTTCAAGTGTGACTAGGGTTAGGGTTACGTTCAAGGGCTTGAATATTTTGATTTGTCTCTATAAAGTCTGGCTGCTGTTGAATTAAGGTGCTGTGTCTCGTGGTACAGCTATTCTGTAAGTCTAGTTTTTAATCAGTTTTGTTTCATGCATGACATAACCAGGCCTCTCTAGCAGTTTTTGTTTTCTCTGAGCAATATTAAATATCTTTTTATTATTATTATTATTTATTTTTAGATCATGACGTGGCCGTCAACAGATACAGTCGGTTATCTAAAAAAAAAGAAAACGAGAAGGTAAGTTGCCGTAAAAAAAATTAAAATTGAACCGAAATGGCACAGGTTGAATTTTATCTCGCAAACATTAGCACGCATGCTTATCAAATCCTGTCTGTCCTCTCACCCGTTCTGTTGGGGGGCCTTTATTAAAGCACTGTCCTGTTGTGCTCCTATCATACACCTCACTGTTTTTATTTAATGAACCCCATACTGAGCCTTGGCTTGGCGCGTGCTGATGGTGCACATGTTCCACAGATTTGGCTCGGGTCCTGCCTGTATGTGTGGCGCAGGAATTTACTGTAGACATGGTTTTGGGTGGAACAGGACTGTGCAGTTTGGGTTAATATTTAACATGTACAGGGAGTGTTTGCGCTTGTTAGTTTTTAGCATCTAATGGAATATATAATTTATTGCTTAGGTGCAGAATGTGGAACCATTTTTATAATTGTGCCAGAGAGTTTTCTGTATACTTTTGATGTTGAGTGATAATGAATGTGCATTGACTGTGTTTGTCGTCATTATTTTGCTTAGCTAAGATCACAATAATTACATTATGCTGTAAACTGCATTTACTGCAGTAGTTATCTTGCACGCAATCATCCAATTACATTACTTAATAATGGAACATCTAAATTCTTGCCTCAACGACAGGTAAAAGGTGAAGTGATGGAGGATGTTTACACCTCCAGGAAAAAGCAGCACCAGACCACGATGCACTACTTCCTGGCTCTGAATTCTCTACAGTACAAGAAGAAGATTGCCCTGCTGGAGCCTCTGCTGGGCTACATGCAAGCACAGGTGACATGAAACATTTCCTGACATGAAACGATTGTTCTTCCTAATAGATGTTGGGGTTTCCGCTCTGCTAGTTCTTGGGAGATGGGAGAAGACCCACTTGCAGGCCTTAACCAGAGTTTTGTTTGGATGTGCTGCTCCATGTTTTTGCTCTACCATTATCAGATAAGTTTCTTCAAGCTTGGATCGGAGAACCTCACACAGCAATGGGAAGAGTTTCTCACAAACATTGGAACCAGTGTACAGAAGTAGGTTATATAGGCACTTGTGTCTATGTACTGACTGTAAATTGATTGCAATTGCCCTGTCTTTATTACTATTATTATTATTTATTTAAAGCAATTTTTCCTTTTGTGCTACTGCATAGTCTTTAGCTGCTCACTGAGCTACTGAAAGCCATTTGTGTAAAATTATTCAAATGAACACGATCATGATGTTGACTTTACTGCTGGATGACATGCAGGCATTAGCATGTTCCTCTAATATTTATCTAGGCTTAAAGAATGGGTCTGTACTTCACCTTGACTGTGGCGATAAGGTTTAGTGTGTGTGTGTGTGTGTGTGTGTGCGTGCTTTTAAGCACTTGTGTCCTTTTATGTAAAGAGGAGCTTCCCGTTTGATGCATGTATGTCTGCAGTGTCCGCAGGGAGATGGACGGCGAGGTGGACCTGATGCAACAGACTATCCAGGATCTGGAGCAGGCCAGCGACCTGCTGTACATGCCAGACCCCGATCCCAGCAAAATGCCCATCAATCACAACCTGACCCGCAAGGCCGGCTACCTCAATACACGCAAGTATGGGCGCGGTCTTCCTCGTGTGAAGTGAAGGCTTAATGCAAGTCTGCAGAAGTGTGGGCTTTAAAAGCCATAATCCTAATCTAATCTGGAAAAGTATGGAAATGGATGAGCATTCTGTGGCTAATTTGCAATTGTATTCAAGGCAGAGTGGGCGAAGCGTGGTTTCAGACCTTCAAGAACATGTGCTCTGACTACCAGACCAAAGAGCCAGCTCTGGCATGGCAGATACCGAAACGCACATTTTACTCTTCTGATTGATGGTCTCAGATATACTATACTCGGCTGTGCATCACCCCTGAAGGAGAGAGTAGATCACGTATTCTGTGTGTCCCCATGCATCCACCCTTCATCCAGGATCACACCTATTGCCCCTCACCCATGCCTTGTATTTCACATAATCCCCTATCAGCAGGGGGTGGAGGTCCTGGGTGTGTTTCTCTGTGTTCTCACAATACCATCCCACTTCGGACACCGTTTGTAGTGAAGGCATAGGGCAGCAACAGTTCCTTGCTTCCAACCAAATGTCTTCCAGTGGACAAATGTGCTCTGACCAGGTGTGACTGTCTCAATCTTAAAATTCTCAGCCTGGATCAGAGGAAATATCACAAATTGTATCAAGGTTTAATGAGTATATGACCTTACCACAAGTCCTACTCGTTCTGTTTGAGTTTCTCACATTACATCTTCCATCCAGTAAAACAGGCCTGGTGTCCTCCACCTGGGATCGGCAGTATTTCTTCACCCAAGGTGGGAACCTTATGAGCCAGGCGCGAGGAGACGTAGCCGGCGGTCTGGTCATGGACATCGACAACTGCTCCGTCATGGCAGTGGACTGTGAGGACCGGCGCTTCTGTTTCCAGATTTCATCCTTTGATGGCAAGAAGTACGTTGGTTAATGAGTCACACATCAGGATTTTGGTTCAATTTATGCCCCCCTCCCCTCCATAAGCAGTTATTGAGAGCTCTGGTTTCATTCATATGCCAGTAGCGTCCTTGTGAGTCACGTTTGTGTAAATCTCGAGTAAGAACATTGCGTAAGAACACTCATTAAAATTCATTGTTCATGGGAGAATTATGAGAATAGACTCTGGTCCTGTTGTCCTTTAGTTGTACTTGTTTCTGTTTGCTTACTGTGACAAAAGTGTGTTCAGAGCTGTGATCTTTCTCTTCACTGCAGGGTGGCCATTTTACAAGCAGATAGCAGGAAGGACTGTGAAGAGGTTTATTGAAGCTACTGCATGTTTACATTTCCAAAAATGTCTTCAAATATCATATTTATTAAAATTAAAATTTTCATACACAAAATATGAGTATGGGAAAATGACTACAGAAATGTCTTCACATTTTCTTTTAGTGGATTGCAACAATAAATAACATCTCAAAGAGGATATATCTCAGTGAGAACCCTGAGGTAATTGTGTGGTTTATCTCTTACATGTATTACAAAATAATTATAATTTAACATTTAATCACAAAACCAAAGCTCGTATTACTGATTTCCAGTATTGCTAAATATTTGCGTCAGTGAAACTGTTCCCTCCTTGTTGACAGGAAACGGCTGCCAGAGCGAACCAGTCTGCTCTGGAGGCTGTGACACCTTCCCCTTCCTTCCAACAGAGGCACGAGAGTTTTCGACCCAGCACGTCAGTATTCGTTCGACACCCACACACCTCCCCTCTTGCTTAAACCAAACTGCCTCGTTCCTCCATTAGCCAGCAACACAAATTTTTACGCCCCTTTTCGTAGGCAAGGCCGGCCCAGGGCGGCACGGACGAGCAGCCAGGGCTCCGTAGGCTCCGAGTCATCAGCTCTCTCCTCTTTGACTCTGGACTCCCTCGTTGCCCCAGAAACACCCATCCAGTTTGACATCATCTCGCCTGTCTGCGAGGAGCACGCCACCCAAGCCAAGAATGGCAGCCAGGGCAGGTCAGCACTGTTAAAACCCGAGTTATACTTCGGGAGGCCAAGGAATGCAAGGAACTTCCAAATTGGCAAATCGCACAGACATTTAAATGTTTATCCTTCAGCGTCCTGCCACATAAATCTGGCCTTATCCCATAGCTTTTTGCTCAGCACGTCATTTGCTCCACAGATTGCTGTACTCGTTTATCTCTATTGTATATTCTCTTGGACATAATGGCAGTGTTTCTTTGCCCCTTTGTTGAAAGAAGGACCAACCCATTTGGGGAGTCTGGAGAGCTGCAGTCTGGAGATAGTAGTGAAGGTACATGCTCCAAAAGAGCCTCTAATGCACACAAACCATCACTCCATTGTTCACTGCTCGTCATGAACCAAAGCAGAGGAAGAGTAATCCGCCGCTGGCCATGCTTGCAGACTCCATCCTGCACCAGCTCTTTATCGTGCGCTTCCTGGGTTCCATGGAGGTGAAGGCCATGGAGAGCACAGACGTCATCTACGAAACCATGAGACAGATCCTGGCAGCCCGAGCCATCCACAACATCTTCAGAATGACCGAGTCCCACCTGCTCGTCACCTGTGAATGCCTCAAGTGAGACATGGGCAAAAAAAACAAACAAACACAGCTTGGGATTTAGTTGCAGTGTTAATGTTCCCCATTGCACAGTGGGAATGTTTAATGTTTTCTTTCTTACCTATCTATGTCCCCCCCCCCCTCCAGGCTCATTGACCCTCAAACACAAGTCACGAGATTAAGGGTAGGTCTGATTATATCAGCTGCAGCTCAGATGTTACCTTCGACCATGTATACCTTGCTGAGCATTTGAACCATCTAGTTAAAATGTTCATTCTGAGTTCATGTTGAATTCAAGTTGCGCCATTTGTCCACCATTTCAACACCCGTCGACTCTGTTCCCTCACCGCAGTTCCCCCTTTCCAGCGTGGTGCTGTGCGCCTCTCACCAGGAGAACAAACGCCTGTTTGGCTTCATCCTGCAGACGGCCGGGGGGCGGGTGGACGGACGGCCGGTCACCGTATGCTACATCTTTGAGTCCAATAATGACGGCGAGAAGGTATAGTTAAAACGGTCATCTTTGAAAAGCATGCAGGAAGCACAGATGTCAGTGTGTAAACACCCATTAGATTAGATAGAAGTGCAGTCCATCTGTGGGTGGCCTTACTGGCCCTGGGTATTGAGGTATTTTTTGTTTTCTTCTGGTTTATGGCTTCACATTGCATGTTTTGGCTATCAGACTATTGTGAAAACAAAGCACTACCACTTTGGATTTGCTCCTCTGGGATTCTAGTATCAGATTTCTTTTTTTTTTTCTACCTTCAAGGTAAACATATTTTATTGACATATTTTGTTATTGGTGTCTTTATGTTCTGTATACATTTTCAATATAATGTAAATATTAAAGCACTATTGTAAATGTATCGAGTAGCATGTGAAGATACGTGTGATCAGAGATGCTCTTTAGTAGTACTTCTTTTAACTGATTTTCAGCTGTTTGTTTAATTCTCAATTACCCTCTTATCCTTTGTCAGATCTGCGATAGTGTGGGACTGGCTAAACAAATAGCTCTCCACTCAGAAATGGTAAGAGCCTCGCTCAAGGTTAGATGCGGTGAAATTGCCCTTTGGCGTATTTTATGTGAACGCCCAAGGTAAATGAGGCTTAAATACCAGCTTATTGAAGTATAATAAAAATATGCGATGTCCCGTTTTCTCGCAGGACCGCAAAGCCACACAGAAACAGAGGGAGCTAGACAAAGCCAAGGAGAAGAAACAGGAAGAATTAACCAAGCAGAAACAGATTGAAAAGGTATTGTGGTAAAATGTCATATCTAATATTCTATAAAATCATATCATCTAATAAATCTATAAAATAGAAATATTTGTTAAAGCCAGGAAGTAGCCAGAACTCAGTTTGTCCCAACTCAGTACCCCCTTCCCAGGGCAGAGCAGGACTTGGTTGGGACACGCTGATTTAGACATTAATTTACTGTGGTCCGTTATTCTATATTGATCTGCTCAATTATCCTTAATGCTCTTGTCACATTGTTATAGAATTATTAAGTGGTTCTCTTGACTTAGGACCTTGAGGAACAGAGTCGCCTGATAGCTGCTTCTAGTCGACCCAACCCACCAGCAGCTGATGGACAGTTTCTAGTCCTTAGCAACAGCCAATCAGAAGACAGTGATGCTGGGGAAGAGAGTCGGAAAAAGGGTGAATCAGAGGCTTAATGCTAAAGTGCAGAAAAACAACCAAAAAAAGTTGATCTGAACCTGCATTCACTTTTTTCTCCCAAAATTTAGTCTTAATGACATTTCCTTCAAAGCTAAAGGAAATTAGATGACTGCAGAATAATACAGGTGACACATAAGAAGTACATGAAAGAGGATTCATGATCATTGTATGTTTTTTTTGTTGTTTGTTTGCTTGCAAATTGAGAGTATCTCCTGGGAGCTTGTTTTATTTGTACGAATGTTGTATTTTATATTGGTCCATTACATCAGAAACATGGTTTTAGAGGTGTTTTTCTGGGTGTGTGTGAAAATTGATGCACTACAATTGCATATGAAACAGATGTATGGTTGAGTTATTTTTATTTGACTTTTTTTTTTTGGGAAGGAAATTGCACGTGTGAATAGCAAACATTCTATTAAAGACTTGTATTAATATTGTACGTTTTTACATTAGCTGTCATGCTCTAACAAGCTTTGCATGTGCTTTTGTCATGGCATTTGTATCATAAAAGCGTTATTTTCATCTGTTGGGTTGAATATAACTTGATTGTTCCTATGGTGTGTTGCATAAGGTCCTGTGTTCACAATCATGTTAACATAGTGCTTTAACCTCATCACACAAGCCAAGTACATTTTCCAGTTACAAAAATCCATGCAGAAGCTTTGTGTCAACATGGACTTGGACTGTTGATGTGGTCGTTAATTAGTGTAAGTGGTTGTCTTCTCTGCAGAAGAACAAACGTGAAACAGAATTGGCTCAGCATAGCAACAATATTTTTAATTGAGTTTGCACTATATTAAGATGATCATTTATTTTGTCTGTGGATATGTGACGGATTCACAAAGCTGAATGAAAGGGCCCTGGGTTTTTTTGGAAGGAGGGGGGTTGTGGTTTGTTTGACCACCTGCCTTAACCAATTAACACCAACCTTTGTAATAAATACACTGTAATCATGCCGGGCTAATTATTGGACTCACTTCCTGTGTTGAATTACAAGCAGTCTGTGACAATTATTGCGTCTTTCGTTTTTGTTTTCTACGTTATTGATTAAAGCTGATTTTCAGTGAAAGCGTTTGTTATGTATAACCGTCTTTTAAAAACGAACTCCTACAGCGGACTTCAGATGCGGATTTAACAATTGAATTAATTAGTGGAAAGCAGGTATCTTATAATTAATCATATTTCTAACAATAAGAGACCTTTTATGGTCTAATGATTTACAATATTTTCCTTTTAAATGAAATTGGTAACTGACATTTGTAAAATACATTTTAGATGGATATCGATTTGAAGAGTCCAACTCTATTTTGTCAAATTATAAAACGAAACGTTTCCAGAAAGCATTGCGAATTTTATGAACCATAGTTCATCTTAAAAGACAAGACAATGAACTCAGTATTGTTGGGAAGGCTCGCCTCGTTAGGTCATTCGAACAGCTTTGAATAAATAAGTCAGTTCCAATGTTTAATGACTGTTAGTAATACTCTTTTATTTGTGTAAAATTCAAATGATTTTTCCAAGGCCTAATATAAACTCAATTAAGTTACGTTTACTTTACATTTATTCGAAGATTTAAGTTGTACATTTGCCCAGTTCGGTGTTTTTATTCTGTCGGCCTAGTATTTGTCATGCTCTTATATTTGTATTCTGGATGTAATCGTTTTTTCTCTGCTTAAATCTAAAACTACTTGCCCTGATTTTGGTTTGCAAGTAAATAGCCTCTAATTAGCCAAACTTGTCCATAACAAAAAATAGCATGAAGACCGAACTCGTCCACCGAGGGTTTGTCTTCAGTATCCTTAAGTCTCTCCGAACGAGAGGAGTAAATAAACAAGCAACTTATTTATTTAAAGCACCCACTGTTGAATAGAAAAGTGACAGGCGATCAATTCCCCACTGAATGGCGACTCACGGGCTTCCAGCAACTTGTCAACCTGCCATTGTATTATTTGCCAATGCCCTTTGTATGTTCCCGAGACGCATTCACTCACCCCTTGCATGACAAGAGGAAAAGGGGGAATATTCAGGAGGATTAACTTTAATAGTCTTAGGCTTTTTTTTATTATTATTTTAAAATTCCACCCAAGAAAACCGCGTAAATAAGATTAGTCACTAGCTCACTGGTTTCTCATAATGCTGTTCGATCGGCTGAGGGAAATGAGAAGATTCCCTTTAGGCGCACAGGGGTGAGAGGGAATGGACCTAATTTTCTACCTGGTGGGTAAAAATAAAGAGACATCAGCGATGTTTTGTCTCTCTAAATACAAGCTTTAAGGGACTCCCTGTCCCTAATAGATAACAACGTACTGGCTGCGGCTGTACCAACTAATTTGAACAATAAATTAGCTGTAAATCGAGCTGCTCCCATGGTGGTGGAGAACATCAATTCAAATGTAAAAGTTTCTGTTTTAATTAGTGACGTGCTATATCCCATTGGTTCGGTTTTAAAAGGCCACGCGACATATAAGGTCAAGCAGTTCGACTTCCCTTCAGAGTAGAAGACTTGGTGGACGTACGCTTTTCTTGGAATGGCTTCTCTCACCGTGAGCACACATCACAGCAGACCAATAGCAAGACATTCGGTTTTCACTATTGATAGTATACTAGGACTGGACAGGCCAGATCAGAGGACGGTGATTTCCACACCTTATCGTCCATGGGCAGGTACGTTAAAAGTGTCAACATGCGTATTTCGTAAAGCAGGCATATGGGAAGGGTAAAACGAATTAAGTGCGTTTACATTCGATATATGATTAATCTCTTTCAGACGTGCAACCAACACAAAACCGTTACGTGGTAACGAACGGGTCACTGGATTTGGTGGTAAAGGAGGATTGTAAAAGCAATTCGCCCGCGGATACCTACAGACAAACGCTTAACTGGTACATAGGACGCAGGCCGCGTACCGCTTTCTCCAGTGTTCAGGTATACAAGCTTAGTCCATACTGTACATGTACTGAGTACAAATACATATCATGATTTGTGTTGAGGTAACCTTGTCTATTAGCCTTATTTATTAACAGATAGGCCTAGCCTTTATGAAATTCTGAAATTGTTCTTCATATATTCTATAGCCTAATATAAGATACGCCTATATTCCCTTAATTTATCAGTCACTTTTTATCTCTTTTTAAATGACGGTACAGATTGAGATGCTGGAGAGCGTGTTTCGAGTAAACTCCTACCCTGGGATTGACGTGCGAGAAGAACTTGCCCAGAAACTGCACCTTGATGAAGACAGGATACAGGTATACAGAGAAACAGTTTCCCTCGTCTAAATTTTGTAGACTTCAGTGTCGTCATGCATCCCATCAGAAGATTACTGGTCGATAAGCGAAAACTGAGGGTTGCGGTTCAGATGATTCAAAAACCTAGTATTTGATTTAAAAAAATCTGGCAGCTGATTCATGATTAATGCGTGATTGATGTTTTGTAAGTCGCTCTGGATAAGAGCGTCTGCCAAATGACGTAAATGTAAATGTAAATGTTTGCTTTTAAACGGTAAATTAACGTTTGATAGCTATATGTGAATTGGATGTGTTAAACCATTCCGCGAAAGATAGGAAAGATCAAATTTTCAATGTCAAACTTTTGGCACGCGGATTGAACATAGTAACCTGATATTTCTCTGTCAGATCTGGTTTCAGAACAGAAGAGCCAAACTAAAGCGATCACACCGAGAGTCCCAGTTACTCATGGTAAAAAAAGTCATTGGTCTCCAGGGAAGAGATAATAATAAATAGCCTACCGCAAAATACATTTTTGTAATATTTTAGTCTAATATATCTGTTGTGGTTTGTTTTGACGATAGCGCAATACAAATCAGCGTTTTATATGTCCATAATTTAAGACTGTCTGCTGTTAGATTAATTAAAAATAAGCCATTATTAAAATGTTGCTGAGTATGGAGATAGTTTGGATTCTAAAGTGGTTTTGTGTGAATTTCGTTCATAAAGTATTAAAGTTTTAAAATGTTCGATCTGTTTTATTCCAAGACAGAGAAGCGTTTACTGACTGAAGGTATTTTTCATGCGAGCGTGTTCTGAGGAAAAAGAAACTTTAAAAATGTTACAGTTTTATCATTAGATTAATGTGAAGTGATGGTGTGTGATGTGCCTCATAGCTCGGTTTTGACACGACCAGTGCAGTGTTAAAACACAACAGTAGGAGACACCAGAATGTAAGTTTTGAGTATACCTACATCTTTGTGAACAATGTAAACTTAACTTCACAGTGATAACAGCCACACACTAAATGCAAGTATGAAGAAAAAAAACAAAAAACTATAAATGTCCAAATACTGTTACCGTGTTTTGTTTCCACTGACAGAGCGCATGCTCAACATACGCTTACAAGCCTATTTTGTACTGCATCCACTGGCTGTTTATTTGATGTACTATACTTTAAAATGCATTTACTTATATAGTTACAGATTGTGGTCTGTCTTCATCCACATGAGCCGAACTTTGGCAGCCACCTTTATAGTGTTCACTACAAGTTAGCTTCTGACCACAGGATCACAGCTAAAACCCGTGTAGTTTTGGATGGTGCGCCATTTTCAGCACAGACATGGGAGTAGATGTTGAGCTTGCACATATTTATCAGGCACAGCAGTGCAGCCGGAGCGTATACTTGTCACCGTCACACTGAGCGGATGAGTTAACTGTTATTCAAAAATGAAGTGCCAAGCCTATGAATGCTGTATCTTAGCAACAGTGATTACTGACTGCCATGTAGGTGGGGCCAGAGTGGAAACTATCAGATACCTTTCAGCCCTTAGGCCTGTGACCTCTGTCTTGGATAAAAACCACTGGCGTCATACTGAAAAGGATGATACATGTCTTCACTACGGCGGTGGCCGAAGAGGCGGGGCTGTAGGAAATTCTGAGCGTGTCAGGAGCTGGTGCAGAACCTTCTTGTTCAGAACTTCTTCAGTGGTGACCTCACACTACGGACCTTGAGGTTCTGTGAGCACAATACTAAAAATAAATACAGTTACATAAATAGAATGGACGCTATAGTAAAAGTCTATCATATAGATATTATATAATTTGTCATACATAGATATTATTTAAGAAAAGCATAATAATAAGCTAATAATTCACTTACTTTTACAATCACTATAAAAACAGGATGATTTATTCTGTTAATATAAGATGCCTGAGCATGTACTAATGTATAATACAAATCTTTTCCATTTTTAATAATGAGTATCTGTTGGAGCTAAAGTTAGAACAAGGAATCAAGACTAAAAGACTCGTTTATGGAGTCGTAGCTGCACGAGCAGGGAGTATGGAATTCCGGGCACACGGCTTTGTCAGAAGGATAAGGCTCTGGTCATCTTTCAAGCTGAAAACAAAAAGAGAAGGTCTTTTCATGTTCACATCAATAGTAACAGAAGATCGCCTGAAAGAAGAACTGGGTGTTCCTGCCCATACAGTGGGCTCAAATGCACATCTTTCCCATGAACTTCCAACTGCGCTCTTTGATCTCCACAATCAAACACGCACTAGTTGTACACACAGTCTCGGTTTTAATCACTATGACAATCACATTATTAGTTCGCACCGTATTGTAATGTTTTGGGTAAAATCTATTTTATATAGACATTGACAAAAGAAATATAATCTGTTAAAGTGTTTTTTCTCCCACATATTCAATTTACATATCAGCTTCACTCGTATACTCTTTTCCCTCTAGGAAATATGCTTTGATTCAGTTAGTCCCACGGCGAGCTCCGTATCACGCTACCTCCAGTTCTTTCAACACTCGTGGTAGTCTGCAGTTACCCTTGTACTCGAGGCTGCACATAATCACAACTTTTCACAAATTCGACTTGTCATGTTTGGCTGGGACTGCTAAATATTCCATAAAGCCTACAAACGACACTACAAACGTTTATATTGAACTAGAGGTTGTGGGTTTAATATTGAAACGTGTCCCTCTAAACACCGTCACAATTTGCAGCAGGTCGAGTGGTCAGGTCGTCGCTATAGCGCTATGCTTCCCAGTTCGACATCCTTAAACCCGGGTTAACATTTAGCCCAAGTGCCATTTCGTTAAATGGTAGAGGTATTTCGGAAGTCGAACAGTCGACCTAATCATGAATAGCAAATACTCTTGGGATTTTTTCTTCTGTGGCTCATGGGGGTGGTTACACCCATTGCCCCACCTAGTGGAGAGCCACAAACCTCGATTCCGGATATCAATACGCTCCGAGGAGAATCGGTGTTCATTTCGATTTCAACAGGGCTTCATGGACAAGCAGGGATGGCTACGCGAGTTAGACTTTTACAGGTCATAACAACGTTGGTTCTGTTTTGCTTCCACGACGCAGTATCGTCAGCAAATGCAGGAAAGAGGGGAAATTTGGAAAAGTGCGGTTACAAGGTAAGCAAAATCACAGTTCCAACTTTCAGGACGCATAACAAAAACGCATTGCAAGAAGACGTTTCTTGCAGTCACGCAAAGTTCGGTGAGGTCGCATTGGTTCTTTGGCGGTTAAAATATCCAAACTAAAGTATCTAAAGAAACTGGTTTGTTTGTACTTTTTAGTGACCTGCCCAAATCAGATGGTATAGTAATGATAACTTACGTCTCTTGAGCAGGTATGCTCAGTGGTATTGAACGAGTCACTTGTCATCTAAAACTTTTTCGATACGCTGCAAAATTTTGTAGGCTATACGATATATAAAGTTTTATTCGGTGTGTTTGTAAGAAGTTATTGCGTTTTACAATTCGTAGAAATTACCCAAGCGACGTTTCGAGGGGAAAATATACAGTTTCGGGTGGGTTGTCGCAATAAAAGATTCAAAGATAGGGTAAATCAGGTTAATGGTTTTATGGTATAGTATTGGACATTTGGATGGAAAGAAGGCCAGGTTTGTGCAAACAGTATTCATCCGGACAGGAACACTCATGGTGTGGAAGTGCTGTTTACAGTTGTTAAACGTGTGAAGAAGTCAGTCAGCAAGCGCTATTGTTCTCAACGCTCTGGTTGACCTGACCCGTCTTGTTGAATTCCGCTGAGGGTTCGCGAGCCTTTTGTTATTCCAATTGAACTGGTAAACAAGAGCTCGGCTAAGGTAGCGGCGGAACTGTGCAAAGGCATCATCACACAATTGTTTCTTCCCTTTTTTTTTGGTTTGCTTTAGTTTTAGTTACACATTCAGAGATCATGTGCAGAATAAACTGTTGAATAGTTTGTTAAACTGTTTAAAATAATTTGGTGACAGTTTATGCAGCATCGTTTTCCTTATGTATGATTTAAATAAAGTATTGTATTAGTATGTCAGAACTTTTAATGTTTTATGAGTTGCTGGAGGAATAGTGTACAACCGTCGCCGTTTGTCGCTTGTTCATTTGTTGATTTGGATGAACTGTTCTCATTGATGGCTGACGTGCTGTTGAGCGCTGTCTGCTTTGTGTGCATTGTCTTCAGAGGAGGCCTGCTTTGAAGTGATTTCCCATAGGAAGTAAAGAGACTGCTTGCTCTATTAAAATGCTTTGGTATTTCCTCCCTCAAACCACAGCCACTTTAAAGCCGCGAGCAGGCAGGTTGCTGATAGAAACACTTCCACACTGTTTTACAGGTGTGAGGGACTGCAGTGCGATGCTATATGCATCAAAAACTCTCACAACCTGTAGTTTTTATCAATCGTGTTTTGGAAAGACAGCTAAAAATGAAGTATGCTGAAGTGCAGTTAAAGATTGAGTTCTTTGCTTGGAACTTTGTGTGAAAGACCAAATATGTGGTTTAAAATAATTAATTTTTTATGTGTAAACATTAAGGGCTATCTACCCATTATTTTGCCAGCATTCTATATGTTAATTAGTCTTAAGGAATTTTCTTGAGGAATCTTAAGGAATTTTCATCATCATGCCATGTAGGTGGTGAGATTATAAGATCTTTGGTTTGACTTGGAGGTTTAGAAAAAATAAAGGTGAATATTTAAATTGGTCTGCACTTCACTCCCCACTGAGAGGGCTGGGGTCTTCACGCAAAATCCCAGTGGGGGCTCCCTGGCTTGGGATGAAAGCACCCGCCCTCCGGAACTCTCAGGCCTCTCGGCTCAATAGCATCCTGCCTTTGGTTCTCCCGACAGGCTCCCTGAGACCTACAACAGCCAAGGAATTGTTTAAGCCTCTGAAATGAGCCAAGCTTTCCTTTCCTTTTCGAGGTCGACCACACATTCCATGTCTATGCTAAAAAGAATCGAGTGGGTCAAGCCAGTCCGTGTTAGAATTCATTACGTTACAGATTCTACCAGCTGCAAAAATTGGTTTACGTAGTCTCAGATAAAAGGCCTGTTCAGCTGGTTAAGTTGCGGACTCTGTGTATGTGGAGGGAGGTGTCATCCAAGCTCCAAGCCATGAGCCAGGATCTTGGGCATTGTTTCCAAGGTGAACAACAGTTTCTGGGGCACTGCGGTCGCAAATCTTTGTGATTAGCATTAAGGGAGACCTGAACCATGGTCCTGGCTTTACATAAGCTTCTGAGGCCGATTTGGCGAAAGAGAGAAAGAACTTTCTGTGCCTGTGCATCTGGGACATTGAAGTAACACTTGTACATCTGACTGTAGATAGAGGCTGCCAATTAGATGGTCTGTAAAATCTGTACAATATGGAGAGCATCTGTTATTGGAATCACCAAATTATTAATCAAGCAATTTGTTTGGTCATATTATTGTGCAGATTACTATGAAGAATGATGTTAACTGCATGACGGTGTGTGTCAAAGACCAAAATAGTTGAGTTTCCCCCCCCTCTGCTCTCAGAACAGATGTGATGACACAGATTCTGCTTCAAATCATGTGCCCCACTACCCTTTCCCCCCACATTGTACAATTCCCATTATTTTTGAAGTCAGTTTCCTACAAAAGTTTTAGACATTTAAAGACCAAGAAGCAAAGTCAGACCTGCTTTTCATTAATATGTAACTTTTAACTGTGACAGATTTTATTCTTTTTATAGTTCATGCAATGCAACTTTGTTTTCCGAGTTTTTTTGCGCTGTTAGTTACGCAGGAAAAATGTGAAAGACAAAAGACTAGTGGCTAGTTTGAATTGAGCCCAGTGCTTTTCTGTAGTGACAGACAGTTGGCAGACGCCAAGAGCTTCTCTGCGAACAATCCTGATCGGAGATGGAATCTAAGGATTCATTGTGGACCATGAAATAGCTTTACTCTGGTCACCTGTTATGACTTGATTGTGTGTTCAATTCAACCGAATACAGTGCCACAAAAGAAACTGTTATATGTTATCCTCAGACACACACACACACACACAAACGGGGCCCGGGCCCAGGTCTTTTATTAGTGTGGCCCTGGGATCTCCAGCAAGCCAGGGCATGAGTGCACATGTGGAACACCTTCCTCTGCTTGCTTGTTTTCCTTTCCCCTCCTCCTATCTACACATTTTCTTTTTTTTATTTTCACAACTTGGGGCTGCAGATGAATGATGGAGCAGTAGGAGCCTTTCATAGCACTCATGGTGTGGAAAGAGGAAAGAGAGAGTTTGTGTGTGTGTGTGTGTGTGTGTCGAGGGGGGGGGGTGTACACGCTAAGGGCTAACTTATTTCTGCACCACCTTTAAGGGAGCATTGAAAACCATCCAAGCAACTCGTAACCTTGGAGGCCAAGTCTTGTGCTGCGGTGGGAAAATCCCTGGTTGGCTAGTTCTGAAAATCCCTGGTTGGCTAGTTCTGAATCAGCCTAGCTTGCTGCAAAGCTGTTTCTTTTTTTTTTTTTTTTTCTTCCTTCTGAATGCAAGGTCCGGGGGCTTTCTGCAACAGCGCTCCCTTTGACGGGGCAAGTGCCCTGCTGTTTGACGTGAATGGAGTAATGCTGCTGGTAAATGGAGGTATGTTGAAAGTGAATTAAATGTCCAGCCACTCCAGTTGCTTTTGGGGTGTCGCTGGTTGGTCAGAAGGCTTGTAATCTCCTAGATCTGAGATCTTTATGTATTGTATTAAAACAAGTAAACAAGATTGGAATTTTCCCTTCCTTTTTAATTGCCTTCCTTTCCGCCGATTTTATTATTTTTTTTTTCTTGGGATGGGGGATGGGGGAGGGGATCCATACTGCCGGATTCATCATTTAAAATGGGTGGATGAAACGTTAATTAAATCAGCATAAGTAAAGCTCTCTTGAGGAAACCAAGATGCTTGTAATTTGACCTTGGGTGAGATTTGCTACTCTACCATGAGAGATCTGCAGGCATGGCGGCCCTCCGGTCTGTAATCCGATATGTGCTGATCAGGCTCCTCCGAAGGCTTTCCTTTGGCCCCCAGATTGAAGTCATTACAATCAATTAGCTGCTCTTTCCTCTGGCCTAATCAAGGATCTGATGCCAAAAGGACTTCCTGCCTTTAGGTTTCAGGCAGCAGCTTGAGATTGTCTCGTCATAGGATGAAGCATTAAAGCTTTTCTTTATAGCGTTGCTGCTGGCTAGGCAGGGCCTCAACGTAGCTGAAGGGAGAGCACTGGTTTTTCTGCAGTTTTCAGACCACTTTAATCATTTGTTGTTGGGGATAGTGGGTTCCAGTTCTCCTACACTTGGCTTATTTATTGATTGATGAAACAAAATCCATGGCTGTTCTCCTTTTTCTGTCCTGTGCAGAATCGTAAAAACCACAGGTGTGCAGGATTTTTTTTTGTTCGCGTGTGACTGCATTCATGTTAATCAGTCTCATTTGGCAAATGATGTTGGTTTTCCATTAGAGAAGAAGGGCTAGTCATCTCTGTTCTATGGTCACTGATTTCTAGAAGGGTCTGTGCAGCAGTGCATTCTTAAAGCGTGAAACACAACACTCCAAATCCCACAAGCCCCCATCCTCCCCATGAAGACATTTATTGTTTGGTTATGTCATCTGGCAGATCTTTGCATGCCTGTATCTGGCAAACACAGGCCTGATGGATCATGGTCCTTAAGGACACAGTCAGTAATTTCAGTCCAGTATGTTGCCATCTGCCCCCCCCCCCCTGTAGCCACCAAGAACAATTAATCCAGGTTCCAAAGTCCAAATGAAAGGCTCTGAGAGAACTTTGAAGTTAATTTGCTGTCATGTCATCCCTTCAGAGGACATGTCTGGGCCTGTTCATAGTGGTGTTTACTGGCCGTGTTTACGCTTCTCTTATAAGGTGAGTTTCAATTCACATGGTAATGAGAAATATTTGTAGATAAGGGATGGCAAATATTTAACAGCTTAACCAAGATTGTGGTTTTGGTTAAAAGCAATCCTTTCCTACTTTTATTTATTTTTATTTTTTGCTGTCGAATAAAACGACTCGTACTGGAGACCATCTTGCACAACACAGTAGTTCTAGAACACAGTAGTTCTAGAACACAGTAGTGTCTTTGTGGTGTGCAGGGGAGAGGTGAGGTCATCTATGTGCAGTCTCTCATTTTAGAAGGTTCACAGGGTTCAGAGGGCAGAGCTGTGTGAACCGACACCTGCACTGGCCTCCTTGTTGCGGGATGATGTAGAGTGCTGACCTGGGAGCAGTTTTGCGGTTCCTCCAGTAATCCCTCAGGCTGGAACTTGGTCATCTGTCAGTGGCAAGGGGCAACTTCCATCCGGAACGTTTGAAGCTGGAAAAGCAATCTGGGCTGCCGGCTGTCCATTGAGGAAGCTGGGTGTCTGTTAAAGACATGAGTGCTGTGCACACGTTACTCAGGCTCGTCAGTGTCCCTCTGGGGGGCCGTTAAGCCATTCTTCACTGCTTTGGTGGTTCGCTGCCTTCCAGCCTGGAGGAACAGTCCACGGTTCTGTGGCCGGCTGGGGATGTGTGCGGCAATGCATCGTGAGAACGTGGTTACTTGAGATCAAGAGAGCACGATGACTGTGTGGAAAGATCTTGTTTACAGACACGAACTGATAAGTGTTTAAGCGCTAATGTCATCACATATGGTTGCATTTCCAAATGACCTGGCAGTGACTTACGCTGGTTGGACTGAAACAAGAAGGGCATTAGGGGGAAAAACTGGGTATGGGAACATTAAACCAGACGTCCCCCACGGCACTTGGTCCACAGTCTTGCACGCCCTTCATCACATCAGGTCTGCCTGACCTCACTGTCTGTCTCCATTGTTGCTCTCTATGGCTTTGCTGTACTGAAAGAGTTTACCATGCCCTCCATGAGACCAAGAGAGGTGTAATACATTGTAGTTTAATTTTAAGATGGATAAGGTGAATGCAATTAGTGTAAGATTTCCTCGGAAGTTTGTGCGCCCGTGTCCGCCGTAAATATAAAAGTATGTTTAAATATAAAATGTATTTATGTATTTGCTTTTGCGAGTACAGACCCTAAGTTTCCTACCTTGTCTGGTACATACTTACGTTTCATTCTTTCCATAGGCCAGTGGGGAATGTATGATCATTACAATAGTTCCATGATTGAAATGCTGGCTTAACGAGTCTTAATTCCAGACTACTGTTCAGAGCTATGCGTGAGCACTCAGCACCAGTCCTGCCCCCTTTTCATCAGGCTGGCTGAGGGGTCCTGAAGACATCAAAGGCGACGTTTATCCACTCTCCATGTTCAAAATTGCATTCAAACATCAGGATGTTTGTAATTGTCATCAAGTTAAGTGCTTGCTCCGAGTCGCATGTAATTGTAGAGATCGAGGCCCCTGATACTTCATTCGTGCCATATGAGAAACTCGCAGCTATGCTGGACTAGCTGAAACGGAGCCAGTTAGACATGCATGTGATGCACAGATGGAAGAATTCAGTTTTGATAATACATTTCTTCACTATTTAGCCAAAGATATTAAGCAAGTGTAATTATTAGTGCTTTTGTCATGCATGTTAGTTTCGATGACGTTTTGTTTAGAGTATTTATTGTTCAAGGTATTCTGTACTAAAGTTTTGGGTATTTTTTGTGATCTGTGTGAATTGCAGGATTGCTACTGATCGGTTAATATATTATGTTGTTGTAGGGTGGATGTTGCGTTGTTGGATGTCGTGTTGTATCCATTTTTTTTTAGCAGTCACACAAAAATAAATGCAGTAAGAATGTTTACAGGTTTTGGGGTTCCAATCTCTCATGTAACAGCAACCCCCCCCCCCCAAAAAAAAATAATTTTAATTAATTAAAACACGTGATGATTAATTAGCATTGGAAGGGCACTGATAAAGGACACAAAGACGATTGTCCCGTGGAGAAAAAAAAATGACTCCGTTTGGAAATTCGAAATGGGAGACACATGTTGGGGATAATGAGAACAGCATGTCTGGGTTGCTGGTTGCTTGTGGTCAGATTTGTCAAACCAAATGCAAAAAGGTGCTCATTTCCTCCCCACTCGGACGCGCCGGACTCATGACCACAGGCGTCCATCTCGGTGTCTGGGTGGGCATCTTATAAACATCCAGTTGAAAAACCCACACTGTTGGGAGCCGTGTTTTTTTTTTTTTTCTCATTATTATTATTATTATTTTTTTACTCACAGATGACACATGCTTGTCAAAGTGCAGATGAAATTTCATCTAAGAACCGACAAATGTGCTGGAAAAGCGCTGAATCAGTAAAGCTCCGTAGCCCCGCCCAACCCATCCCCCGCCCTTCGAACTGATACCCGTCTGTAGTTTCTCCTGCTAGTGGGAGTTCTTTTGAAGGTGTCCTTTGAAATGGATGCTGGGAAGGGGAATTCTTGGATGACTGGGTCCTGTGAATAATGACAGATGGCTTAGCAGCAGTTTTCAGTAGCAAGTGGTTCATATGCTGCGGTCTTTGCAACACACCGTCTCTGAAGCTCTGCTTCTCCCTCTGGCCAAATCTCTAACCAGGGAAACTCCCAAAGGGAAGCGAAAAGCAATCAGATGGACCCAGATAACACATCAGTTAAATTACAGTGGACTGATCCTCTTCATTTGCAAAGTCTGCGATTCTATCATCCCGGTGTCCTCAGCAGGACCCCACGGTTCAGTCAGATCCGAACTTGCACCATCGCTGTGTACAAACTACAGGCACTTTGTTGGATGAACGGTGATGAATTGCGTTGGGAGTTTTGTTTGTTTCTGTAGATAGAAGGGGGGTGGTGGGTGATGCCCACTGGGAGCAGCTTAACATCATGTGATAAGGAGGATCTGAGGAGCAATATCATAATCGCATACCCCCACGTGCTGATGGAGAGCTCCAACGTCCACCTTTAACCCCCTTTTTAGGCAAAAGCTTCCTGTTCAGCTTGGAGGTTGGATGAATGACTGAGGGAGGGAATTCCTACTCCATTTCTGTGAGGTCAGACTCTGCTCTGGGGGGGGGGGGGGTATTTAATTTTTACTAATTTAGAACCCCATATATTTTTCTTTCAATATTGGTAATAAATGCATTTTTTTTCAACTATC
>JAOYMR010000018.1:10015617-10028802 GCA_025802075.1 Tenebrosternarchus preto | reverse complement strand
TCCGTGTGTGGTTCATTGGCCATTTTGGTTTATTTAATTTTTTTTTTTTTTGGGCCAACTTACTTATAAAACCAAAATTAATAACCCCCCCCCCCCCCCCCCCCCCAAAGAAAAGAACAAAAAAAACAAAACAAAACAATTGGCCAAGCTCACTGAATCTTCTCATGCTCAGGTGATCTATTATACCATGTAAAAATACTCTTTTGAACAATTTATTTGGTATTTTACATATGCACTATAAATGCACTACATTGTATATATACCACTGCACTCGAACTACATTGCACTTTTAGCACTACATTCTTTTTATGTAAAATTTCTTATCTCCGTTCTACCCTGAGCCAATGCAACAAAATTTCATTCTAATGTGCATTGTACAGTGTGCATATGAATGACAATAAAGCCGGTCTATGTCTGTCTTGTTGATATAAAGTTCAGAATTTAGTTAAATTTGAAAAGCAGGCTCGTTTCCCAAGGGGCGCTTACGGGCACGTAAACAGCTCCCCTGCAGCGGGACGTAGTGGGCGGGGCTAAGTAGGAGGGAGATGTTCAGGGTTAATGTGTTCAGCAGCGTGTAATGTTCTTGCCAGACACGGGGAATAATATATAGACATGTCGGGTGAGTCGGCGAGCAGCCTTGTGCCTCCCGGGGCCGTTCAGGCTACCCCTGCCATAGGGGAGATGTGCTCTCTCACTTTTCACGGCTTTGTCACGATGGAAACGCAGACATAAAGTCTTGAATGCTTTCCCAGCAGCCTCTCTGAGACCAGGATTGGAGCTGGAAATAACCCTTAATTTAATCTTTTTGTCCCAGTATATTATTTAGAGTTTTGTTGTGGTTTTGAGGAGGGTGTTTCAGGGACCAGTGGCTTAAGCTGCCAGTGACTGTTTATGCCGTTCTTTCATTAAAAAGAGGCTTCATTTGCACAGGCTTTTATGTAACGTGACTAGATTTTACGTTACGTGACTAGGTTGGGG
Organism: Tenebrosternarchus preto; assembly: GCA_025802075.1. Lineage (NCBI taxonomy): Eukaryota > Metazoa > Chordata > Actinopteri > Gymnotiformes > Apteronotidae > Tenebrosternarchus > Tenebrosternarchus preto. Next base: position 10,027,824 of record JAOYMR010000018.1, on the reverse strand, counting down.
TGTTTTTACGTTCACACGTTTGTTTTGGGCCAGTTAGAATTGTTTTGGCTTTGAATTCAAGGTTTGGTTCACATACGTTATGGTAACCAAGGTTTGATTACCACAACCTAATACACTCTCCCACATTCTTCCTTTCAAACCGTGGAGAAAAAAAAAAAAAAAAAAACAGAACAGAACCAGTGTCACTTTCGGAACTCTACACTGCTATACTTCATGTCTGCTTTAACATACCATGCATTGTTGCATCAATAATGGGTTGAAATTTGAGGTGTGCAGGGGCTCTGGTGGGGGATTCCAATGTCCCAACTCATTGTGCTTTATCATGATGAACATTTACAGTGGACTGACTTCAGTCTTCTCTTACTTTCTGAACAGTGACCTCCAATTGTCTCACATTATAATATTTGCATATATTTTCGATGGTTTATTCGATGTGTTCACAGAATAACTCTGTGAACACAGAAGTGACGAGTGTAAAGTGCAAAGATGAGTTTCTGTGCACCTCGGGCTCTATTACTGACGAGTTTTAGAGGAGTGTTTTAAAATGTCTGTGTTCGCTTTTCACAGGAGCTCAGTAGTCCAAAAACAACATGTGTTCTGCAAGATGTCACTCCGGGAACATATGCAATAGAGGTGAATGTTTTCACATGTGTTACTGCAAGATAAGCTCACAGATGGAAGAAAATGTTGATCTGTGGCTGTAAACTGTATTTGTGAGGTTAAAGTTGTTAAATACTTGTAGAAGCAGTTGTACATTATGTAAACAGGCTTTAGTCAGTCATTTTCTTTAAATTAAACAAATTATACTTGAAATTATAAGTTTGATAATTATTTATATATGTCCTCCCTGAAAACCCCATTCAGAACTTGGATTTAGACACAGTAACTACAGTGTGAGGCAGGAGAACTTTTACCTCAAGTGTTGCTGTTTGGACTGCAAATAAAATCGTTTTCTTGTTGCGTTTATTCTGTAGCTTCGTGACGATGCCAACAACACAAGGAGACAGACTCAGTACCATGTGAGCCATGGTGAGGGGCCTCAGTGTACACACAGCACCCAGGTTATACCCAGTCAGGTGGATGGAACTGTGGGTGAAATGTGAGAACAGCGCCCCCTTTCAGCCACTCTGCCTCACCGCGTGGTTGGTTTGTTTTCCATTTTCAGTGCTTTCCCCTTGGGCCGGACCCATCCGTGCCATGGCCATCACTGTGCCTCTGGTCATCCTGTCTGCCTTTGCCACCCTCTTCACCGTCATGTGTCGCAAGAAACAGCAAGGTGCGTGACTCCTCCCTCCCCTCTGTGTGACTCCGCCCTCCCCTCTGTGTGACTCCGCCCTGCCTTCATCGTCCCTCATTAGTCCAGATCCTGTTACGCCACCCCTCCCCTCCCCTCTCCCTCGCTTTTGTCCTGTGCCTGTAAGATGAGCTCTGTAATCTCTTGGCACGAGACTAATGGCTCACAAAATCGAAGCGTTTGTAGTCACTCTACTGTTGCTCTGCTTTCGAGGGACAAAGGAAAAGTCTTTGTGAATGTGTTGCGTGCAGCAGTTCTCGCAAAGCTGAAATAATGAACGTATATTTCAAAACCACCAAATACACAGTTATTGTGACTCTGCTGTTCAGGTTTCTTATGGTAAAGACCATAAGATGTCCACAGCCACCTTGGAATCAGGGCCCCTCAAATAAAGAATTTTACTCCTATAAAGTTAAATTTGAATTTGCTTTCATAGTCAATCTAAGTGAACTTTCGTCATATGTTGATGATAACCCCACCCCAACCCCTCCTGATTGCTACAAATCTTCTCTGAGCCTGGTTCAACTGGTCCAACTCTCTCCTCTGATCTTTCCACAGAAAACATTTACTCCCACCTGGACGAAGAGAGCTCTGAATCTTCTGTTCACACCACTGCTCTGAACACGGAAAGGCCCTGGCCCCGGCCCAAGGTCTTTATCTGTTACTCCACGAAGGACTGCCCCAAACATCTTGCTGTCATCCAGAGCTTCGCTTTCTTCCTGCAGGACTTCTGCGGCTGTGATGTACGCTGCCATCTTTTCCAAGACCAGTTTAAACTGATTGAAGTGTTACCAAAAAAATCAACGCTAATGGAAAAATCCACTGCTAGTTGGCACTCATGGGGGTGGTGTACATGTCCTGGGGGATGCATCTGCAGTATTCACTTATATAGTATGTGTTCTGTTGTGTGTTGTTTGTAGGTGGCTTTGGATCTTTGGGAGCATTTGGAGATTTGCAAGGAAGGTCAGATGGCCTGGCTGAGCCGGAACATTGATGAGGCCCACTTCCTCATCACTGTGTGCTCCAAGGGCCTCAAATACTTTGTGGAGAAGAGGCATCGGAAAGGCAAGGCCACCTCCAAGGAGAGGAACAGGGAACCTTCTGCTGCCGACGGGAGCAGCAGGGATCTGTTCGTCGTGGCAACCGCCCTGATCAGCGAGAAGCTGCGGGAGGCGCGGCAGGGCTCGGCCGACCTCTCGCGCTTCATGGCCGTCTACTTCGATTACTCGCGCGAGAGCGACGTGCCCACATCGCTCGCCCTGGCTCCCCGCTTCAAGCTGATGGACCAACTGCCGCAGCTGTTCACGCGGCTCCACTCGCGGCCGCCTGGCCCGGCCGAGCGCGAACCTCCACCTGCTGGCGTGAGCAAACGCAACTACTTCCGCAGCCGGTCTGGCCGCTCGCTCTACGTGGCCATCTGCAACATGCACCAGCACATCGCCCAGGAGCCCGACTGGTTTGAGCGGCAGCTGATGCCGCCGCCCCCACCGCCGGTACAGGCTCCGCCCTCTGGCCGTAGGCGCGACTCGGGCCTGGCGCTCAACGAGGTGGTGTTGAAGCGACCCGGCGACACCGAGCGGGGGATTAGGAACGGCGTCCACGTTCCGTCCGCGGCCTCGCAGCACGGGGTCTTCTCACTCTCTGGAGAAACAGGGGAGAGTTCGGCAGCGACCTCGAGCCAGGAGGCGAGGGCTTCGCCAAGACCTGTGTGTCAGGCTGATGGCTCTGCCAGTCCCCCGGAAATGCCCAGAGACTCGGGTATCTACGACTCCTCGGTGCCCTCCTCAGAGGTCTCCATCCCCCTGATGGAGGGGCTTTCCCCAGACCAGGCGGACTCCTCGTCTTTAACCGACAGCATCTCTTCGTCCTCTGGACTAGGTGAGAACTTGCTTAGCACAAACACCTTCTGCAGTAGGGGAGGTTCGGAGCAGTTCAGTTAATACTGGACTGTGGGCTGTTTAGTAGATCTTGAGTGTTTGTGGCACTTTTGTTTTCTCGCTTCAGCCAGATGAACACCTGCATTCTGCTCCAACTAGATATATGCACTGTGTGAATTTGAGTAAACTAAGCCAACCATATTACATACAACTGAAACCTTTGTGAGGTCTTTGCTGTGTTCCATCTACATTTGCGACTAAATTGAAAGAAAAAAAAAAAAAAAACGCATACCGTCCGGAGTTCACCAAGTCTTCCGTTTATGTTTTCAGGTGATGAGGAGCCCCCTGCTGTCAGCTCGCTGCATTGCACCATCTCCACTATCTGCAAGGCAGAGCTTCATCACAACCTGGAGCAGGGCGAGGCGCTCGCAGCACCAGGAGCCCCCTAGCGACCGCTACCTGGATATGCATTGCCACTTTACTGCCTTCATTTTCACGTGACTCAAGTGAACAGGCTCTGTGGAATCAGAAGTGGAGAATCCCATGGTTTCTTGTGTGAGAAAATCCGCAGACTTTCACTGAGCCAGTGATGAATTTTACTGGATAAAGGGACTGCTAACGAAAGCAGGTGCACAGTATGTGGCAAAAGCAAATGCTATTTAACCAAAGTGGCTGTGCATTTTTTTATGTACATCCGTCTTCTGTAGTGTTAGCACTAAGCAATGAGACAGTTAGTGTAGCATAAAACGGTTTTATTCATCAAGTCTATAAAATGACCAATTACTGTTTACCGCTTCATGAAATGTCTCATTCAGACTTTCATGTTGTGGTGTATGTTGGTTTACGGTACCAGGAAAATGTGGTGTGAACCATGTTTTGAATGTGTAAATCGGTAAGCTTTTTTAAATGGTTGAGTTTTATTTATTGATTTGTATTAACCTTTATCAAAGTTGGACCCCAAGTTACAAAGACATTTGAACAAGTTCTGGCATGACACAACAGCAAAGCACATTCAACTATTGTACAAAAATGCTGTTTTAGCCACTGGTGATTTTGTGTATAATAACTGTTTTGGATGAATACTCCTGTTAAGAGCATTGTGTTTTTAATACATAATTTTGGTGATGTGGTTTGAATGTCAGAGCCAAGGATACAGTAAATGAATTTGATTATGCAAATATTTTGCTATCAACAAAGTGAAGAGCAGCAAACACTTTAAAGATCTGAATTTAAAGTTTTGTCAAGTTGCTGAAAATCTACTTTGTTTTTTGTACAGTTCTTTTTAGAATATTAGAAGTGATTTCTACATTATATATGAACATTGTACTGTTTTATAGTACTCTAATGTAGGAAATACATGTTAATAAAGCTCAAATGTTTATTAGTACTGGTCACATATGGTCATTATGGTTATTAAAATGCTCCATAAACAGAAGACATGCTGAAGGTTAAAACGTACATGATTAAATAAAGCTATGGTACAGCACTTAAAGGGAGCCAGTGGATCAGTAATTGACGATACTTGTATTTTCCGTTGCGTCCACTGTGTGGCAGCAGAGATACACTTACCGACCGTTACCGCAATCCTGTTGATTTTGTGGTAATTTTGGTTTCAATTACAAGGAACAGTGGTAATAAAGTAAAATGAAATTAAATGTGCTATTAAATTATTTGATGTTCACACACATTATAATTACCGTACCCAGGAACATAGCCTTGAAATTAAAATGGTCACTTTCACCGAAATAGGAGGACTGAGTGCGGTCTTACGATTGACTGATGGTTTTCACATTACTATTCATGTAACTCAATATTGCTGCACGAGAGCAAAGTTCTACAGAATTAATCACTTTAATTCTGTAAAGCGTAAATCGAGACAGCAGGAAATGAGTTATGCAATGGAACGTTAGGAGTTTTAGGGTGGAAAAAATTAACTGTTTGTCTCATATGCGTATCTGACGTTTCAGGTGTAGCCTCACGCGATGTACAGTGGAGATCAAAATTTGAGAACACTTTTTTAAAAATGTCATGGTCATTGTGTAGTCCTATGTGAAATTATCCTAACAGGAGTGAAATAGCAATATTGTAAGCTTAATTCATAAATTGTATACATTCTAAATCACAGCATAAAAATGTGTGTAAAGAAGTCAGTGAAAGATTTAGGTTTAGGTTTGTCATGGTTTGGGGAATGTTTTCGGCAGCAGGAGTTGGACCTCTCATACAGCTACATGGAAGAGAGAATGCAAGCGTGTATCAGAACCTTCAGCAACGTGGTTCCTTCCTTGCGTTCATCACTCAATCAGCCAGCAATTTTCATGCAGGACAATGCCCCCTGTCATACAGCAAAACGGGTAAAGCAGTTCCTTGAAACTGAAAACACTGAAACAATGAAATGTCCAGCCCAGAGTCCTGATCTAAACACAATAGAAAAACCTCTGGAAAATCCTTGGTGACCAAGGATTGGCCAAGTAACCCACAAAAGTCACATAACTGTAAAAGAGACTGGAAGAAGAGTGGATCAAAATCACACCAGAGCGGTGTGAGAGACTAGTGATGTCCTGTGGCCACAGATGTGCTGAAGTCATTCAAAGCAAAGGCCTGTATATTTCCTGGTGATTATTGACTGCTGTAACCTTCAGAAAATTTTGTTGTAATCTTTCTCTTTGCTACAGTCATTGCTGTTCTCGTCACGTTTTTCCAAGATAAAGGTTTCATGTTGATATACTTTAGTTATTTTTGTGTACCTTTTTTTTTTTTTTACCTTACTTGTGTACCTTTGTGTACGTGTATTTTTGAGGCATGGTGTACCTCTTACAAAAAATCCTTCAAATGTTGATCAATGTAGATTACATTATTTCTGAAAAGATCAAGTATTCATCCATTGTTCTCTAATTTTGATCTCCAGTGTATGTATTTAGCACATGTATAAGTCTAGCCTCTTCTGTGAGCAACTTCTCCAGCCTGCCATCGTTATAAGGCTCTGTGCTCGATTGTTCTACGCTGCAGCTGCTAAAGGAGGGTCTTTCGAATATACTCAACCAACCACAACTTGATATATGTTGACGTTGAAAATGACACATTGAATTTCAAGGCATATTACGGGCCAGTCTGTAGCGTCAGTGAAAAAGTAAATAAATAAAGATTGCACGTTATATTATAACGTTATAAACATTATATACTACATATATATTACATTATTACTCAGTATATTATGATTTTTATGTATTGTTTGTCACATCGCCATATTTAATTATCTAATTAATTAGCTATTTAATTTGCACCCCCCAATACCCTCCATACAAGCAAACCTTGCCATCAGTTCAGTAGAGCCAATAAAGTCAGATGGAATATTTAATAAGGAAACAGAATCTGAGAAGTGCGAACAACGTATAACGAATAACGCACAAGGGCTATTTCGCATTAAAACTAAGTAGAAGCATATAACTTGCTTGCCAACAGCACATACCCATTTGTTAACGTAGTCTGTTGCAGTTTAACATTTCGTGAGTTTGTAGATAAACTCAGTGCGCTTAATTTTACTGTCGTTCAACGTTGGTTATAGGAGACCACGATCACCTCCTGCAAACGCCTACAACTACAGGGGCGGGACTTGGAACTTTGACACTGTCCTTGGTGGAAACTGAGCTGAGGCGTGCACTTGTATGTCAACTCTGAGGAAAAGAAATGAATAAAAGCGACCTTTCTAATATAAAAATATATACAAGTTTAAGGCAAGTGACAAGATAACAACCGTATTGATGTCTTATATTTATATGAAGAACGTAAATTTACAGACGCGTGGCGTAGGTTTGTCGGACTTTGTAAGACCTTTAATTAATGAGTCATTCGGTGGAGAGTCTGGCTATAGGAACATCTTGAGGGTTTATCGCTGATGGAGAATTGAATCGGATAATCTCATTTTTCTGTGTGAATTGAAAACATTCTTGGTTCCATGCGAAGGAGTGTTGAATTGTTGAGTAATGAATTGTCCAGGTAAGAACAAAACTATTTATTTATTTTTGAAAATACTACTAATAATATACTGAACACAACCCTAATGTCAGAAAATGACTTGTTCGTGGCGGAAATAAAACACTGATTACGAATAAAAATTAATTCAGCCCCAAGTATGTCTTTTTTTAATCGACAGTTTTACTGAAACGACTAGAGCACATTTCAAATGGGACATTCCTTGTAGATTATCTTTTGAAGTACAAAGGTATTTTTTTTGTCTAATTACAGAAAACATGCTCCTGATATGTGGGTCTTAACAAGTTGGGCCTTATTGAGTGGTCAGAAGGAATTAAAGTGTCCTTTAATGTTTAACACACACTTGTGCATTTTACACTTTAGTGTCTTTTCTTTTCATTTTATTTTTTACAAACCAGTGACATTTTGTCATGTGACAGAATGTTAGTCCTTAAACCCAAATGAGCCAAAAACAGCCAGCAGCAAAAGCACAATACCATGGTCCTCTCAAAAACATAAAAAATGTTGAGAGTATACATCCTACAGAACATAAACTTAGATTCAGATTATCTTAAGGTTCATCATCTCAGATCTCCTCTTATGGAGTGAGACACTGTTGTCCTTATGCCCTTACAGTGCTGGTCAGTCATTTGGCCTTTGTGTGTTGGTCTTTACAATAGCAAACATAGCAACCCCTTGTGACCTGCCAGTTCTCTGCAGGAGGAATCACTGTCCAGAGAAGTCAAGACCTCCGATGTTCCACCAAAATCGTTCAAAGCACTAATTGTAAGCTTTGAGGCGGTGGCTCTGGTTTCTTGACCTTGCAAGAAATTTTTCATGCGTTCTCTGTGATTAGCCCACACCAGGGACAGCTTTGCATGACAGCTGTGACCACAGATATGACATAAAAGTACAGTCCTTTATATTTAGATACTAACGGCAGATGTCTCTGTGCCCTGCTTGAGTTCAGAAGGCAAACCCATGTCAGGAGATATGAGCTTGTAAGCCTGGAGGACAGTTTAGTGATCTGGGGCACTTTATCAGCAGGTGTTGCAGCCCTTCCTGTTTGTCTGCATTGCAACAAGGCATCAGTGTACGTGAGGATCTGACCGGTGAGGCCAAGCCGACATGCTAGATTTTTTTTTCTTTTTCTTTTTTTTTTGGCTTTTCAAGCCAAGCAAAGGTGACACCAGGGTAGGAAGAGGGAGTGTCAGATTGCTCCATGGCATCATCCATGCATTCATCCATACCCAGCGCCTGTCTTTGTTGATTTTTTTTTTCCTATCTATGACCTGGGAGCTGCATGTCTGGCGTGTACGACCTGGATCTCACACCTCCCCCATCCCCCACAGTTCCTGAGTGGGATCAGCACGAGTTTCTCAGCATGGCCCTGTCAGGCTCCCGTCCAGAAGTTTCTGCACATGACTGTGCCTCCTTCTCTTTCCTAGGCCCGATAGCATTGATATCAGTTCGGTGTTGGCAGATAATTGCATCACAAAAGTTTCAGTCTGAAAGGCAGTTTGGCATATATTTGTGTTGATTTGGTAATGGATCCATTGGTTGGTGTTATGTCAGCTTTATGGCTTTATGTGTTGAGATACTGGCAGACCTGGACAGGAAAATTCACAGTTAGCTTATCAGTTTATCCACCATGTTTCTGTGTTCGTGTATTTCCTGTTTCCTCTATGGATCACTCAGGCCATTGCAATGCATAACTTGATCACAAGGACCAGATTATTTGAGGAAATCTTCTGGAAACTTTGTGACGAGAAGAGTGCTGGCCTACAGTAAGCTTTTGTGATCTTTTTCACACATACACGCTACAAAACTGTGCCAGAGTTGAAAGTTGATAATTTGCTGACGTTTGTTTTTGACAGATGATTGACATATTAAACATTATAACATTCCTAATTTTATTTTGTCTGCCTGTCTGTCTAAGTAATTTTGGATGACCCTTCTGAAATATGCAGGGGACGTCATGAAAATGAAAGTTCCAGCAAACAACCACTGGTGGATTCCAGAGTGTCCTTTTTTGAGAAGAGAAACAGTCGCAAAATGCTGACAGAAAACAAGATTCCTCAAAATCGATGAACAAAAACTCCCTTTTTTCCAAAAGCTAATTTTCAAACATGGGATATCAGCAATGCCATTTAACTCCTCATAGTTCTTACATAATGTAACTTTGGTTCATAGCATATGATATTGAAGCACAACATGCTTTCATTACCAAGTTCACAAGGGTGTAAAAGCGAAAGCTTCTCAGAGATGTATAGGGAAAGTTCCCATAAGAAAGTACAAGCAAACCCGTCCCTCAGCAAACGTGCAGCTGAGCTGTGGACAGGCGGTTCATATGTGGAGTGAATCTGGGCCTGTTTTTAGAGATGAGGGGTAAGTTTCTGGAGACCAGATGAAACTTGTCATGCGGTTAGTAGGAGGAAAATACCTTCTGGTCCCATCTTAGTACTGTGTAAGCTATACTCCAACATAATGTCTTCACATATATTTTCATGACCTACGCTTTGAGTGTATCGCAGGTCTGAAGAAGTAGGTTCACACTATTTTAGCAGCACATTTCTGAGAAATGCTGCTGAATTTCAGCGTTGGATTGAAGCAACTGTTTTTTTTTTTGCCAGCCTGGGTCATGTAAGTGCAAATCCAGTCTTTACATCATCAATAATGCATTTATGTTAACGCTTTGTTTCCATATTGGGTCCTTTACTAGCCAACAGTGTGTTATCCAGCTTGTGGATATCTAGAACCCAAAGAGTAAACAAAGGGAAAAGTGTTAACCCTTTATCGTTGGACAAGGGGGCGTTTTCTGTCAGTGTCGTTCATGACACGTGCCTTTACCCTAAATTTGGACCTGCAGCTGTGTGAGGTTGGCCTCGATGACTGAGTGTGTGGTGTTCTCTCTCCACCGGTCGCTCTTTGCCATCTGTTCCAAACGGAATCTGTACCATGTGCATTCTCTCAGCTGTGATGAGAAATGTCCGCCACAAATGAACAGGTGCATTTTCTCCTTGTTACCGGTGTCTTGCTTCTGCTATATGTGTTCTATCCTATAAATGGCTTATTCCCCTTTAGAACCGATAAGATCCAGTACACTGGTGAAGAGTACATTGGTACATCTCTGGAAACAGGCTATGCTTTTCCCAGTGAGTTATGGGGTACAAATCATGCCTGATGTAAAGGTCTGGACCAAAGCGTTTGACCTTGCTGTGATATTGTCCCTGTTAGAGCGGTTGCTGGCTTTGCTTATCGTTATCTCTATTTGCGTTCCAAGCATGTTGGTGTGATAACTTTATAAGCGCTTGATATCGTTTGCAGTCCTGTAATGCGTTTAACGTGTGAAAGTCATACCTTTTTGTGTTTGGTGTTTGATGTTTGAGCAATACTGTACGCATTGAGGTCAGCGCAGAGAGAGCCATAGCAGATGCTCAGACTGTGGTCTGAAGGTTCACCGATGCAGTGATGTGAGGTTCTCCACACTGATAAAGACTGAACTAATGCAGATAAAGACTGCACTAATGCAGCTGTGACTGATATCTGCTGCTCTGTTTGTGGTTGTAACCAGAACATCGCAAAACCAAGTGTTTACATACGCTTAATGTTATCTTCTGCTCTGATCTTTTGCTCATAATTATGTATGTGTGTCTCATTGTTCACATTTAATTTTTCATGCATGATCATTGCTATCTCTTTACCCTCTGCAATACTGATATAGAAATTAGATGTAGTATGCAAATGAGAATATGCAAATACGAATGATACATTATTCATTGCGCACACTGTGATTGACGCAAATGTTTCCAGTAACCTAATTGTTCAGTAGGTGCTTTATCTGTGTATTCTGGAAAATCCATAAGTGGATGCAATGATACTGTACAGATATATAATCACAATATGTTATTTTGACCATATTGTGGACAGACGATCTCACATGTGCTGAGCTTGTGGGGAGGGGTGTCAGTATCATGGTGCAGTGATGTCATGGCTAGTTTTATATCACCAGAGTGTTGGTGGGTCAAAATCTATGGAATTGTGTCCAGACCAGTTGTGTGTGTGTGTGTGTGTGTGTCTGTGGGTGTGTGTGTGTGTGTGTCTGTGGGTGTGTGTCTGCTGGCTTCCTTTTCTGTTGAGTGGAACATTGATGTAGTTGGAAACAGTGAGCAGTAAGACTGGGATTGGGGGTGTCTGCCACTGAGTAATGCATGCGCAAACACACACACACACACACACACACACAGACACACACACACACATAATGAGCAAAAATAATTATTCTCACACACCTCTCTTACCTTCATACTATAGAAATGGAAGCCTAAAATAACTTTTATCTACAGGCACAACAAATGAACTGAAATGCTGACACTCGTGGTTCTGCTGACAAATGCTGTCAGATACAGTTTCTGTCTACAAAGACACAAGCAGTTGACAACGAAGCTCACAAGGAGAAAGAGCCTTTTATAAAGATAATGAATTATAAAAGTGCTGTGGAATCTTCTAAATGCCATACTTCTTCCTTACACACACACACACACACAGCCAAGTCATCATCACTTGACTTCAAGCAACGTGTGCTTCACAGAAGGAAAAAAAATGGTGAAGTCCAAAAAGAATAAAATCTAAAATCAAAGCGGAGAGCATGAAAGGCCCGACCATCCCATGATCCAGGCAGCGGTTCATCACCACTCTGCTTACACTCGGCAAGCCTTTCATCTGGGGTTCCTGCCATGTCAGTCTGTCTGAGCTGCAACAGATCCACTGCAGGACTCCAGCTGATGCTCCGAGCAGGTGTGGACGCCTGGGTCGACCCGTCCCTTGCATTCAGACAGACGGCTTCCCTCAGCGCCGTCCACATCCAGACACTCGATACCCCCTAATGTCATCCGCTCTGAGAGGGGAGTGTGTAGGGGGAGGGGGTGTTGCTCTCGAACTGAAACACAAGATCGAGGGGCTTCGAAACAGACATGCAGTGATTGGGGAGGTTAGTTAAAGCATGTCTGGGATCTGATGGGGTGTTAGTTAAAGCATGATCTGGGATCTGATGGGGTGTTAGTTAAA
>JAOYMR010000018.1:9987870-10015517 GCA_025802075.1 Tenebrosternarchus preto | reverse complement strand
TAGTTAAAGCATGATCTGGGATCTGATGGGGTGTTAGTTAAAGCATGTCTGGGATCTGATGGGGTGTTAGTTAAAGCCTGATCTGGGGTGTCTGATGTAAAGAACCCCTAAAGTACAGCTGTTGGCTGTGAGTTTTGACTGTGTTAAGTGGTCTCTGAGCTATTTTACCCAAGGAAGTAGGACTAGATGGAAAGTTTTCCATGATTCAGCTGTGTCTTTATGTGATTTTAACATGAGTATTAATTTATTGCAGTACATGTTCTGTGCCACTAGATGGAGACCTAGAACACTGTAATCCATAGAGCCAGAACAGATTAAATGTAGTTTTTGTTAACTAAATGTATTATTATTAAAAAGGCAACTTATTGTAAGCTAAAAGTACAAATAAAGACATACATTTTATAGCGTATTGAATATGCATGTATGAAAATGAACATTTATTTAGAATTTATTTTAAAAATTACTTAATATCTTAAATTCAAAGAAAACGGCGAAAGAACCCCTTAAGAGGCCAAGTGAAATGAAATATGAAGAAATAAAATTACGTGAGATGAGATGAGCCGCAGCTATGTGGAGTGTCTCACACCACCACAGGTGTGCTATGGGTAACGCCGTGAGGTAATGTAGGACTCTCTTTATCTTAGTTCCCTTTAACATGTCTGTGTTGTTCATTATCCTTTGACCGTCAGCTTTTGAAAGAGAACAAAAGGGAGGATCCTTTTGTTTTTTAATTGTTGTCATAGCAACATCTGTTAGCTTGGGGAGAAAAGGTGTAGAGAAACAGGTGTGCACGTGTTTCCTTTCCAGGTAAGAACATAGGTTAGGAAACAGCTTTAAGCTCTTCTCTTGTGCTTTGCACTGAGAAAAACATCGTAATGTCTGATGGCTTATAGTTTTCTGACCATTAGATTCAAATACGTGTTTAAACGGACAGTTATTGAGACAAAGAATATGGTTGTGATAGTTTGAATCACAGATTAATTAAATAATCAGGGTTATTCCTGTATGTGTAGTGTCGGTATAGACGGTTAACAACTTTTCGAACTATTATTTATCAGGGCAGTGACAAATAGCCATATGAGTCATAAATAAAGCTAAAATTCATGCTGACATACATCGAGTATAAGGCTTTTTGCTGTAAGGTTTTATGGTGTAGTCAAGTGATGAAACCGTGCATCTCTGGCCTTGGTAGATACCAGAGACAACAATCATATCGATGCCCTCTGCCAGAGACGTATCGAATGACCCAATTTTCAGTACCACACAGTTATGCTGGGTCACTGCTGAATGACTCTGATCTCCTATGTGCCGGTTTCACATGTGGCAGCGTTTAGCGCGCGCTCACGGTACAGGGCTTTCGTCTGAGTCGAACGCATAATTAAAGGACCGCTCTCCTAATCTCCGCTGGCTTCTCGCGCCCGCAAATAAAACGTCCGCGCACACACGCACGCGCGCGCTCTCTCTCTCTCTCATGCAAGCCTGGCACTGAATAATTATGAAGTGGTATTGATTTAGCTTAGTGGGGGTTGAGTGCTTTGGTCTGGTTTTGAGATACAGATAATGTCTCTGATACTAGTTTTTAAGAGAGCCTCACTGCTGAAATTTAGTGCATGACTTTATATTTGTGTGGGTAATGGGTGCTGTGTAGTGGTGTTATGTTTTGTTAGGCAAAGTCCACAGTTCTGCTGATGCGTAAATATTCTTTACAGTGGGGAACAAAGCGTATGTGATTAAGTGAAACAATAAATCGGGCTCTGTTGGTCCTGTGGTTAGCAGTTCAGAGTCATTGTTTAGTATTTGATCTAGCAGAAGTAGAGGAGCACATTGACGTTTATGGGTTTCTGGTCTTTCTGCACTTCGCACAGTGCTTTTTCAATTGCGTTCTTTGTAATTCTAAAACATTTGGCTTAGAGATCATAAATCGGCGTTCCATGCACCCCAGCTAACGCATGTTGTTGTGGCGGTACTGTACTGAGGTACCTGGCGATTTGATGGTTTTGTGTGGAAGACTTCAAGCTTTCTAATGGGTAGTTTTTATAACGAGAGACAATCAGTACCAGATATAATGAGTTTTTTGGTCTTTAGGAGAAGTGTAAAAATGAGACTTTTCTAATATGGTACCATTTAATGTCTCTCTTTTATGTGTTCTGTCCTGTAAATATGCATACTATTCTTACTAAATAAGGAGTTAGAAAAAGTCATTGGCACTGTAGGCACACCATTGTCAGGCAACAACATAAGATAAACAATCTTTTGTGTCCATTTGTGGCCATAAACCTAAAACAACTTTAATCTCTGATATTTTACCATCATTGTCTCTGAAAACTCCCTTGTGGTGCGATGAATATGGGAATTCTTTTGAAATACATTTGTATATATTTTGCCTGCCCCCTTGAACAAACAAACATATCAGTGTTCTGGCAGAGTGGGTGAAATCATACATTAACCACCCACATTTGTAAGTTGATTATACAGTGCCTCGAACAAATAACATGATGGAATAAAAGCCCTAGTGCACCAAGGTAAGTGGGTATGACAGCATTTAGTGTACACTGCAAGTGCACAGAGTGGTGTTCACTCCTGAGGGGTCTGAGTCATGGAGACTTCGGAGTGGGTGTATCACTCCATGTATGGCTGTTTCCTGCATCGCCAGTCTCTCTGGAGGCCTGGTCTCTGCGGCTGCTTTCGTTACAGCTGTTTACATTTGGTTCACACTTCCTCGCTGTTTTGTTCCTTTCATGATTCGTGTTTACAGAGAACGATAAACAAAGGTGATCGGTTTTCTAGGTTTTTGTGAAGATCATTAGAGCGCCCTCCCAATAATCAAGCCCTCCATTTGTGTGTGTGTGTGTGTGTGTGTGTAGGTGTGTTCACACATATGGGTGTGTATGCATGCCTGAGACTATCTATGTAAGGATGTGATTTATCAAATATCCCAGTAGTTTCTTGTCTCTGGTCAGTGGCAGCTTATCAAGCCAGTGCTCCACATCCTGGTCTTTTAAAGGTCGTGCTTAGAAAGCACCCTGCAGATAAAGCGTAAAAAGAGGGCTTCATCAGACCCAGGGGGGAAGACGGGGTGTCTGAGAGATAACGGATTGCTACAAATCTCACAGACAGTGAAGAAAAACGAGGACGTTGATTTGCCCCTATTTAAAGGCCCAGCAGCATGTCAGGGTCTGTTAGTGGCTGGGGACTCTCTGTAACAGCTGTAATAGTTGTTCAGCGCACAGCATAGTTCTAATATACCTGCTTTATCTTGTTAGCTAAGCTCCTCCCACTCTGGATGGTTGTGAGAGTGGTGGGAGAATCTCTGAGGACTGGGTGTGGTCTAGGGCTGAACAGTGGTGGTCTAAAAAAAAGTGATGAGTAATTCGTTCAAAGAATATTGGTAAAAATGTTAATGTCTTTGTGCCCAACATCTACATCAACATCAGTGCTTTTGCAGAAATGATGGCCTTCATGGAAAAAAGTAGAAGGATGAATATTTATGGAAGCTTTGATACTGAAATGTCTTCTGCCATTCCACCCCTCCCGCCCCTAAATAACCTGGTGAAAGAAATGAAAATCTAGCAAAACATCTGTTGTTGTGAATCTATGCAGAGAATGTTGAGCCCATGGATTAGTTTCTCTGTTTGATGTAACAGGGGTGTGTGTGCGTGTGTTTGTGTGTATGTTTGTGTGTGTGTGGGGGTGGGTTGGGGGGGGGCTGCAGGATGAAGTTCACAGGCTTTGTCACTCAAGTAAACGGGATAAAGGGCATAAACGGTTAAGGAATCACAGAACACCCAGATCTGCCAGGCAGAAGGATAACAAGTTCTCTCTCGGCGGGAGGCTTCCTCGAGCTGATAAACAGGACAACGGCGCTCCAGCAGGGGGTGGTGCTTACAGAATGGGAACTTCAAACAAAAGCTCCCGCCTTGCTTAGCAGGCCTAAGAGTCTGTGTTTTAGAAGATTAAAGTCTTTGAGCCTGTTACACTGAATGAAATTGAACATGGCGGAAAACTAAACTAATGACCACCCATCCGGGTAAAAATCATGAAACAGAGAGTGAGACAGTGTTTAAAACAAACTTGCATGTACGGCCAAGTGGGGGCCACTAGTATTTATAGCTTATGGTTCATTACTGTTTGGCTTTTTTGTCAGCATGGAGGGAAAAACACGTGGTGAGTTTCTGATGGGGGGTCCCTGACTCTGCCCTGCTGTGTTCTGTTCCAGACTAGAGTTGTTTGAACTCTAGTAATACCAGCACAAGTAAAGCAGGTGGTTTAGAATAATGTGGGCATGATTATATATGTTGTCATAGCGCCCGTGTCCCATGGTTCTAAAAGCAAGAGGATTACAGTGAAGAAAATAGCCATGTTCTGGAAAATAGACTTTAGATGTCCCTTTCATCTGTTCTTTGTTGGCTGTGAGAAGCAGAGCTTCTCACCCACCAACAGCAAGTGACACAGTCAGTCATAATCATGGTAATTTAGTGCTGATCAAGGTCTGGAGTGGTTCAAAAAGATCATGCCTTCACAGAAGTACTGTACAGTGCTGTTTGGCCTAAGCTGTTTAACTGATTCTGATCTGGACTGCAAACCAAACATTTTTGTGTAATTTATACAATACAATTTAGGCCTAATAGAAAATATGATAAACTTTTGCCTTTAGTCACATGACCTAAGAATGACTGACCAAAACAGAACTTGTCTAGTGTATTTACATTATAATACAGAACATTTCAATTTGACCCACAGCTCATGTTGGTGCCATTATAGTTGGAGGCCTTCAACATGTGCCATACGTCCTCTGTCCCGGGGTGCAGCTCCACCCTCTGACATCAACACATGCACCATGATTTCATCCTGACTGCGCTTTCATTTATACTGGCATGAAGCCCCGACTGGTGTAAACACACTGAACATTCTCGAAAGCTTTTGATGTGGCCTGCGTGCACTTAAACCCTGAAGACAGTAGGATCTTTGCGCATTAGCCATGATTCAAAGACACAAACTGCAAGAGTGTGAGTGGTTTCCTGAGGTTAACGTGCCTCGGTCACATGAACGGGAGAGTTCAGTCACTGATTCAGTAGAGAATGCGATTCAAGCCATGTCTCGACGGCTGTTTGACCCCCATTTTGTGTTTGTGTCTGTAGGCCAACGCTGCAGAGAAGGCTCCTTCTCTTTCTTCACATCGATGGAGAGCTGGAAGTTTAGAGGGGTGAGTTTCAAAAGCCATAGTTGTGTTTGTATACAACATCCTGTCCAAAACACATTTTCATACAATATACATGCAACCCTGTGTGTACTAAAGAGCTTCATATCTGCAAAGATAAGCTGAATTTACATTTCTAAAGGCAATAGTCCTGTTGTTAAGTAAATACTACATGGAGCATGTCCTCATCTTGAGCCATAGAAAAATAAATGTTGACAATCACATATAATTCACAGTTTAACTTACCTTTGCAGCAAGCACATGTTGAAAGATACCAGTGGGCCATTACATATTCCATTCAGCCTGTTGCCATAACATCCACTTTGAGACACTGCTGGAGTTGCCATGCCAATAAATTCCATGTGGTATTTGGTACGGAAAGCGTATTTTCAAAAACAATTCATTCTTCATTTTAAATTAAGGCCAGATTGTGTTCTAGGAATAATTAGTTTTCAATCATTTCTGCAATTTGGAACCTAATGACTGTCCTGAGCTGACAGCTTCGACCACATTACACTGGACTTTTAGCTGAGGGCTCATGGATCGTCTAGTCTGCTGATTTTAAGGTATAACTGAGATTCTGACAAGAAAGGTAGAACTGAGGAGTCCCTGAACTTGGACATGACATCATTGTGTTATGTAGCTAATAGTTATCAGTTAATAAAGGTGTGAAGAGCACCTGCGCAGTGTTATGAATGATGAATTAGTGAGTTGTAACATTGAGGGCAGTTATGAATGGAAAGGGACTAATCCAAGAGACTTTGTGGTGTCCTACTTTAGAGGCCCCGAGTTTCCAGCAATACCCCAGTCAAAGAAAATTTCAGGGTTTTTCTTGGATTTCTTACAAACTCTTTGATGACGGGGACTCAAGACTAATCATTGCCATGACTTTACATACTCCAGAATTTCTGAAATAACAAACATCCTTTGATATTCTTTATAATACCACTCATACTGCAAAATGCAGAATTAAACACTTTAAAGCTGTTTTCCTTTTCTTTGGGAGCTGGTGATATGTAGGTCTTAAAGGGTGTAACATTACACAAAGTGTTTGCATAACAGAACTCAGTAATCTTTTTCCTGAGATCAGGTTTCGTGGCATATTTTGGTATTTTGAGAGCACCACCCCCAGCCCCCTTAGTCACATGTGGTATTTACACCTTGAGAGCATCTCACCTTGCCTGGTGATTTAAGCATTATTAGCTGTCTAGAAATGCAGGCCGATTCTGTTCTTTCCAAGTTCACGTTCCAGTGAAGGTCCTTTCAAGTCTGGAATGAAGTTTATTATTCTAGATGCAGAGAAAACACATAGACAGTGTATATGAGTGACTCCTAATTCAAATTCATGATTTCTAACCCAATTCCACTGAGCAGAGACCATACAGACACCTGTTTCTGAATACTAAATGCGATGCTAATCCATTTTACACAGCTAAACCCCACGTTATGAAGGTGTTGAAGCTGAAGCAGCAGTGAGGTTACATTTGGATTTTTTAGACTGTAACATTTGGAGATTTTGTAGGGTTCAGCTACCCCTCAGTTGCCCCCTCCTCACTGCAACCTGCTCTCCAATAACACACACCCACAGTATCCAACCATGCTGTTTCCAGTTAGGTGGGGTAATGGTGTAGGTAAAAAGCATGACTTGCTACAGATCTCTATTTTTAGATTAACTCTTAGTGTTACAGTGGACACAACTGAACGCTGCATGTCATTCTCCACTTAGACGTTTGATCTAGGCACTCTCTTCTTAGGATAAAAACTTGATATATTTATGCATCAAAAAATGTTTTTTGCATTTTATAAATTCAACAATAGTAATAACAAATGAGATGCAAAATTGCTGAATGAACATTTATTTAACATTATTGTTATTGTTGTCTGCATTCTCACTACATAAGTAGATCAGCACTCAGTTTGCAGTGCTCTTACTTTAAAGAAAAAAAAGGAGTCAACTAAATGCAAAAATCAATTTTAACAAAACTTTGTTAAAAAATCCCGACGCCTGGAAAACTTTTAGCCGATGCTGGTTATTTCTAAATAGCATGTAATCGGTCCACCGATTTAATCGGTCGACCACTAATATAAACCACCCTGCTCCAATGTCTGCGGAGGCCAGCATTTTCCTTTTGATTTTCCCTTTTGACTCTCACTTTTTGGGGCCACCAGGCTCCAGATCAGCTTTTAATGACCTGGCACTTTGGGTTCAGCCTGGGTTACCTCCCTCTACAAATCCCCCAAACACCCGCTACCAGGCTCCAATGCCTGGACATACACTGCAGCCACAGCCCACACTGAAGAGCTCTGGCTCTGGCACCCCAGATCCTCTGTCTGGCTTGGCTGCCAAGCACTGCTGCCCCAGAGGCAGTTTCCCAAGCCAGGCAGGAAAAGCCTCCACTCCCCACTAGGCTGATGGTCGCTGCAAACATGGTCTGCATGTGGAGTGCTAATCGTTAAACGTTCGGTGCAGAAGTTGGGCAAGATTAGATGTTTTCCACTTCCAGGCTGGCCTCGTGCCAAAAAATGCATGTTGTTATCTGTCATATTGTGCCATTCTCTGCAAAAGGCATTCTCTTCTTCAGAATGTACCCAGGGCAGTTATTTGCAGTGCATCACTTATTATGACAAATTCATTTAAGGCCGTTTTGTTTTTTTGTTTTTTTAAATGAAAGGTTCATGTTGGAGGTGATAGGGTATTGGAGCAGTTATAGGTTTTTTTTGTGTTCAGTTTTCTCAGTGCACATGATCAGAATGAAGCCCAGGCCAGTTTGGCTCCTCCCCCAGGTGACCTCGTCTTGTCTGCGTATTTTGACAGCGTCTCCATATCTTGTCTACGTATTTTGACATTCGAGATATGTTCAATGGAGGAATTGTTTTGTTTTTTTGTTAAACCTTGAAAGAGTTTCAATATATTTCAGGGTAGCGTTTAGAATAGAAAGTCCTTGGCCTTAATAGTCTGGTTAAACCTTTTAAATACGATTAGTACAGAATATTTGCATTAAATCCTATAATTGCATATAGCTTTTGTAATGCAGGTGGACTTCATCTCACAAAGCGCTCTTATTCATGTAAGACCAAGGTTTAACCTGAGATTACCAGTTTAAATCTATATACACTTACATCATTATCTTCTCTTCTGCTTTTCAGAGGGTGCATAAGTGTGGATATAATCTGATGTCCTGTTCTGACCTGAACCCCAACAAACAGCAGTTACTAAACATTTGTGTGTGTTGTTCATGGGTAAATTACAGTCACCATGATTTCCATACAAGGATCAAGCCTTTCTCACTGGCACCTCTCGTTATATGTTATGTTATGATTTTCCGGTTTAACCGTTTTAGCATCATGCAGAACTAGTATAGCCTTCTTAGTTTATGCTGATTTTCTTTGGCAAAAGAGCCTTGATGATCTCAAATAGCTTTCAGAAAACTTCATAAAAACATCTTTGTACTGTGTACCACCTCCAAGGTTTTAGCCATAGGGGAAAGAATTAAGAGGTCTGTTAATTATCTGTTAATCTGTTAATTATTTTACTGAAAGCACTTCAGACCCAAACTCAGCAGAAGTCGTTATTATCTGGTGTACACTCTTTAAAATGTCTCCTGTCTGATTTCATCTGTGGCTGATCAGTGCTTATAAAGTGAATATTCTCATGGTTTTATTTCCTTAGCCCTAACCTTCAAATGCCTCATTTGCCAAAGGATAAAGATATATCCAGAGAAAGCTACTCTTAACATCTGCATAGTGGCACGTTCTGTTTATTTCTTACACCACCAGACCTCCAGTTAATCTCTGCAGGCCTCTTTTCCACAACCAATCACTGATGAGACTTCCCTGAGTCACATGGCCAGAGAGCTTTTGGTTTAGGGTTTGGTTTCCTTTCTGCTGATTGGAACAGAGCTTGGCAGGCGATCCTCCCATGTGACTGCCAGAGCAGGCGGCCTCCAGTTCACTCCTGCTTCTCTGGGCTTGTCCATCTTACTCCCTTACGGATGTCGGCCCTCCTGCCTGGCTTGCAGTCAAAGGCAAGAACACTTGGTCATCCATGTTCTGAATTAGCCGGCTGAGTCACTGTAACTGGAAAGGAATTAGCCCTGTCTTTAACAAAGGCCTGCAACGGCGATAAGTCAAACTGGGCCAGCAAGACTTGAATATTCCTAACAAAACATGATTTTCCGTGACAGCATTTCACATGAACCTTGAATGGAGTTGAATATAGAGGGAGTACTAAGAGGGCCTTCAGGTCCTCCTTTAAACTGCTTAAAATGGCTTACTGCACAATGGACTGTTTACCTCAGGATACCTTTGAGCAGACATTAACTTGTGAGGAACAGTGGTGGACCTGGGCCCTATCACAGCATATGTTTGCCTTTCTGACAATCTGTCATTCTGATTTGACCTGTAATCCTGCACAGATTTCTTCTTGAGTGGTTTAGCTGTCAAAGGGTTATGTTGGCTCATGAATACATGTGAATTCTGGAAAATGTTGATTTGTAGGTTTGTGCTTAGCATAATGAGATGCTACATTTTCCATGGAAGTATTACCTTCTGAGAACTCCGAGTGCTCTTTAAGCAAGCCTGGTTAAATTTGTTCAGGCTAATTTTCTCAGTTGCCCTCGATGATTCCTGTCTCCGATTAAGTTCTCTCGTGACTAAGTGATTTACAGCCTGAATTGCGGAGGTCTGACAGCTAAACAAATTGTCATTCTAAAACCCAGAACCAAACACAGTTTGGTTTGTTGTTTGTTTTATTTGTTTGCATAACTATAACATCTATAAAAAGAAAGTCTTTAGTATGCAGCCTCAAATCAAATGTAGCACCATTCGAACATCTGCTTTTATTTGAAGTGTCTTCTGACAAATGGTGTCTTTACAGGCAAGACCCTGAATCTGTAAACAAACACTGGGAATTCAGCTGTTTACTAGTTTCATATTTAATTATGCTTTAAAATGAGATCCACACAACATAACATAACCCATGATCAAGATAACCAAGAGTGTTATGCTCTATTGTGGTCTCAATTGAGAGGACTATTTTTGATTAAATCCCACATTCAGATGAGTTTTGTATGAGTTTAACAAGAAAGGAAATATTTGACATTTGTGATGGTCTTCATGGGTGTTTGTGCAATTTGTTCTGAATTTGTTTGTGTTCACGCTACTCATTCAGTTAAGTGTGGTTTCGAAAAATTGTAATTTACATTTCTTGGTTTTCCTATCAATGCTAGGTTTTGTATAAAAATGAACGTAGGCTTTATTAACATCTTAGTGATGGACCCGAATATACAGCTGTGCTTTTTTTTTTACTGCTAAAATCTTCATCAGTCAAAGTCCTTCTCATGTCCCTGAGTGACAGTGTTAGTGTTTGAGAACAGATTCAGCGTTGGGTAGGTGTGGCTACCTCAACACCTGGAAACTATTGCAGGGCCCCAAGTCATACAGATAATCAGCTTACAGCAGCAGTGAATATTTCATGTGGAATATGACCATAGCAATTGTAAAGATGTCTGCCATCTGGAACTGTGGATAAGTTATAAAAGGAATCTTCAGGTCATGTGGACGAGGTGCAAATATTTGCTACCACACAGCAATATTTTCATTGTGTTCAAAACCAAAATGACTGAAAAAGTATTTAAAATGTAAAGCATTTTTAAAGCATTTAAAATCTAAATATAGGGTCTTGTTCCATGAGGTGGGTAAATAAACCATTTAGTAGTTATTGTCCAGTGTATTGTAATATTGTAAGCCTGTCTAACTTCTCAGACTAGTATTTAACACATACATCTTGGCCTGCTATTACCGTGGGGCATACTAACAAAATAATAGGACCCCCCCCTCTCTAAACTTTCAGCTGATATATATACATATTATATCTTGGTGTTTGTTTCTGTTCACTTGTTTGATTGTATGGTTTCTTACCTAACATGACTGCGTTTATATACACATCTCTGATAAACAGTGATAAAAACAGGTTGCTGTTGAGCAAATGAGCATCTGTAGTAAACAATGATGTGTAGAGTAGGCAGGTCAGGGCAGTGGGGTTCAGCCCATACAGTAGAGTAGGCAGGTCAGAGCAGTGGTGTTCAGCTCATACAGGACTTCAGGGCTTATTTTGACACCCCCCCCCCTCCCCCAGCACCACGTTGGCAGGGGCTCAACCAGCAGAGACATGTTTTGATGTACAGCTGACTGATTTCCCCACCGGCTTCGTTTTTTACCTTTTTGTGGATGTGATCCTACAGAGATGGGATGTTTTATTTTTGTATTATGAAAGGGATGTAGCAGTCTGAAATTCGCACTCGATTGTGACAAAAATCAAACAGGGCTAGGTCTTTATTTATTTGTCCAAAAGTAGTCACAAGTCTAAACAAACTGATTTATACCTTTCAGAAATGTGTTAAAAGCACATTTACTTGTAATATGCCACTTGTAGGGAATTAGGAAATATACCTCATAGAACATAAAGCACAACTATGAAGCAGTATCCTTAATATCTCCTGTGTAACAACATAGATTTGCCATTATGTGTACCTTTTTATCAAGCTCCAGCTGAAGGACATCTTCATACATGCACTAGTATTTCAGAATGTCCTTGTGCAGGAAATACAAGCAGGAAGCCGCCTCGTTTCCAGGAAGTGTGTTTCACAGGGATTTCCCACTTTCTTTCTCTTAAAAACACACATGTTAAAATCGCACAGTAATTTAGTTTCAGTATTTTGGCTTTTACTTAAATAAAGCGTGTTCTGTGTTGCATGTTCCATGTTCATTTAAGTCTAAGAGACTGAGGAATGCTATAAATTATCCATTATATGAAAGGGTTTTTATGCACTGTACTTTAAACCCTGAAGGCCTGCATTTTTAAGAACTCAGCACATTTGTAGGGTAATAAGAGAGTGCGGGGAACAGTGCTAATAATGCTAGTAATGCTAATAAGAGAGAGCAGGGAACAAGCTCCTTCACCTTCAGGATGTCATTTCTCGACCAAGGGCCTCTCTGACGCCGCCCTCCCTGTGACAAACACAAACAGCAGGGTCGTCTGTGAGCGTTGCCTCCATTTAGCACGGATGCAGCTTCCCCTCTCGCACATCCTGTTTGCCGTACACAGGGCCTGTCTTTGTGCACACACACACACACACACACTCGTACATGCAGACACACTCTTACCTCACTCTGTCCTGTGCTGACAGATTGGCAAGGAATAGACTGGCTCTGAGCCTCTGTATCAGGGGGTTGCCCACAGGGGAAAGTTACCAACAGGAATTTAAAGCGGTTTAAGAGTGAGAGACATCACAGTGGTTCCTAATGATGGGTTGCTGTCTTTTCGTGCATCATAAGGTGAGTGGGGTTACTGGATCACTTCAAGATCACTCACTGAATCACTTCTAAGGACCATGTTAGTCGAGTATTGCATTAAAGAGTTATGGCCATTTGTTCAGTCTAAGCAAGACAGAACGAACGTTCTGTGTATGGTTTCAGGTACTGAACTGCAAGTTTGAGGTACTGAACTGCAAGTTTGAGGTACTGAACTGCAGGTTTCCCTTTTAAAATATGACTGTTATATTGTTTATGATCCCTGTTTTTTTCCTCTTAATTAAGCTCTTTGTAAATGTTCAAGCGAAACAAGAGTGATCTCAAAGGGGTTTAGATAACAGAGCTGCAGCCACTGATTCTGAATACTGTAACTGATGAGATTTGCTTTACTAAGCTCTTGTTTGTATGTATTCAGCTTTTGTTTGTATGTATTCTGTTAATAATTTGCTAAGTTTTATAGCATTCTTTGAATTCATGAAGGCAATAACTAGAACATTTATATAAACAAATACGTATTTTGCACGCTTCCATAGCTTGTTCAGTAAAAGGTAAATTGCATAAACGTGTCGCAAATTATTGTTAATTAAGATGATCTCAAAGTTCTCATCATAGGTCACATTTATGTCTCTGTAAAAATGTTGCTTTATTTTGCCTCAGTTGATTTTCTGTAGTTCATTCACACTTTAAGCAGTGGACCCTGTGATTCTGATCGTAATGTATAATTTTTACATGAATTTGTAAATTCTTTGGGAAGATTTTCACACATTTTCTGTTGCTTTGCTGTTCCTTTACCCCTTTGGTGGAAACCACTGTTTTATCCAAAAATTCGTGTCGGTTAACTGCTGCTCAAAACTATACCAACGATAGATTCATTAATGGGTTGGCAGCATTCCCCTTTCGGGAGAGAAACTGCAAGTTGTTCCAGAAACCACCCAACTGAATGGGAAACTACTCCCACTTGCCAGTTTATCAGAAACACCTACCTTGTACTTGTGTTATGATGGAGGCTGTATTTTGATGTCTAATGGGTCACTTTATGAGTGTACAGTTCCAGACTGCAACCCAACCCTCTGTTCGTCAATGGTCAGTTTCTGAACGCAGGACCACTGCTGAAAGTATATTCTTCAAACGGAAAATTGCAGTAGCAAAATATTTCTGATTTTGGTAACAGTTGTCAGCCCCTCTCATGGCTTAAACATGGGGACCTTTAGTTCAGTAGCAAAGCAGACTAGCAGATTAGTCAGGGTGGCATTGTCTCGAGAACCAGTGAATACATAGTCTGATTACACCTACACCAAGTGACCAGCATCAACTTCCATTCATTGTACAGACACAACGGAACATTCCAACGTGAAAAGCTCTAACATTTCCTGTTGTTGTTGTTGCTCTGTGGTCACACAAAATCAAAGGAAGATACACACTAGTTATGTGTGGCATGACAGAAGCACCTATATTATACCTACCTATTGGGGAAAAAAAATGCTTAGTCTGGTTAACTAACTACTCCAGCTGTTAGGATTTGCATTAACTACTCAAAATACAATTGGACAGCTGTCAAAACCATTTGTTTCATGCCCAGTGGATAACAAACCAGAGAGCAGGTGCTCAGTCCTGTCCTTGACTCTGCTGGTGGACGTGGCTCCAGGGAGATAAACAAAGGCCCTTGTTAATCAAGCTTTGGAGCGACTGAATTCAGAGGGTCACCATGCTTTATTGATGGCTGTATTCCTTAGGGAAGACGATGCAAACCTACCAGTTGCTTCCTTGTAAGGACTTGATTGAAAGAGTTTAATGAGGTTTCTGTTTCTTCATGCTTGTGTCAAAAGATTGACAGAAAAAGGTGCTCTGAACTGGAACCTCCTTTGAAACCAAAACCGAATATCCTCTGAACGTCCCTGTCTGTGGGGCACGAATCCACTCGTGTCCCTATGAGGAGGTGCAGAGAGGAGAGATAACCCTAATCCTGGTGACCTGAGGAGGAAACGAAATGTCTGCATCTCCTCTACTGTTCACCTTCACGATAAATCCCCAGAGGAGGCGCAGAGAGTGTGGGAGAAGGACAGAGAGTGTGGGAGAAAGCTACCTGCAGCGTGGGGTCATCTTAAAAAATTATACGTGCACTGAAATGTCTCAGGATGTTGCTGGACACCATTGGGGGTTCTGTTCCTATCCTCCTGTTTGCAGCATTTGATTTGTAGAAGAAATAAATTTGTGAGTTGGAGGTTGTGGATTTATTGCCATCTGACATGTCATGATCTAGGCTTTGATGTAGTCTTGTCCCATCAGGAACAGACCTGTCTGTTTAAAGAAACTAGCTTTAACTTTGTTTTTTGAACAATGTAAATTCCAGTATGATCACAGGAGTGCGTGTTTTACCTTGAGCAATTCATAGTGCCATCTACAACAAATCACCTGTTTCTGATGAACCTGAGCAAATTAGCGTTAAAAAGCTGTTGGAGGCAACCTGTGTAAGGAGGTGTGGAGGACTTCCTACACTGATCTCTGGAAACTCAGCCATGTCTCTCAAGCTCTTTGGAGGATTGTTTCCCTAAATGGAAGCAGTTTACTGAGACTGAGGACTCCCCAGGTCAGTTACCTTTTCGTTACCTCTGGGTAGCTGCCTCTCGTTACCTGGCCCCCAGGGTGAGCTGGGAGTCTTGGAGGAGTTACAGGACATACTGTAGACAGATGTTAAATAGCAGAAAAAGCAAACAGTGATTCGAGAAGTGAATCAGCAGCCAGAGGTGCCACACTGATTGCGTAGGAATGGGACGCTTTTTGCATGATCTGTTCCCCGTTTTCACACCTGGACTGTGGTTAGGGTGAATTCACAAGCCTGGAATGTCTTCGGCTTTGAAAAGGGTGGAAAGAGAGGAGAAAAAGTACATCCCTATAATTCCAACATACCTTCAGTGTTATACCTTCAGTGTTATACCTTCAGTGTCATACTTCAGTGTTATCTGTGAGCCTGGGCTTTTCTGCGGCTGTATTTTCTGCAGTCTCTGTCTTTTACGAGTTCACTCTCACGTAAACTGGGTAGCCCATGATCCACCTACACATGTTTAAAGATCTGGGTTATCAGCTCTTTGATGAGTGTCAGACACAGACCTCAGTTCGGATTCATTATGAATGTAATGATGTTTTTTCGCTGTTTTTTTTTTCTTTGCCCTGTGGCAGTAATGAGTTTCCATCCTACTACCTGCAGCTCTGCTCCTTCATGCATCTTGAAGAAGAAGAAAAAAAAAAAACTTATCAAGCATTTCCCATCTTGTTTTGCAGCCCAGACGGAACTGGTGATGTCATAACCTCATTAATGCAAACCTTACATTCATTTAGATTCATACACAAGAACTTTAATATGACCATGGGGTCGTTGGACCCAAATATGGTACTGTGGACATCTGAGAATCATGTCAACTTGCTGCTTGTGTCGAGACCATCCAGCCCTTATCTGCAAATGTATGTGGCCAAAGTCTCACTTGGGTCACCAGCACTAGACCTCCGCGTTCCACGCTTTTGTGGCACTCGTTGTCCGTCTCCTCGGCCTGTCCGCAGCTCGGCCGCTCAGCCAGAACAGTGGCAGGATGCAGAAATTAGGAATCCATTCATCGCCGGGGAAACGAGGGTTGTCATGGAGAGTAAACAGTTATGCAGCAACAATAACATGAGATCCTTGTGTTCTAGTCGCAAGTGAAGGGAAACGGCGGATGGTATCAATTTAGGTAAACAGCACTATTAACAAGCTGAACCTCTACTGGTTTGAGAGCAGAGTGATGGGGAGGGGGGGGGGGGGTCTTAGACAGATGGTGGGTCATTAAATTTACAGTCAGATGTTGCCACAAATACACTATGGTTTTGATAAGCCTAGAGTGGTGGAATGTTCCATTAGTGCCCAGTCACCTTGTATTTATGCAAGGTTTTGGCAGTTTTATTAACTTCCAGAGATGCTTATTCTACTACATTATTTGGAATTAATTGAAACCAAATGTGCATTTTAGTTAAAGTTGATGAGCATATTTTTAAGTTTGCACTGAGATGTGTTTGTCTCTTTTGGAATGTGCTTTTTGTCCCCAATTTGCATATATATCCATATTGATCAAGTTCCATTTACACAAATGTCTGTTTGCTCTTTGTTACATAACTCTGAACCCAGAGAACCCAGCAGACCACAGACACACTAACTGTGAATTGTGCCAACTCCTTGTAAATACTGCTGAAACTCTGACGTTGACTCAGTACAACCAAGTTCTCTCAGCTGTAGAAATTTCAATAAGGTCAAATTCAGAACACAGTCATGTGCTTGTATGGACAAGAGGAAGGGCCACATCAACTTTCTCCATCTTGTCTTGCTTTCATCATGCCTGTCTGTTACAGGAGAAAAACCACAGAACCACAATGACACATTTCAGAAATCTGTGTACTGATCTTTTTCTCTTTTGTTTTGATTTCTGTTGTCTCCTCTTAGAAGAAGCGGAAGCAGGGGCGGAGAGATGTGGACTCCCTCAGCCTCTGCAGCCTGGACATCAGTGTAAGTCTGCATGGACCTCATCACACAGCACTGCAGAAATGTCTGCATAACCTGCACCTTTCTGTTGCCATGGGCAAGATGTGACCCAACTTGCATTATAACAGGTGTTTTTTTTTCACCATTAGAAAGTTAGCATCCAAACACCCCCCCCCCTAAAAAACAAAAACAAACACGCAAATCTGTTCTTTCTTTTCTTATTATTAGCAGGTTTAGAACCAAGATGTTAAACATGAGCTTTCTGATTCGGATTTGCTACACAAACTTTCTGATTCGAATTCACTACACAAACTTTCTTTTCCTCCGTTATATAAAGCACAGGGTGAGCATCACATGCTACATGATTTTTTTTTTTTGGTCCAATTTTCCTCCATTAGCTCCTTGGCTGCACGTGTCTTCTTGACCTTTAAGTCCATCTCCGTTGGCTCTGTTTTTCGAGTTTGTGTGAAATGGTAAAGCAGGAATCTTGACGACGTCTGGAGTGAAAACCAGACCATGATTAGACTCTTTGCCAACTTATCCATCCTGCAGAAAATGGCTTCCAGCGCTTTGATTGTTAGGCATCACACGTTGACTCTAATTTATTCTAAAGGTCAGACAATTTTCAAGCCTATTTCTCTTTTTGAGCATTTTTAAGGCCATTTACACAATGGCACATAATTGCAATGATTAATTGAATCACAGGATAGCACGATGTAGTTTTTCATGGGCAAAGCATTTGGTCCTTTTAGTTTGTTGTTTTAATTTGCATCTAGGTATTAGAGAGCATAGTGAGATATCACTTTGCAAGCTCAGACTCAGATTGACTGGATGCATCCATTTTTAGCTTGTTTTGTATTCTCAAAACCACCACAAAAATGTGTTTTTCTCTCAGAACTGTCTGCCTTTTTGTAATAGAAGATACACACAGCTGCCTGACTTGGTAATGCAGTGGTGTTGCCACTATGAAGAAACACAGATCCTCGCTAAGGACTATAAAGAAGTTATTTGCTTCTAATTTTACATCGTAAAAATGTTCAAGGCAAACATGAAACAGGCCAGTTTTCAGTACTCCGCAAAAAAGTATACTTGGACAGTAATGCCAAGAATTCAAACCAAATATGGTGAGTATTTTTAGTTTTCTGTCAGTGGTGTGGGATTTTTCAGGTGTTTTCACTGGTAGGTGAAAGGCCATAGATTTATCTCTTTGCTTTACTTTTGAATAGGCCTTTGGAATACATCTGCTGTGTTTGTCTTATCTCTTCCAATTAAGTATTTAAGAATGATGGTCTAATTTAGGTTACAAAAGAGGGAGTCTTGACAGGCAGACTGACCTAACCTGTAGGTCTGCCGATCAGACACCTGTTCCCTCTGTTAGTTTTTATGGTTCTTGTCAGTGTTATGTATATTATACAATATTTATTATTTATATTACATTAAATTACACATTCGTATGATTTTCATATGAAATAAATTAGCTATTTAATTTAAGTGTTGAGATATTTGATAATTTGATTTGATTAATTTTTGTTTAATATACTGTTGCTAATAAAGTCTCTGGAAGCGACCCTTCCTGCTCCAATAAACTTTGTAATGGCGTTTTAGTTTGTCGTAGCTTTGTCTGCATGATGTCTCTGGTGTATCAGGAGGTCTAGGCTGGACTAGAAGCAGAAAAGCAAAGCATCAATTCTGGATGGGTCTAACTTAATGGAGACAGCAACCATTGGAAGTAATTACAGCCTGGGCTTGATGTACATGCTGTCTCTTGCTTTTGTTGTCAGAACAGACATGCGACCTAATGGTTCAGTCAGTACAGTACAGTCAGTACAGTCGGAGACGGCTCAATTAGTACAGTACAGTCAGTACAGTCGGAGACGGCTCAGTCAGTACAGTACAGTCAGTACAGTCGGAGATGGCTCAGTCAGTACAGTACAGTCAGTTCAGTCGGAGATGGCTCAGTCAGTACAGACAACAATGAACTTGATTTGATGTCAGGTAAATGGGTCTAATTGTGGAAAATACTAAAGCGTGACCCTGTGTCTGTCTTTGGAGCACATGGAGCATGTTCAAACGCCTTTGGAATCTGCTTCAAGGCACGCACCTCCCTTGCCCCGCCCCCATCCCCGCCCCCTGTCTGGTTCTTCCAACCCCGGGGTTCAAAGGCTGTTAACCTAAGGAGGTAATTTTGAGTGAAATGGCCTTTGTAAGAGGGTATCAGCTCTGGGTGGGTTGTCGTAGATGGGAGTTGGCCTGATTGTGCTTTTGTAGGTCCAGTGAATACAGGAAAGTGGGATATGACAGATCATTGTTTTCATGTTACTGCAGTCCTCCTTACTGGTAGTATTGAGTCAGTTTGTGACTATAGTAGAGAAAAGTACCAGGATGTGTCATTATTTGTCATAGGCACATTATCATTTTTTCGCTATATCCATCCATTGTGTACAGACTAAAACGGGATAGCCCTTATTAACAAAAGAACATTTTCAGGAGGCCCTTCCTTTAAGCATTTGGCTCTTCTTATGAAACAGGAGCCCAAAGATCAGGTTTCACAAGACTATCACCAGGTCCTGGAGACCAGCTAGGGTTAGGGTTAGTTGTTAGTTATATTACAATGACACGTCTGCATTTATCTGAATACAGGTTCACTCTTTCTGCAACACAAAATATACTTTCATGTGACAGCCCAGACGGGAAAGCACACAATAGTGTGGACAAGGCTGATATCAACAGGATCTGCTGCCCAGTGGAAAGGTGGGCTGGATGCATTGTTTCTCATACAACCATTTGTTGGATCTTCTGATGGGGAAAACAAGATATTGATTGCTGCTGATGGCCTTTCACAACGATGTGGCAACAGATGGAGCAGCTCATTTTGCATTGTTATGTTTTAATGGTTAATTTCACTTGGTGCATAGGGGTTTAATACATGGAAAGCTTTCTAAAAATCATGCCTAAGACAACCTTCAGTGCTTACACACACAAAAAATAAAACATTGTTTCTTGTTGTTTGTTTTGAAAGGTGGTTTTTATTGGAGGTGGTTAGTGTACAACTTGTCCTCTTGAAATTCAGTAATTAAAGAATGTTATTTTTTTTCCTAGTAGAGGGTGTTTTTGTTGTGTATTTAGTCTTGACAAATGATAGCTGTTTTTGGAGTATTACATAGTAGGCTTGTTGCAGATGAATACAAAACAGATTTGTATTAGAGGGAACAAAATTAAGGGCTCTGCTAGGAGATCAAGGCACTTGACCAATGAACATAACAGATGTTGCAAACCCACTACATTTTTTTTTTCCTTCTTCAGCAGGCCAGAGGTCAGGGTCACCAAAGAGACTCCCACCTGTACCGTGAAGGTTCTTCTAGCTGTACTCTCGTAGCCATGTTGTATTTAACTTCCTACACTTTGTGACGGAGCAGAATTCTTCCATAAATGTTCTCGGGTGACTTTCTGTTGCATCTGGTGGCCTTGACTACACAGAGGATGAGAGGAGAAGAACCAACGCCACTGAGCAGGAGAGTGGGGGATCACAGGAGCCGTGTAATTCAGATATCTGCAGATTTAACTGCGGTCAGGCATCTACTGTTTTTGCAGGTGATAAAGCTTAAGTCCTGTGGCTAGGATTAGATATTTGTTGTTCGTTGTGATATAACAGTTGTTCCATATCCTCAAACTGGGGTTTAGGATATTTTTCTAAAAAAGGTCCAGTGTTAAACAAGATTTTTTCTGTTGAATCCCATCTTGGATTGTTATAATAATTCTAAAATACTGTATTACAATAGTCGGGTTGGCAAGTCCAATGCAGCAACTGCTCACAAATCTGTTCTCCACTTGTTAATGCAAGATATTAGCAGCTGTTACCCCTATTAAAGGCCAAGGAAGCTGGATGAACAACTCATTCATTCATATCTTTCTTATATCTTGAAGAAATAAACATACTTTGTGGAAATAAATCTTTCCACTGGAGAGGTTTTGATTTTTGTTTCCGTAAACGCGTAAACTCTTCGTATCTTTCAGCTCTGTCACACTCTAGCTGCAGACAGTGGCTTGAATCATGGCTTAGAGCTTGGCTGGAGAAGAGGAAGAGGTCTGCCAGATGCCTGCAAGAAACTGCCTTCACTTCAGATTAGTTCTGCAGATTTGGATTTCTCTCATCAAATTAGTCCTACAGAGTTTTGCTTGGATTTGTCTCTCTTTCCTTTACTAGATCTCTGTGTGATCTTATACTTTTTGTGTCTGGATTACGTGTTGTCAGATTTCACTGTTGTCCCACTTTTCTAATGACTCCTGGGAATGACGGGGGGGCTGGTCCCCTTGGGTGATTAACACTGTAAATGTAAACGTTGAAAGAGGAAGTGGCCAGAATTAACTAGGTGAGAAATAACTGCACCTAAAATAGTCATTTGTTTCTCTCAAGATGTGCGCAATCGGGACTGTTTACATTGAGCAGTGGTGTGGTAGCCACTGAAATGCACCATAAGACCTCACTAAAACATTTTCTTTTGAGATAAAACGGTGCGCTCCGGAGACAGAAAACAGAGATCAGCCATAGTTTAGTCACTGTTAGGTCGATTACAACTTACCTTACTGAATGCTTGAATTAGGCCTGTACTTTTAAAGTCATAATTAATGATTTATTTATACATCTCAGACACTACTCTTATAAATTACACAGTTGAATGGTTGCATTGCAGCTATAAGAAAGGTTTATTTCTTGCTTCTTCTTTTTTTAAAGCTAGTTTTCTTCTCAGTGTTAATTGTTGCCCATTCTCTCATAGTGCCTGAGTTATCTGTGAACTCACACATCATATCTCAGCTGGATGTGCTTAGAGGAGAGTGCTAACTGTCATTTCTGTATATATGATCTAATAGACGGCCACAGTTGGCTAGCATTGCTCTGAATTGGCAGAATAAACCTTACGACTCGGACTTGGACTGGAAAAGAGAGGGAATGAACCATCCTTCTGGCCAGTGAGAGCGCAGAAGTGCTTTTGCAGCATTTCAGACTCCTCCTTACTATGGATGCCTGTGTTGTCGGTATCACAATAAAACTCCCAAACTGTGAATCCTGGGATAGGACACAGCCTTCTTACTTAGTTGTTCCAAACAACAGACCCAACATTCCTCATCTGATTCCTCATTCCTCATCTGAAAAAAAAAAGAACAATCATTGAGGAATTGCAGCTGTCGCTGATCAAAGCACAAAGTGCTGTAGGCAGGGGGCTGATTTACATATTGATTGATTTGTATTAAACTTGAATAGATCTACATTTAATGAAATCTCAGGGCTTCTGCTGTGGGACCACCTCAGATGCTCCCGCCATATGTGCGATTGATTTTTTTTTTTTTTGTCCCCCAAGCAAAGACCATGTGCTCTGTCATTCGCCGTCACTGGGTTTATAGAGTATTGACACATGAGCCATCCACTCATACTCCATAACAGCTTGTCATCTTTTCTGACTTGGAGAGATTTAACCTTGTTAATGGAATCACTCATTTTGCTCCTTTTAAGCAAAGCTTTGATTTCTAGGACAATAGTAACAGTTTGACAGTTAGAACATTTTTCTCTCAGGAGGCTCTCTGGGTGGGGAAAAATAGCCTTAGATTCTGCCTGTTTTTATGTGTTCAGAGATGATATCCTGGGTTACATAAAACAATTGGGAACATGCACTGTGCATTGTTTTTAACGAGCACCTGCCATTGTTAACTGCGTCTATATCAACCAGCCGAAAACAAACCCCGGTTTACGCAGAAAAGTGAAGTGAAGAAGACTCATGCTCCCTAGTACTTGGTCATTGCCGGTACGCTATTTTGGGACAGGAGTTTCTCTTCCTGAAATGAGTAAAACAGTCCTGCGCTGGTCCTGCCCTAGAGGAGCCCTGAATTTAGCTGCCATTATATAAATACCTTCCCAGTCCAATCCAGTAACCCTTAGAGGTATTCCTGTAATCGTGAAGGGGGAGCAGTGGGAGTCTGGGTTCCATGGAGGCGTTAGTTTATATTTCTTCATAAACGTTCTCTGATTGGTTTATATTTCTTCACAAATGCTCTCCGATTGGTTGAATGTTCCACAAGATGTGCAGCAGTGATAATAAGGGAGGAAATCGCTGGCCTCCTTTTATTTGAGAAATGGACCCCCCATGTAGTGTGTAAACAGGAAAAGTGCTACACTGCATGTTCAAGAAAGTGAGGAGAAAATGACATTCTGGCTTGTCTGTATCTTATATGTTGTCCCAGAGCTCTCCTTTAATACAGGGCAGGACCGTGGGCTGATTGGACCGTTTACAGGTATGCACCTCGGGTTATTTACGGGTCAGGAGGAGCAGCGCAAACCTGGGAGAACCAGGTTTGAGCAGAACGGGCTATTACTGTGTCAGTCCACACCATGTCTGTCAGTGGTTGCGTTCCTCAGGTTAGCGTGCGAGAGCTCGAGGGACTCACCATGTTACTCATCACCGAGCCTGGAGGGGAGCAGACGGTAGCGTAAACACAGAGGTCCTGGTCTCTCTCTCTCTTTCTCTCCCTGTGTCTGTGTGTGTCATGGGGAAATGCTCTATGCTCAATTCTCCCCCTCACACTTAGCCAGACCTGACTAATCTGTGACGGTCATCCACATCAGTATTTATCTAGCTGTAAGATATCTCTTTAGCCATTCTGTTATCCATACTGTAAGACTTCTTTTACATGATGCCCCGCTCATAGAATCAGCCCAAGGAATGTAGACATTTCAGTCATGTGACAAGGTACAGCCTAAACCATAATCTCATTTTATCCACGCTGCATGTTTGAATCACTGATTTAGTTTTCCAGCAAAACTTTGATCATGATGCATCACTATAACCTGGTTTCAGTTGCTGACAAGGAGACAGAAGTACAGATAGCACTGGTATGCATGTGGTGTAGTAAATCTTAATACGTCAAATCTAAATACATGAATCTGCGAAGCATTAATTTTTTTTTTATCTGTGCTCCATTACTGAAGTTTTTGGATTGTGTTTATATGCCTTCAGTCTTTTATGTGATTGAAATAAGGGTGTAGCAGTTCCATCTTAATGTCCTGGAGTTGTTTTAGTACTCATAATTTAGTACTGACGAATCTCTATTGGTTGTCTGTGTTCTTCTTCAGGATTTATGATGTGTATTTGACCGTCATGCCAGTGTTCATCAGTAAAAGCTTGTTTTCAGATTTAAGCAGCTCCGTGAACCGAGAGTGAACTGCCCATTTTTAATTTATAATGTCATCGTTAATTAGGATTTTCCCTATAACACTTTCTTTATAGGGCAAGTCTCATCCTTATTGTTCATTAGTTGAATGTCAGAGGAAACATTTATAGGTTTTCCTTGTAATTTCCATGCACTCTGTAGGAAATTGAGGTCTACGAGAAGAAGACTGAAAGGTTGCATGAAAAACCATGGATTGAACACTTGGAAAAAAAAAACAAACATGCAATGGTGTGGTTTGAAAGACAGAGAAGCTTCAGGATTATTTAGTTAATTCCACAACATCAAAGGTCTGTTTCCCTCCCTTTCATCCCTTTAGAGAAATGCAACAGTCACTTCATCTGCTCAAGCGTTGGCCAGCGGTAACTTCATCTGCTCAAGTGTTGACCAATTCCAGTAGGTTTTAGTGGTTTGGCATTTCTCTCAAGCTAAGATGCTAAGATGAAGCTTGGGACATTCACTCTGATTAACTGATCCATGAAACACACCGTCAGTGACTTATATCTTCTTTAAGGACTCTGTTCTAAACTGAATGTAACTTTATCGCATTGTTGATGCACATAAGTCTGAACTGATTTTGAGCTGTTTTTGACTGAAATGCTCATCTGACGTGACTCTTCAGGTACAATGTAATATTTGTATTTATGCTAATGAAGACATCATGAAGTTCAAAGATTTTTTTTTTTTCCCTGTTGTGACCTTTCTGAATCAGATTGTAAGCCTTCATTCTTACTGGGAACAGTATCAGGTATGTTGGTGAGTACAAACGCACTACAGGACTGGAAACAAGAAGCACAGGAAACATCTTAACAGTTACAATAACAGGCACAACTGATATCAGCAGTTATAGATTACACATTGTTATGTAATGTACGTTTCTTTCACTTTATTCAGACATATGGCTGTAGCCCCTCCTCCCCCTCCTATTTCTTAAATAACTTTTTTTCCCGCTGGGGAGATGGACAGTCACGAGCAGTTCAAAAAAAGTGCAGGAAATCAGAACAAAATAAGGTTTAAGGCAGACAAAAACATGTTAATGTAATGGTCCAACGATTCAGAATGCACACATCAGTAAATGTGTCACCACGTTTTTATCCTGACTCGTAATCTGTGTTGACTACAAATTTGAACAAATGGAACAGGACAAGTTACTTCACACTGTGGAGTTGGTCTGAGTGTTGGCGTTCTGGTGAAACCACCACTAGTCTTTGTGACTCATGCTTCCCTTGTTATCAGAGTCTGATGTAGGGGAAAGTTTTTAAAAATGTGGGCCTCTTCCTTCTTCCTTCAGATCGACCTGGATGGTGAGCTTTTGAATCATTTGAAACCTTTATGTCAAGTGGATAAAATAGCGCAATGAGTAAATAAGGAAAGTGCACAGGGTCATACAGCAGGACAAAGGGATGAGACTTGAGAAATGAACGAGAAACACTTGAGACTGTGGCGTGTGCTGGGAATGGCCCTTCACTTTTTATGAATGTTCCTTAAACAACTGCATGACGTCAGTGCAGCAGAAGTTTCTATTCTGGATTGGGTATTGCTCACTTCCGCTATGGTTGACATTATTTTCTCTCTCATTTTCTGGTGCTTTTATCATCTTCTCTGCCAATGTTGTGCTCATCTTGGTGTTGCACAGGGAGATAGACTAACCTCATTCTCAGTGGAGAGTACAGTCACTCAGTTTCTCTTTTCGCCGCAGCAGCTGACCCTGTTAACGTGATTCAGTAGCGTGAAGTTAGAACAGTGTGTTACTCATTCAGATGTGAGCTGTGATGACTTTTGAACAATATTTCAGGACTAAACCGATGGGTCGCAAAGTAGGTGATGATGTGTGAAAACTTCTGCTCACCGTCGAAAATAGATACGCCAAGCCAATATGCAGATTTGAGTTCATGTTTATATATGTTCAGTATGTATAGGTATTTGTTTCACCTACAGTGCTGAACTGTGAAACTAAAGCACAAGAACAACTTTTGAACAGTGTTATAAATTCAGCAGTGGCTTTGCCAGCTGTTACTTCCATAGACCATCAACTCGAATGTAGACTGAAAGTGCAATGCTCTAACAGACCACCCAGTCGCTGATGTAGACTGTGAACACGCAGTCTGACAACCCTGTATGTCCTCAGACACAAAGCAGATTCTCCGCCTCTTAGTGCTGTTTATGCTATTTACCGTGGAGGTCAAAGTTCTTCCCTTTACGGCTGTACCCGGGCGGCCTGGTCCGTACGGGTGCCGTAGCAGCTGGGTGAGCCGCTACATCTAGACCTGCTACACCCTCCACCACTGACCCTCCATCACTGTCACAAAGTACCAGTTCCAGCATGGTAGGAGAAGAGTGCAGTGCAGGACGAGTGTCTGCACCACCCTTCTTCTTCAACAAATGCCTCTTCAGCTTTATAACCAGTCATGCATGGTTTGCCATGCATTTGGCATCGACGCAGCTGAAGTAATGAATTTGCTGAAGCGTTTCACTGATAGCAGGCTGGTGCACTTGCTCATGTTTCTGACTCTACTACTGGAGTACATCTCTAGATTAGTCCTCTCTGTGACCCCTGGTCTGTAGGTGATGTCATTTTAAGGACACATGGTGCATCCTTCTGTATTGTGTCTGTATTTAATATTGAAATTGAAATCTCTATTTCCCCTTTAACGGATATTTTCCACTGGCTCAAACACATAGAAAGTGTGACTGTCTAACTAACTTGTGCACCTGTTTGATCATTATAGAATTTTGATTTAGAATTTGTCCATCAAAGTCCACCAGTTTTGCTAGAACCATATGTGATAAGTCATCCTCAGTCATAATTGAAGGACAACTTGTACTGAGCCAAACCCTAGCCAGGTTAGTTTAGTTCATTACTGTGGTCAACGACCCTCTTCTGTGTGAATTTTACCAGTCAGACTAATTGTTCTGTGTTGTAGTCTGATAAGAAATATGTTATACTTAACATCACCAGAGGATTAGGAATAAACACAGACACATGCGTCTAATGAATGTAATAAATGAACTTTAACTCGTCATCTCCAACTCCTCAGGAGGTAAAACTCACTCCGATTTGT
Source organism: Tenebrosternarchus preto (assembly GCA_025802075.1). Taxonomy (NCBI): domain Eukaryota; kingdom Metazoa; phylum Chordata; class Actinopteri; order Gymnotiformes; family Apteronotidae; genus Tenebrosternarchus; species Tenebrosternarchus preto. The sequence goes on along the minus strand of JAOYMR010000018.1, from coordinate 9,988,225 downwards.
TGGTTCGTGTTGTCTCTCTGTCCTTCTCACTTTTCAGTATCTGTCTGTGTGCATCTCTCTGTCTCTGTCAGTATCTCTGTTTTCTCTCTCTCTCTCTGTATCTGTCTTTCTCTGTATCTTGGTATGTGTGTCTCTCTCATGTGTCTGTGTGTCTGTTCATTGCTTTCTGGAAGGGGGGGGGGGGGGGAGATTGAATTTGAAATACTTCACCAAATCTTTCAGTAGTTACATAAATATCCCAGTTCTATGTCTTGCCAGCCTGTCTCATAGGCCAGCCAATGTGTGTGTATATGTGTGTATGAGGGTCCCCCTCTCCTCCTTACACATATGTGTGTGTATATGTGTGTATGAGGGT
>JAOYMR010000018.1:9963024-9973371 GCA_025802075.1 Tenebrosternarchus preto | reverse complement strand
CACACACACACACACACCATTTCTTTGAGATGCTCTAAGATATCTGGCCATGATGAGCACCTGGGTGGTGCATGTCGGCCCACGGGCGGGGCCTGTTGGCCCGCGGGCGGGGCCTGTCGGCCCACGGGCCACGCCCTTTGCTGATCCTCCAGTTCGTATGTGTTCTTGCACCTTTTTTCTGGTCACCACTAAATTCTCCAAGTGGATTAAATCCATCATCAAGACGCACCTCTTTTTTTCTTATTTTATTTATATATCTTTATTTTATTTCAATTTTTTCTTCCCCGTATGATCCAAAGGTATTGTGGGAGACTGGAACGTGGGAGAAGGACCGTGGGTTCTCATGCTGTTTACTTCATGTCTAACACATCCAGCACGAGCGTCCTGCACGCATCCTCTGCGCAGATCCATCAAGTGGACCTTGTGAAACTCCGTGAACATTTCACACTGCTCCACCTCCATGAAACCTGAAGCTCGATCTTAAAAAAAAAAAATAAAAAAAATAGGGACAGATTCCTGCTCTATACACTAAAAGTGAAACATTGTTTTAAAAATAATTATTTCCAGAATATAATAATTTAAACATACAGTGATACAGTCTCAGAAAAACGGCCTGTGTGCAGAACTACTGGAGAGAACATTTCTCATGCATGTTGATAAACAGCCTCTTTGAAGGTGTCTTTCTTCCTCTGCTATCCAGTCAAGGAATGCACATCTGTTTCCATAATGCCCGACTGAATGCCCGTCAGCTCAAGGCGTTTCGTTCTGAGTGCTTGTTTTTGGTTATTATTGGCTTGCACTGGTCTGGTAGCATTCTTCAGAGGTTTGTAGGAGACAGGCCTGGGCTTACAGCTGTACCTCTAATGTCCGTAAGTTTCTAAGTGCTGTCAAACTCGAGCTTGGCCGAGGGGCATTTATCGAGCTGCACTTGTTACGGGGGTCAGATCATTGGCTGGAAAGCCAGAGGCGCAATTTGCAGTTGGTATTTGCTTGTGACACGATTGGGGCAAAACTGAATATGATGCAAAAATACATGCAAGAATTCTATTCTGTCCTGATACGTAATGCCTTTTAAAGGCTTTAAATCCAATGGTCTCCTTTGAGGTGACTTTTTTTTGTGTGTTTTCTCTCAATCCTCTGTTTCCGCAGCTGCCATGTCTAGACTCGTACAACAGCTACTGTAGCAACCAGGTGGCGGCCAAAGCCCTGCTGGACCATAAGAAGCAGGATCACCGAGTGCAGGACTTCCTGCAAAGGTGCCTGGAGTCGCCCTTCAGCCGTAAGCTGGACCTGTGGAACTTCCTGGACATCCCACGCAGTCGCCTGGTGAAATACCCTCTCCTGCTGCGAGAGATCCTCAAGCACACCCCCAACGACCACCCGGACCGCCAGCACCTGGAGGAAGCTGTGAGTGTAACCACAGATGCAAGAGCCCATGCACACACATGCGTGTTTGTTGCGTTGCTGCCGGTGAAAGTGATTTGTGTTTGTTGACTTCTCCCTGAGTCCTTCCTTTGAAGGCCTCCTCACCCAGTTTGTTTTCGCTCTCAGATCACAATGATCCAGAGCATCGTGGCCGAGATCAACACCCAGACGGGCGAGTCGGAATGCCGTTACTACAAGGAACGTCTGCTCTACCTCGAGGACGGCCAACGGGACCTGCTCATCGACACCTCCAGGATTCTCAGCTGCCACGGAGAGCTGAAGAACAACAGAGGAGCCGTGAGTAACAGAATCACGCTCGTACACGCATTCGCACTGTATGAAGTAAACCCTGGGATCACCTTACTGACTGGTGTGAAAACAGCCTTTGGATAGGACACAGGAGGAACGACAGATGCCTCCCGAGGAGACGTGATCTATAACGGGTGTCAAAGACCTGTAGCTCAAGGCCAAGAAACATTCCTCAGAAATGCCTGTGGGTGGCCTTTGTTGTATACCGCGTCACATAAACAGCCTCTAGTCAGGTCAGAGGCAAGACTCAAACGGTCCTTGAGGGCGATGCCGTAAAGTTTCTTCATGAGGAGGATGATCCTCTCCGATCTCGTCTTCTCCAAAGCAGCTCCTCCTCTGAGACTCGAGGGAGGCCACGCACTGTAAAAATCTGAATAAAGAACAGTGCAGATGAGCCTTGTGTCCGTCTCACGGGACGTCCGCCTTCACTCGCAGTGTAATCCAGTGCTGGGCGTGTGTTTGCTGCCGGCCGAAGCAGCAGCGCTCCGCTTGGTGCAAAGGCTTCGCTTTGGTCTCAAAGAAGATGATGATGATGCTGTCTGGCTCGGAAGTGCAGGGCAAGAAAAATAAGGCGCCAGTCCTGTAGAGTAGCGCACTAGTCACAGGAAGTCGGTAAATGAAGGCCATTAATCAAAATGTGGTCGAGGAGAGGCCTGGATGACCGTCGCCTTTTGTGTTTTGGGGGGGAAGAGGGAGAAGAGAGAAACGTGGCTTTGGGCACCAAACAATGGAGCACTAAAAAACCTGAATGCTACATAGGAAGGTGAGCCTCAAGTGGAGTCAAAATAGTAGCGTTTCCCTTTCAACCTCTCGCTGACTTGTTTGGGTTATACTGTTTCTAAACACAGCCCGTCTAATGGCTCTGGTTTTCGATTAACGGCCGAAAAGCAGGGCTATTTTCAGACGGCTACGGGGAGGCCGACTGCACTTGTTCAGTCGGCCCCAAAAGAGGCAAGCAGCAATTACACTAAAGGTCTTCGAGGGCGACTAAGGTTTCTCACCGCATATCTACTCCTTCCTCCAAAAGCCTCGTCATAAGTCTGGCCAGGTCAGCCTATGTCAGCTTTTGTATCTAAACACCTTCACACATCCACACATGACCACTTCCTTTTATGGTCAAGGATCAGGGTTACTCACTATTGAGTATGCATTGCGCTCATGTCTCAGAATGTGTATTTAAAAAAAAAAAAAAACTGATGTCTACTCATGCAAATGAAAATATTGAGAGAAGACAAATCCCCTCCCAGGTCACGGTTGATTAATTCGTTGTCCGTCCCGTTGACTCAGGTGTTGTGTAACATTCCGGTGCCTTATCCCTAAAATATTTAATAAAGAGATTACCATGAAGTGATGAAGGTTTTAGAGTAACCCCTTATTCTCTCCTAGAGCAATTCATTGAAAGATAATAAAGATGAGTTATAAGCGTTTTCAATAATCCATCCATTAGCTACTGTTTTTCAGATAGCTTTGTTTGTGGTACTGGTAGTTGGTCCACAATTGTTGAACTTCCTCTGTTCGTTGACCTCTCCCAAAATTCCTTTGTCTGCCCAAGGCTGTTTCTGGTCTGAGAGCGTTGGGCTGCCTGTAACAAAAGATCACTCGGGTTCTACTCTTCTGTGCTGTTATCTGCTCTTCAGTAATGGCCCTTCCACCTTCCTCCACAGAAGCTACACGTGTTCCTGTTCCAGGATGTGCTGGTGATGACCCGGGCCATCACCCACAACGAGCAGCTCTGTTACCAGCTCTACAGGCAGCCCGTCCCAGTGCGCGACCTGGAGTGGGAGGACCTGCAGGACGGCGAGATCCGCCTGGGGGGCTCCATCAGAGGAGCTTTCAGCAACACGGAGAGGAGTGAGTCCTCTTCTGTCCTCACTGACTCTCACGTTAGGGCTTTGTAGCTCCACCTGTCCGTTCCAAATGAGCAGCATGTTCTATGATCCAATGTTGGATCTTTATATACGTGAAGACCCTGTGGTTCCAAGCCCAGTACACAAGCACTTTCATCTGGTTCACATGTTTGTTCTGTTTGAGCCTAGTAACCAAACGCTATTTTCTGGCTCAAGCATGCTGGGAGATTAAATTAACTAAATTTGGACTAGCTGGATGTCCGCCAGGACAGGACTAGAAACCATTTAAATTCACTGATATACTGCATAATGATTTTATAACAAACTACCAACTCATAACTCATTACCCTCTTCTTTCCCCTGTAGCAAAGAACTTTTTCCGGGTGACGTTCCGCAGTGCTGGGCAGCTCCAGTCCCACTGCTTCCAGGCCAGCGATGCCTTTAACAAACAGCAATGGCTAAACTGCATCCGGCAGGCCAAAGGAGCACTGGGCTCCGAGTCCACGGCCGAGTCTCTCCGCGGCTCCCTATCTGCGTCGGGGCCGGCAGAGGCCTCCAGGGACAGAGACGAGGAGCACATGGACCACAGCGACAGCGATTCCTCAGACTGCAGCATGGACACTAGCGACGCTGGCACTGATGTCAGCGCGGGGCCCCCCACCCACTGCCCCACCCACCGTCCAGCCATGGAGCACCTGGTCTCGACCGGCACCCCTGTGGAAGTGTGACCGTTGTACTATAACATGGACGTTTCCCGTCATCTCTGCCTACCAAGCAAACTTGTACAGTGTTGTTGTGGCCAAGCCGTGTCCTTCAGTGGAAACAGCGTACAGAGAGCACCTTTCTCACCCCTATGTTCCTGCTTTCTCAGGTTTTGTAGCTTGTCTTTCCTTTCACTACCTCTCTCTCTCTCTCTCTCTCTCTCTCTCGTCTTAGACTGTGGTGTGTTATGTTGCAGTCACAACTGTGAATGAGACACTGGTTATGAGGACTGTCTGTTTCGTCATTCCTTGTCGTGAGAACTAAAGGCGGCTCAGTTTCTGACCTTCCCTTCGGCCCTTGTGCTGCACAGGAAAACACCACCCAGCTACCCGTGCTCCCTGTTACACTGCAGCACTGCTGGAGGCCTGAGGACAGAGACTCTGGTTAAAGTCGTATTATCTTCATGTTCAGGTCCTGAACATGTCACGTGTGCAGTAATCACCCTAGTCACCAATCTGATGGTATCTACTTGGATACTAGACAGACGAAAGCAAGGTGCAGAGGCCCGAGGCCTGGAGAGGCCGAAGCTACAACCGTACAGCTTTTCCAATAAACATGTTTCTACAAGCAACAGCTGCCTTGTACATATACATCCTTCACCTAGAAGGGGTTGGTGTTCCTGCATAGTACAACGAAAGTCGTCTGTACATTGGCGTGAATGTACTTGAGTAAGAATGTATAGATGTGCTCTTCCCTTGATGGACAGAATAGGTTTGAAGTTGTGATCATAAAACTGCACTGATGCTAGAATTAAGGTGACTGGATCGAAGTTGCATCCAACCCAGAAATACAAACTGTCCGATTCCGTAGAGCACTTTGATTAAGAAGTTCGAACGGTCGAAAAAAGTCCACCGTTAAATCTTTTGGAAAGTCTGGATCTGAAATCGAATTTTAACTACAAAGTCTCGATATGCAGATCTGAGGCACTTGGTGATGCTTCTCGTGTTTAAACAACAGACACAAGACGTGTGATTTAACATGTATAATGTTGCAGAAAATGTCAGATAACAACACAATTTGTTGACGGTAATTGTTTGAAAACGATGTAGCAAAAGGCTTTTAAACGTTTTGAAAAGTCGTCTAGTAGCTTGTGCCACATGTTGCTTACCAGACCAGTCTTTTTTTTCCTCTGAGTGTTTGGTTGTGCTGAAAGCAGTGTGTTACAATCTCTGACTGCTATTGAAAAATGCATTGCCAAAAAGTGTTTGTTTTATTCCTGTCCATGTTTACTTGTTTACGTGTTGTTTTCTTTCCTATTGTCACATTTGTGGAATCAACATGGCCAGGTAATCATGAAAATGATCCAAAATACAGTATATTGTTTTTGCTTTATTTTTTTTTTTCCCCAAAGAAATGTATTGAAATTTATGCAGTAGAATGTTTATTTATAGCTCATTTTTCACCTGTTTGGTTATTTCCAATTGTTTGGTTATTTTTGTTTTGGTTGTTCGTGGAAAAAGCAAGTGGTATTACTGGAATTGAGCTATAGAGGGCGGTATGTATCTGATGTGATAGACTCTCGTTTTCCATCACGGGACACTTGAGTAACTCGTACAGAGGGTTAAAAACCTAAAATGTCTGTGTCAGAAGGTATGTCTAAAAAGGTTTCAGTGATTATCTGGAAAGTGTGTAATATTGAGAGCATCAAATAAATGATTTTAAATACCTAAAAGGGTTTTCTTTTACTTCTTTTCTACCAGCCTTCAATTAAAAAACTTCTGCCATGTGATACTTACAGCTTTATTTAAGGATAAGTCTGTAATACCTTCAGGTAGCAGGGATTTGAATTTTTGAATTGTCCACTTGAACTCATGTTGGGTGAATATTTAGTCAGGTATTAAAAGCAATCGTGTACTTTTTATAACAAAAACTGCAGCTTGTGATGAAATCCTTTAATGACTTCAGACAGTTGACGGTGAACCTCCTACAGATCTGCTAGTCATTTTGAAATAGTGCCCAGGGTGAAGCTCTTCCACATTCACCTTTTGTTAATGGTTGAAAATACTGCATTTTCACATTCCTTATTAGTGATATCGACACGATCACATTACCTTAACACTTTTCTTGTTTTCCTAAGGATTCATTATCAGTTGGAGGTACACCAGTGCACTGTTCAGTTTTGTTTAGAAGGGCTATCAAATCTGATCTCACCCATCCACTCCTCCCACACACTCCATCCCCCAACCACGTGTGTCTGAGGGTTTTGTTGTACACTAAAGAGCAAACAGTAGCGTCTTACTGGATTCGCTCCTTCTCCCAACTGCATATTTACACAATCTTACAAATTGTTTACTGTGCGTTAATACCCATTGAAAATCTAATATTACTGAGCAGTTTATCAGACTTTCCACAACCTATGTTGCTACTGGAAATGTTCCATAAGGGTGAAGAGAATGTTCTGAGAGATGGGAGCATAAAAATATCACTATTAATTAGAGGAAGTCCTTTAATGGTCCACTGAATAATACATTGGTAGTCAAAAACCTTATTCTGCTTTGCAGTTTCACAGCCACTACTAAATGTTTAAAGATGATATAAGTGAAGGAATCTTTGAGAATCACACTTCTTATAATTATAGGTGAGTGGGCTCAGATCTTTCACGCTGAGGTGAGAAGGCCTTTAAGGTTCTAAACACTAAACAGTAAGAAGCGCTTCATTGCACATTTCACTTTCAATGAGCTAAGCTTTTACTGCCCTCTTGTGGCCATGTAAAATTTCTTATCATGGGGAAATGAAAAGAAAGTAATTCATAAATTCTGAGATTATTTTGGATTCTTTATATGCCATTAACATGTAGCAACCTTCTTACCATCATAATTTCACTAAGCATACAAGTTTGTAGACTCAATAGAGCTGGGAGGAGGATAGGCCAGTGTTATACCAAGAAGGCATGAAGTGTGCAAACTAATTTGTGTTTAACAGCCACATGTCTCTTTCTTAAGCATTAACTGACTTTAAAAGAAAGGAAATAACAAGTAGGGCTTACCAGCCGAGCTTGCATCAGACTGCATTGTTTATAGTGTTTGTGTGAGAGAGAGCGCACTAGAGATTGTAAAGTTAATTAGTACCCCAGGGAGCAATTGTGTATGTCAACCTCAGTGGAGTGAATCTTTGTCAAGAACTGTATAATTCAGAGTTTATTAAGCATGCTACAGAACAGCTTTTCCTGATATCTTTACATTTAGCTGTCATAACAGCAACACCAGACTATAACGTACACATTTTTGATTAAAACTGTATCGTCAAATAAACTGAATGGCAATTAACTTAATTTTAATATTGTTGTGTAGTATATAATGTGTGCAAAAAAACACTCATATAACAGCTCCAAACTTCTGCTTGGACTAGTTGGTGTACACCGTGCCACCTGAATTCAGGTGTCCTTGAACCTGCAGAACATACTGGAAATTCCATGATGCAATCAGAGTCAACAAGAGCAGAAGACATATGCCTGTTTTCCCTTTGGGCTAGTCTTCCTTAAGGAGGCAGCTGTCTCATGTCTCTCTCTCTCTCCCTCTCTGAGCTCCCTCTGGAGAGTTCCTGAGGGCAGCCAGCATCAGCCTAATGCCAGAAGCTACTCGTTCAGGTGGCTAATTTCACCAACCTAAATACGTGTTGCTTTTGTGGAAGCTATGACCTCCATGTCAGATTTATATTTATAAGCAAATATCGCATAGCCTGTATCAGAACAAACGCCATACCATTTATCAAACTAAAACTACAATTTTATCTTGAAACAATATTGCCCTGTGGCCGCTTCAGATAAGATGATTACATGCCGTTTAAAACCTATAATTAGACAAGTAATTAATACGCAGGTAATTCGTGGCACCTGAGTCAAAGAGCTCACTTCTATTTAATGCGACGAAAGGAGAGCGCGCGGCCACTAGGGGGTACACAGACACAGCCCCCTTACGTCATACAACACCAACGCCATGGCGGGCACGGGCTGATAATGTGAAGTGTGTGTGTGTGTGTGTGTTCGTTCAGTGGACAGCCGCACCGCAAGGTTTCTGAGTGCGGTGGGGAAAAACGCAGTTGACTAATGTCAAAGGTTGACAAATAGTTTCAAAATGGAATGTCGAAGTGGTAAAGTCAGTGAGAGACATCAACGGGGAGGAAGTACCGTAGAGCGGTTACACACCGCGAATTCGTCGAACCAAGATGGCGAACGTTCAGAGTGTGAAGACGAATTAGCATCTGAATATCAGGATGGTCCAGAGACACAGAAGGGCAGAGGCTCTGACGCGAAACCCATTGGTTCCTCTACAGTGCCTACTAAATTAGCAGAGGAACCACCGCGACTCAACTTTCAGATTCCAAGGAGGAACAAAGAAAAGAGAGGTGCCGTCTCCCTTGTGTTTAGCCTAAGGGCTACGTGTTGGATGGTCTATGTTTTGAGGATTTTGCGACGTTACGACGTTCTGGTTTCAGGATCCTCGTCAGAAACTCGGTGGCTGTCCCATGTGTTAGTCCGTTAAGTATACGCTTTGAGGGTTACGTGGCTAACTGACCACCGTTCTTGTGTTCCTGTAGGGAGTCCTGAACGGATTCGCCATCATTTTGCAGTTGGTTATCTAACCGGCCAACAGGTTTGCATACATCAGAGTAGCTAGTTAACGTTAGCGCACCTGGACACGGACAGATCACGTGTGATGTCATAACAACGGAGTGAAACGTATCTTGGCAATTTTACCTAGCTATGTTTGCTAGAGAGCTACATAGCCCACTTTCTAGTTGAGTGTGAAAGATTTTATTTATCAAATATGACACAAGGTCTTTATCTAGGATTTTTTTTGGACGTACCACGGTTCAGGTGGGCTGTTATGCCACACCCATTTACACCTGGGAGAATTCCCATTGGATTATGGTGTCCCTTGCCACATTAGTTTTAACTACAGTTTTAAATCCTGTAAATTAAGTCAATAACTGCATACAAAAAAAAATCAGAATTCGAGCAACTGACAGTTTTGGCAATGGGTAATCTGTTGCTTCCTTTGTTGGGGAGGTGGGTGGGGGAGTGTGAACATGTTGCTCATTGTAACTTCCTGTTTGATGGATATGATGGTGGCACTGGGACTGATGCTGCCGGTTTATTCTTTTATACATGTACAACAGTGTCAATTTATTTTTATCTTTTTCACCATTTACACATTTCACTGGATTCTGATTGATTAGCACAACAGTGGATAGATACTCTAATATCTTGAAATGTGCACCATAATGTTATGTTCTGAAATTAGCTATGACCATCACACAGAATCCCCCCTGCCCTTAAAGCCAGTTCTGTAGTGATGCCTATTAGGATGCAAGCAAAAAATTCTTAAATTTCTAATCGCAACATTAATGTACAAAAAAACTTAAACCATAGCTTATTTGTAACTCGATCTGTAATAATTCATTACACTATTACATTATTAATGGGTAACTTGTTTCTTTTAAAATCAACTTCAACAGCATTAAATCAAGTTACGATAGCAGTCCATACACTTTATTCTTTTCGTTCCCGCATGCTGTGACACTTGACTCAGCAAACAGACCGCTGGCGTGTTTCAGCTAACTGACCACTCTGTCCTATTTTTCTGTAGTCTTTTTAATACACCTTTGCCCATTTGCCTTCTCAAGGCAATCCCCAACATCTTAAGGGCTGGAGAGCTCTTCCAGTACTGAAATGAATATGCTAGATGAGCCATCAGAGGGGTGTAGGAACAGTAAGTAATGTTCGTCATTGTACGAGATGTACAACAAAATGTAAGAATTTGCAGCAGAGCTTGTTCAAAGCGTTCAAATTTCAACAGCAAGCACAATGGAGGACAGTGCTGTTGGAGTGTAACCAAACCCAAAATATCTTCATAAAATCTTCACTTTAAATGGTTCTTATCGTGGCTACCTCGAAGTCACTCATAACCGTGTCTAAATGGTTGAGTAATTGAAAAGTAAAATTAGGTTCGCCTGATGTTCACCTAGGCTTCCTTGTTCCTCTTCTCCCTCTGGAGTAGCACTT
>JAOYMR010000018.1:9937709-9960441 GCA_025802075.1 Tenebrosternarchus preto | reverse complement strand
AGCCATGCTATGCCATTTTACACAATTTATCAGTTGAAGCAAGAACATCTTGAGTTGAAAGTTTCTTCGTGAGCCAGCTAATTTAATTTAATTTGCTTTGTCTTTATCAAGATTGAAAGCAAGTAGCTAACATGGCTAACATTAACGTTTCCACTGCATGATGCTAACCTCGATAACTCCAAGCATTTTTTCCATAGCCTGCCTTGAAGGCTAGACTACTAAAATACGGGTTTTACAGTGAGTAGCTGTACGGACAATAAAAATTTACTGGATAATTGTACATTGATTAATACAATGATACAATGATTACAAAAACAAAACAAATCGGAGGGTCAAGTAAGAGAAAATTTGTGTATATTTTGCCTGACTGTACTTAAGGTAAGGCAAGATTTACATAGATAAGTCTGTTTTCAAATGCAGGGTAGCTTTGGGCCAGTGCACAGACTGATGATTTAATCAGGTGGTATTCTTTTACATGTGAATAACAGATTTCAGTGATGCACATCATGATTATGAATAGTTAAGAATAGTTATGTAATCCAGGTCCCTATGGTGTGTGAAAGAGGCTTGTCGGTTGGAAACAGCTGGATGAACAGTCTGGGAAATCCTTCAAAAGGTAGAACTAGTAAAGTAGAATGTGCAATATTTTTAATTGAAGACGTATAAATAAATGTTCGTACTAAAATGTATCTTTTGATGTTTATAGGCGTTTACTTGTGCCAGTTCTCGGATTTGCTCCAAATCAGTTCTTATGAGCCAGGCTCCACTGGGGAGATGATTGTGTTTAAAGTAATAAAGGTTAGAACGTTTTCTGCTCTTGCTCAAGAATCACAGCACTTGACGCTTTTGGTTTCGTTTCGGACCAAATGCTTCGTCACGCCACCTGTAATTGTTGAATCTTTTGCTTTTAGGGGAAAGTAAAGAGTATTCATGATAACATGTCAAGATGTTTGGACCCTACACCCAAATTCGACAGCCATTTCTCAAAGAATGCTAACCGTGTGGTGTCTCTGCAGTCATACAGGGCCTTTGAATACACTCAGGTAAGGTTGTCGTTGTGGGGGTGGCTCCGGAGGGGGTGGGGTCTACCTGGTTGGCTTTCATTTGATTGTGTGCATGGGGTAATTGAGTTTTTAATTGTTGATGTTACTTGTGTTCACAGCAATATTTCTATGAGTATGTGGATTACGAGCTCGCATCCAGGCCACGGCATGTATGTCCGTATGCCGTGGTTTGCTTTCAGTTCAAAGGCAAGGAGGCCACAGCAGTGGGTCCCAAGCCACTGTTACCACTGCAAAGGTATATTGTGTACATCATTTGCATGTTGATCATCCTAACTATGAAGGTTATGAAGTGGGTTATCAATCTTGTTCTGTGTTTTTTTCTGTAGGTCCAACAGCCTGCCTTTAGGAACGGGTAGAGTTCTGCGCAAGTTCATATTTAAAGAAAACTAAATATATGTGTTGTGTTAAAGTATTGTATTTAGTTCGCCACAAAATTCACTTTAATCTTCTGTTCATTCGTTTATTTTTTTAAAATAAATCTAGTTCATCCTAAAGTTCAGCTGGTCCAAAATGATGATAAATTCTCTTCTTTCTGTCTTAGAGAAGCGCAGTTATATTGTGTGGAAGGGGCACTTTCTTAATGCTGGGAAGGAAGTGTATCAAGTAACTCTTCGGTCTCTTTCTCAACCTTTCCTGCCTTTCAAACTGTGAGTGTTTATTTACTCAAAACGTCTGCTTTTATTTAGTTGGTATCCATGTTTTTAATGCACACAATGCAGACATTTAGTCTTACAGGAGTTTATGTTGCAGACCAGATAGGGTGGAGATTGGTAAAGCCATGAGACTGGACCACGTAAAGGGGCTGATACCATCTTCCCTCTTCTCTTGGGATCTTTACTCTGGCAGTCATGAAGGTAAAACCGAATCTCTGGTTGAAGGCGCTTCTGTATGCATGTATCTACATGAGGCAGATGGAAGCCATTCCCTGAGGTCCAAAGCCTGCGTGTGACTGTTTTTGCAGTGTTCAAGAGGGGAATGCACTGCAGTCTCTTTGAGGTGGTGGTGGAGAAAAGCAAGTCGGGGGAGAGCCTGGCTGAACTGTTCCAGAAACTTGAAGATGAGGGCTTGGTAAGAGTTTGCTCATACTCCAGTGCTGTTATTTATTGATTTAGCATATAGCAAGTTTAAAGATGAACGAGTCTGTTTTTTTCCTTCTAAAAGCCAGTAATTCTTGTTGCTAATAAAAGTATTATTTGTGGAGGAGCAAGTGACGCTGAATTTGACTTTTCCAGGCGGTTTGTGTTTGTTGGCATGCGACTGAAACGAATCAAGTTGTTGGTTAAATTTGGTTGTAGGGTTGGGCAGTATACCCAAAATAATACTGAAAAGAATTTTGGGCCTATTAGTTTCTACATTGCGTGCTTTGATGACATGCTCTGTTTAAAATCAGCCGAGAACTGCTGCTATATGTGTCGCACAGTGATGACGCGTATGAAAATGAGCTGGTAAAGCTGGTTTTTAATGCGTCTTGTGTGTGAAGCACTCCTTATACCTTATATAAGTGCTTTGCCAAGGTTCACTGTTATAGACAATTATAACAGTTTGCCTCGTTAAACACCACCTGAAGCTTTGTCGGGTAACTTTAAAAGTTTATTTAAAAAAAAAAACTTAATGAGATGAATGCAATATAGTAATGATGAATTCATATTGCCCAGTCTTTTTTTTAATGCTATGATTTCCAGAAAATTTACGATCAGTAAGCAGTAGTTTCTTTAATAGTATTGAATTTGGACTTAACTAAGATTTGACCTGTAATTTGCAGGTATTGGTGAATTTGTTGAGCGACAGTGGTTTTCTTTTCCTGTTGTCGTCAGAGCAGATGTCCAACACAAGTGGTATGTGGCCTTTTAAATAGTAAAACATACAATAAATGTCTGATTTGACTGTTTGATTCTTAAAAAAAAAAAAAACAAAAGCAAAAAAAAATTGTTTCCGATTTTCAAGAACGTCGTGCTGGTTGGAAAAAATCTTGTCTACAAGCCCTTTTTATTTACCGTGGTGCACGGGATATGTCAAAAATCTGTGAGTATAAACGACAAAGCATGAATTAAGAATAAGCCTTTGGCCATGTTGTATGGAAAAGCCTCATGTGTATAGAAAACATGCATGGTCCACTGATCTTTCTGCCTGTGAAGTGAGCAGACCCCGTGCTGCCTGCCAGCCCTTGCTGCCTGGACCTCAGGATCTTGCCATGCCACGCCTGGAGTGCTTCATCCCCGCGTTCCACTACGCCCTCAACAAAGTGCGCTGCAGTCCTCCGGCCAACCTGGGCGCCGGCGTGGAGCAGCAGGCCCACGACTACCTCAGCTGCCTGCGTGAGGGCAAGCTCATGCAGCGCGTCCGGCTCGACTACGACCACAAACTGGATGAGAGGGAGAAGCTTTTCCCTGCTCCGCGACAGAAGTACAACTGGGAAAGCCACGTGCGGTCCTACTTCTACAGCCCCGGCATGTTCACCATGCCCGTGGAGAAAGCCAAGAACATGGTAGAGGTCCTCAGTTGTGCTCCCGAATCCTGCATGGATATCAAAGATGGAGATGGGGCTTCAACTGACCCTGAGAGAGTGAAGGAACTTCTAAAACTCATTCAGATGAATAAAAATCTAAAGGTCACCAAGCAAGAAAGGAAAGGGTTGGAGGATGATGTCTTGGATCTTCAAAGTGGAAAGAGGAAGTTGGAGGAAGAACCACACGAGATTAGTCCAAAGTTTCAGAGAATGGCTTCTCTCGACAGTGGAGAACTTGGAGAAGGTATGCACTCTATGCAAGTACTGCTAAGTGATTGATTACTTGTGATTATGATCAGTTGTGATTGGTTGATTGTGCAGTATTTATCAGCTGTAAAGCATGTGCAAAGAAGATAACCCTCATATATACTCTTTCCCCCCCAATCTTTCCTGGCTTCAAGTGCAAGAGCTCCAGTCCCATCTGTTCCCAGCTGATGTGCTAAACAGCGCTGGCCTTCAGGACACGGACCTCAGGAAGGACGGAGCACAGGGCGCCGTGGTCATGAAAGTGCTGGAGAACCTGAGTAAAACCCTCCCTGGCTCATCTCTGGTCAGTGCTGACGAACCAGAGCTGGGAGAGACCGGCGAAGATGCGGAAGCTGCTCTGTATGAGAGCATGACGAGACTTGGCCTCCCCATCAACTGCGACGTTGACCTACGGAATCAATTTGTGGATGAAGATCAGGAGGCACGAGGCAAAAATGAGCTTGAGGTACAGTGTCCTAAATGAAATCATCTAGCTCAGCATTACGTTTGCACATAGACGTTTAGGAATTCGTGTGATGCTGGAGAAGTCCTGAGGTTCAGGTTGTTTGCACAGTTTCAAGGGGTAAAATTTAGCTTTTGTTTTCACATTGATGATTGCACTTCAACTTGCTGTTGCTTTAAAGTTGAACCTCATGTCACCTTGGCTTAAATACTTTCCACTGGGGACAGTTATTTAAGCCTTTAAAAACCCAGATAAACTACTTTTTTGAAGAAGGAAATGTGCGGTTCAGTCTGATCATTGGCTGTCCTGCTGGGAATGGGGCATTTAAACTTTGACTTTATTGCACAAGTTTACAATTGTTAGATGGTCTTCTTGCAATTGCAAGAACTTCCTAGAAAAAAAACAACAACGATTTTGTAAGATTGTGGTCACCTAAATGTTCTTGTGCGTTTGAAAGGCCAATGCTGTGGAAAGACGACTTTTGGATCTGCAGTGTCTCCTGAACACGTGCATGTAAAGCACAAGTCGTGTAAAGCCCCTTTAAATGTTACACCGGGACTTTAACTTCCTTCAAAATTTGAAGTGTGACAGAGGCGGCTTTCGTTTGGCAGCTTGAGGAAAAGCCATTGGTGCAGTGTTTAATTTTTACAGAGGAAGACTGGCAGAGACGTGTGTAACAGAGCGCAGGTGCAGGCTGGAAAGGTGGGTTTTTCCTCTAGTCCAGCAAGGAGAATTCTCTTGGTGGAGGGAATTAACTTTTAGATTAGTGATGTGAAACAGCATGGTATTTTAGCTCTGCCTAAAGAACAGACACAGTATTATGCTGAATTTTGAAGACGTTAAATAAGGACTGATGTACATACCAGGCAACAGAATGACTGCTATGCTGTTTCACGCAATGGTTTCACATTTAACAGAGCTTTGTACATTCTGTCAAATATGCTTTTTTTTCCCCCCCTGTCTTAGTTAAATACCCGTGAAAGCACGTCTCCCCACTGGAGGCATAAACTCATTCATTATCATGTTTTCCAAATGAATTTTCGATGTAAATACTGTCAAAACGTTGTACTGATTGTTTTGTTTTTGTGGCTGTGTTTGTTTTGCATATGTAAAAGACTGACCTATGACTGACCTAAAGTGCACTGCATAATATTTAATAAAGTGTTTTTTTTTTATTTTTTTTTTATTAGTAGATACATAGTCCGTAACCTGGGTGTTAGAATTTGGGGAATTGTTCAGTTCCATTAGATTATGGAGTCAGAATGTCGCTAGAATCTCAAATACCTTACTTTATCCTTACTTTATCCTTTTTTTTTAGTTTGGATAAAATATTAATTTCAGGTGGGTGTTTTTAATAACTAATTTAAGACAAATGTGAAATAGCTGAATGTTTCTCATTTCAGGAGGAGACTGCTGGCAGCCTGAGTAGCCTGGAGGCTTTCAGCCCATGTTCAGACACCAATGGACAGCATCGTGGGATGAACTTCCTGGGAGAGAGGTCGATACCATGGGTGCTTATACCCATAACAGGTATGACCAAGATGGTAGCGGTCAACGTGTAACGGGTATGACCAAGATGGTGACGGTGAACATGCCTGTGAGGAGCAGACTGAATCAGAGTAACAGCTGCAGGGAGAGATTGATTAATGTCTTTGCTGCAAATGCTTGGGCTGCAGGAGTACAATTCGGTTTGTGAATCGCTTTTATAACAAGCAGGGATTGAAGGGCAGGTTGAGACATAATGCAGTAGACACGTTGGTTCCAAAATATCTAAAAATGATTAGCATATCTGATCAGTTTGATTAGGGTACACGCTTAGTAAAAAGAGTTGATGGAAAGAGAGATACCCCCCCCCCCTTACTTTTGTCCAAGCCATTGTTAGATGGCAAATTAATATTATGACCTTAAGTTAAGTTACAGCTCTAAAAACTTTATTCAGCACTATAAAAAGGGCTTTGCATCATGTACAGGCCTGAAGAATGAGAGATACAGCCATCGAAAGGATGAGAGTCTGGAAGACCCTCGTTTCCTACAAAGCACAACGATTTCGACGCGCACCAGTCTGGAGAAAAACGACCCGGCGTGTCCTGAACTGCCTGACGGCAAAAACGTAGGGGCTGAACCGGAGCTGGAGCCCGTGGAAGACCAGGACACCAACCTCACGGATGAGCTGAAATTTTCCCATTCTCAGGAACAGAAAGGCACTGCGCTCAGTGGTGTTGACTGCATAGTCGACGAACAAATCTCCGACTTCTCCTCTGAGGTGGAGGACCTCTTGAGAGAGGAGCGCGTGTACTACATTCCCTTCTCAAGCACTCATGGCCACACAAACCCACCACGGACTATGGCGCAGTTCTCCGAGTACGTCTCGCACTTCAACACGCCCCTTCCTGTGCACGGTTACATCAGCTCATTCAGAGATAGCATAAGCGTTTTCCTAGACCCCCAGCACAGCAGATTGGAAGGCACGGCGTTCTCGGCGTTTCCTTCTCCGGCGCCCTCTTCCGTTTCCCCTTTTACTCTAGAAGCCCTTCCCTCCAGCGCGCCCTTTTCTGCGCCTTCGCAGGCTGGTGCGCCGATTCGCTCCCCAGTTGTTGCTTTTTCTTCTAATCCGCTGACCTGCGGCTCACCTGCTAGCATTCGCACCCTGCTTCCTTCTTCTAGTCCAACTCACGGTAGGCCAGAGCAGGCAGGAGAACCTCCCCCAGGCCTCTGTAGTGAGGTCCCACCGTCTCCTTTGCCCGACAAAACGGGCGGACAAAGGCAGACGGAGCACCTTGCGCCCGAAAGGCAGGAAGGTAGGGCTCCTGGCACATCCAGTGAAGGTGAGGCTTCAGACGGCTCGATGGCTGGTCCTGCTGCAGAGGTCCAGTCTCGGTTGGTGTTGGGTGCGGGTGAAAGTGCAGCCACGCCCGAGGAGCCGGCCTCCAACGCCATTAGTAGTCTCCTCAGGCAGCTGCAGCCCGAGGTGATCAGCAATCTGGTCAAGATCATTGAAGGAGTGCAGAAGAACGCCGTCCACTTCTTCATCCACTCAGCGGAGGAAGAGAGTGACATTTGCTGGGAAATAAAGGTGGGCAAATCTGACATTTCTTTTAATGTTACTGAAATATCACTGAAAAATACTTTTGTATCGTACCGTGGGTATGTATTAAACGGTCTAGCAGTTAAGATGTTGGTGTTCAAATATGAAACGAAGACTCCCTCACAGAGGGACACAAAATGGACTTGATTTGACTACCTCTTTGGGTGCAAAACTCGGTCAAGCATTGGCAAATTTTTCATAAGTCAGAATGTAAACCAGTCATTTATCACTAGTTCTTGAGTGAGCACAGCATGAACATGCAAAATGTCAGTACAGTCACACCATTCTTAGTATTTAACGTATCTAACATACAACGGTAGGTGATTTTTCTCTAAATAACTAAAATTACTTGAACTGAAATATACTGACTAGGAAACATGACTGATATTGCAATTCACATACTCACTAGGATACACCAATACCATCCATTACATTTATTGTTTTTGGTTTTTTGGTTTTTTTTTTAGGCACAAAAAGCCTACCTGTAGTGAAAATTGACATGATTAGCTGAAGCAAACATACTTTTATTTATTATAGCCATTCTGTGAAATTGCAACTTGTAAATTAACCACTAAGACATCAAAACTGTCCATTAAAAATGACTGCACTGTGCTGTCTTAAAAAGCCCAAAACCTAGTACAGAAGTGAGACCCTTAACTAAAGCACACATTGAATCCATCCTAGATTCTAGTAGATATTCAACGTGTTCCCAGGCAGCAATGTGAGGAGATCTGGAACTTCCAGCTCAATGGAGCTGGTTGTGCATTCAGTTGACAGAGAAACTCTTGACACCTTCAGTTTCTGAATGTCAGCTTTCTTCACCCATTACTTTTTACCTTTTCTATATTTCTGAATGAAATTAATATGACATTCAGCTGCTTCAGCTATACCTGGGTAGCACTTATCATAAAAAACCATGACTTATTTGCCCTGCCGAACATTTGCGGGTGGCGACTCAAATATTTAATTTGCTGCAAGTTCAGAGTTTTGGTGCTTTCATGGCAACGTTGGCAATGCTTTTCCAAGACTTGATGCAGACTTGTAAACTGGCAAATGCGGCAGGTAATGGTGTCGGATGAAGCCTGAAAATTAGCATCACGTTTCTTGTTGCCATCTTTCTCTTTCATTTCGCTTGGACTCATCGGCGTTCGTTAGGTGACTCTCGCGTCCTTTGCATTTACTGAGTGATCACCCAAGCTTCTGGCACAAACATTCCATAGCCGATTTCTCTCTGCACCACTCAGCGGCATGATCTGTGATTAAATTATAGCTGTCTGCTGATTTGTAAACAATGAACAGCATGTACAACTGCTTATATCAATATATCTATTGAACGTCATATACTTTTTAACGTCACTCCGTCACAGCAGGTATTAACTGTTCTGATTGTTTACTCACTATTACACTGAATTTAGCTGGAGAGCTAAAACATTGTCCATATATTCTAACGTTTTGTAATGAAAATTTGCTTTAAAATAATGCAGTGAGCTTACGTTAGGGTTGGTGTAATGGGGTAAGAAAACAATGTTAGTTTTATGGAAAACTTGCTTCTGTTTGAACTAACAAAGATAAACGATCTCTGTAAGCATATTTTAAAAATTGAAACTTCACTCATTCAATTTTGCAATGTACTAACTGGAGCATTCATTTTGAAATTTTACCCCAAATGGACTTATTGGTGGGGAATTGTCAGCTTGCGTACAGCTTGCTCAGTTGGCAACACATGTTTAAATGTCTCTTATTGGTCTCTCTAATGATATTGATATAGGTAAGAACTTTACTCCCTTGTTGGTCTCTCTGTTATTGATATAGTTAAGAATTTTTCTCCCCTGTTGGTCTCTCTAATGATACTGATGTAGTTAAGAACTTTACTCCCTTGTTGGTCTCTCTGTTATTGATATAGTTAAGAATTTTTCTCCCCTGTTGGTCTCTCTAATGATACTGATGTAGTTAAGAACTTTACTCCCTTGTTGCAACGACTATAGGAACACCTAAAGAGGCTTGGGAATTTAGAGTGTGAGCCTCGGACCTTTCTTGAGAACAAGGACAGTCAAGACAAGCTGCTCATCATCATCCAAAATATAGACATTGCTGCCCATGTTCATAAGGTACGTCTCTCTTTACCCAGGCAATAGTGTGTCATGGGGATTAAAGTAATGATCACAAATGATCAACTGGAAAGCAGTTTAGTTGCTAGTTATAAATAAAGTACAAAGCAGGATGGTTTTAACTTTTGTTGTTACTTTATGCACAGATACCTGCATTAGTGTCTCTAAAAAAGCTTCCATCAGTGAGCTTTGCTGGAGTAGACAGTCTTGATGACATTAAAAACCATACCTACAACGAATTATTTGTTTCCGGGGGCTTCATTGTCTCTGATGAATTTGTCCTCGACCCAGCCTTCATCACCCAGGGTGAGTTGGTCCTAAACTTTATTTGCACATCAGTGAACACTGCTAGTTGGCATTAATTATTCAAGCCAGGACAATGATTAACACATTTCCCTCTTTGTGCACATGAAGAATAGTCAGCTGCCACTCATTTGTCAGGTCATGTTCTGATTTTAATATGTAGTCTGATGTTTTGTGTTTACATAAAGACCGACTTTTTTTTTGGTAGACAAACTTCAAGCTCTTCTCCAGTTTCTTGAGGAGCTTAACACACCAGAGTCTCCATGGAGGTGGAGGGTGCACTGTAAAACTCACAAAAAGGTCAAAGAGCAAAGCAGGTTTGTCTGTAAACATCTTTTTACAAATGAATGACAAGGTTTTCTCAAAGGTATGACTAAGGATTATGCTGTTTATAAGGATTATGAAGTCCGCTAGATATACTGAAGAGCCCGCAAGATTTTCTACACTGAAAATACACTGAGCCTACATTTGGTCATATCAGTATTGGCTTCATTTACATAAAAATTACATTAAAGGTGATCATACAGTGTTAAAATAATTATTTAGTCTCCAAAGTCCAGCACTAATGAGATGTTGATGGATTTTGACCTTTGGAACAAAATAAAAAAAGCACCCAGAATAGAAAGGGCTGTGTTTTTTCTTACATTAATGTACATTTCAAATATTCTCAGGTCTAAAAGTGAAGCCCTGAGTATCCTGAACCTGCTCACAGTGTACCACAAGAAACAAATAGTTGAGTTCCTGTCATACCATGAATGTGATGCTCAGTCCCACCAAGCACCACACCTGGACTGTCTGGTTAAGCTCCAATCTCAGAACATCCGACAGCGTCATGTTATATTTCTCACAGGTGATCTTCTGTTCTCTTTAGTGTTCTGGTCATTATTTACAGGTGAAACTGGAGAGAAGCCATAAGCCACTAATGTTGTAGGATGACTTTCAAATGAACGTGACTTTTTACTGAACACATGGCAAATTGAACATGCAGTATCTCTTTTAGTGAACTTTGAAGTGATCGTTTGTCTGTGGTGATTTCCAGTTAAGATACCAGCTTACTTTTTGTGGGTGGTTTATATTGGCGCATAACAGTTGTTGATTGAAAAATCAGATTGTTTTTGCATTATGATGTTTCTAATGTTTTATGCTTGAACCTTGTTCAACAGAACGTCATTTTGAGATGTTCCCGCATTATTCAAGCAGTGGGATAGTTATTGCAAACATCGATGACATACTGTATAATATGGCCAGTCTGATTGGTGAAGCCTGTGACAAACACCAGTCTTCAGACCTGTCTTCCTGTCCTACGTCGCCAACATGTAAGTCGGCTTCCATCCACACAAGAAAAAAAACGGATTAGTTCGTTAATTTAGCTTGGAATATACCCCAAACATAAGTGAGAAAAGGATCCTAAAGATTTGCTAGCTGGAATGACTTTCCACGCAGTTTAATACCTTTTTGATTTTCATGCAGCACATGGTTAACACACATTTCTAAATGCCTGCAAGATGCTTCATTAGCTTTACTCAAACACTACTTTTCTGCTCATGTAGTGAGGGAGGACGACATGGACGCTGACACTGAGCACTCGGCCAGAAGGCCGTCTGCCCAACAAGACAGAAGCACCGCTGTGTCGGACCAAGACACTCGTCTTGCAGCTGATACACACCCTAGTGCATCTCACCTTGCAGTGGGAGAGCAAGTCGGTGCAATTTCCTTGCCCTCATCCACCAACGAGGCACAAAACGCATTAAATTTTGAGGCTTTGAAAGCAGCAATTTCCCAGTTCCGAGTGGCTAGGATGCAAGCAAGTTGCAGCACAGGCCAGCGGTCACCAGGACTTCTTCCCATCAATCCACATCAAAGTTTCCTCAGTCAGGGTGACGTGACTCCATCACATCCCCAGGGCTCTTCAAACGACGGAAGCCTTACCAGTCTGTCCTCTTCCTCATTTCTTCCTCATGCCTTGCAGCCTTTAGACCAAATGCAGACACCAAGGCAAAAAGAAATTAATTTTATTTTGAAATCTGCGACTGAAAGCGAAGCAAAGGGACCTAGTCTGGCAGAATCCATGTCTCTGGATGGTCCACAAGGTGCAGCGTGTCCCCAAACAAATGAAGTCCTGCAGCTGTCCGTTCATGACATGGCTGAGCCAGCAACCCATGTACTTTCCACTGGAGCGAACTTTGTTGCTCCTACAGACACGATGCCTACCTGGAATCACACAACGGAGACTAGCATCGCTCCTGAAAACCCTGCAAGTCCAGCAGTCTTTGGGACCGAGGTCGAGTGTGTTCAGGATAAGACTGTAGCGGAAGTGGCTAACCCAAACAACCCGGTGTTTACTACCAGCTCAGCAAGGGACCTGTCTAAAGACAGCACTGTGACCACAGCTAGTAGTAAGCACAATAGCCGAGCAGGCCTACTGCCAGTACCTGGAACTATAGCTTTTGGCATGAATAATGCTTTAGCCGGCATGGAACGGATGGTTCTGCAGGGCAGCAATTTGTGGCATGCCCCTCAAGGACCCATGGGTCTAGCAAGTCATGGACTACCTTCTCAAAATGGTGCTATTGGACTGAGGTCACAGATTTTGAACAGATCCATGGCCAGCAGTTTGGGTATGGTTGCACAGTCAGGGTTAAGGGGTCTCTTGCCCAACAGTGGCATGCAGGCGGCCTGGAACAGCTTGGCGCAAGGGGCTGGATCAAATGTTTGGGGAATACAGCAGGGTATGGGAATAGGACATGTTCACAGGACTCATTTTATCCAGAGCTATGGCTGGCAAGGAAATCCTTCTTTCCAAGGAAATGGGTATCCTCCTCGTAGAGGAGGCTTTGGTGGCTGGTGAAGTTGGGAAGAGGTTTGCTGTTTGGTTTTTTTTGTTTGTTTTTTTTGTGCTACTTCAGAGTGGGGGGGGGAAACCTTTCCTCCAGTCAGTACTGTTACGCACAACCCTGTATCATTTGTTTTGTACAGACCACAAATTTGTATTTGAAATTTGTTAGTGAAATTGTCTGGTTTACCTTTTCATTTTGGAAAACACTACAGGCAAGAGGCAATCTAAGCCCTTGATTTTTAACAATTCTTTTATTTTTTAGTATAAAGTTGTAAAATAAGTCTGTTGACGACTGTAGCGTCCGTCTGTCTCTAGGAATATTTTGCGTTTCCCTTATTTTTAACTTTGTCTTTCTGCATAGGTCATTCTTTCTTAATGCTGATCTAAAACGGCTACAAGTGGCAGGGATGTTTAATATGTTACAGAATGTTCTTTTAATAAACTCCACAAACAGTGGAGACACTAGCAGTTCATGCCTTAAAAAAAAGTCAGCTGCGTACAGAAAGGACACATCTCACAACTTGAAGTAAAATATGCTGGTTTTAATGTTCCAAATACATGTGCATAAAATTGTTAAAAATACTTAAACATCAAATCCAAGGTACCTGGTTGCAAATGGTGTACTTCACATTCATGTCATCAGTTCAGTTCAACCCAATAAATAAATCACCCTAATTACAATAGTTACTTTCCAGAAATACACAATACTGTTTAAAAACAACCCCAGTAATTAAAAGTGCATATCTGAAGTGCAGTGGCTCATTACTGAAATCCCAAACAACTGATTTTAGATCTGTAATGCCTCTTGTAAAAAAAAAAAAAAAAAATTTCCCATTCTTGTATCCTTATGGAAACTAAAGTGCTGACAGAAGAGAGACATGTTCACTGTGGAGATGAGTTCTTTCACAGAGGTTGGAAAGCTGGTGATAGGGTTCTACTTCGCCCCTGTAGTAAAGGATTAAAGCTGGTTTCTAGCTCTTTCTGTTTCTGGAGCAAGCCCTAGAAATAAAGAATGAAAATCAAAACCTCAACAACATTCAAACCGCTGGTTAAAGGACAGAAAATGCTCTGCCGACACAGTGATGTGTTAACTTGCTCAGTCGATGGGCATATTACCTGTCTGAGGTCAGACAGTCCCTTGAGGATAGCCTGCTGTCTCTCTGTGCTCTTCAGCAGCTCTGGGTTTAACAGGGGATCGCGCCGCACCGGTGGACTGTGCTGTCTTCTACTGGTCGCATCTAATTAAATATCCCAAGTAGACCAAAATGCTTAGCATGATCAAATAAGCACACATTAATGATCATGTTACAACTTTAGGGAAACAGTATACATGTTAACAAGCATGTGAAGCTATGGATACCTTCATGTGTCCTATGTTGGACTTCATGTGTGCTGGGTCTGGAGAGTGGAGCAAGGGGGTCCAGGTGGTAAACCTCATCTGTGCGTACGTAGGGGATGTAGTCAGAAGATGGAGGCCATTCAGATACCGTAGACTCTTCTGCTTGGGGCGGAGCAGGTTTGTGGACCTGCAGAAGTCGATGCCTCACAGCAGGAACAGGTGGAGAGCACCCTCTGCTGGAGAAGAATAACTGGTAAAGGGGATTGCAGCCACATGTAATACAGAATTTGTGCATTTTCTTTTAAGGTGTATCCCTACTTCATCTTAACCCTACCCACCCCCCACCCTTCCAAAAAAACAAAAACAAACAAAAAAAAAAACAACCACCCTATGCCTACACTTAAATGTAAGAAGTGAATAATTTACATTCTTAATTGTCCTGTTTAAGTTACCTTGATAATTTTCAAATATCCATTTATTTTAAAAGTGTATATATCAAGCTACATTCACATTAGACAGCATGACATTACAAACATTGATCAGTTATCGTGCCACATTTGATGGAGAGGGTTCCTGGGAAATGTCAAAACTCAGCCAAAGTTAGTGGCACAGTTCCACACCTGCTGGTTGAATCTGGTTGTTTAAGCTGGTAAGTATTAACAGTTGTCCTAGTCTACCCTAAGTCACAGTCAGCACCGCAGACAGAAGTACAGCCCCAGTTCAGCTAGAAGCAAGACACCTCACCCCAACAGCAGAGTCCTGTCATCAAGAACGGCGAAACCATTTATTTTGACAACTGAGCTGCACTTCCTGGCAAGTTATGTTTGCCCTAGTTATGCCGAAATGTTTGAAAGCAGAGCTACAAGCCTTGTGCGAGCCTTTATGTACGACAAGCTACAAGTCCTCTGACTTTTTGTTGCAGATCTCCATACACTGAGCCAGGCACCCACTGAATCAGAGAATGTGGAAGATGTGCCGTGTCCCATGATAACAAGGATAGCCCAGCCAGGTCGCAGACACTAGCAGTGATGGTTTCCTCTAATCTGCCAGTGACTGCTACCACAAAGTATGAGCAAGAGACTGTTATACAGTATGCTGACATCTTGGGATACCCAAGACATTGAGGAGAATACTGTAGAACTTGTACCAACAGGTTCTGTTTCAAGTTCATTTTTTAGTTCCAGCAGTTTAGGGGTTTTCCCCGAGTACTAACAGTAATCAAATCGTGTCCTTTTTGCGCGGCGATTTGGATGTGTACATGCTGAACAGCCATGACATTAAAACCTCGGTGAAGATGTGACGACACTGACCTTGTTACAATTAGTACTCATGCAGGAGGGGATTTTTAAGCAGCAAGTAAACACAGTCCAGTTCTTCAAGTTGATGTGTTGCACGCAAGAAATACGGTGTAAGGATTATGACCGACAAGGGCCAAGTTAAAGAAGTCCAGACAACTTGGTCAGAGCATCTGCCGAATGTCAGGTATTGCAAGTCATTTCTGGAATGCAGTTGTTGGTACCTAGAAAAAGTGGTCAACGGAAGATCTGGTGAACCAGCAACAGGGCCATGAACGCCCAGGGCTCATCGATGCTCATGGGGGACGAGGTTAGCAGATCTGGTCCAGTTAAACAGTACAGCATTATACCGTAGCATAAATTGAAGAAAAGGTCGGTTATGATGGAAAAGAGAAAATAATTGTAGGCACATGAGTCTTGGAGTTGGACCATGGGACAACTGGAAGGAGGAGGCTTGGTCTGATGAACATTTTCCTATCATTATAATCATCATTGTAGTGTGAACATAGTCACTGTTGCACACAGCTATAACCCTGAATCTCTACACCACAATTCTAATGTTGACTAAATCTCATCACCCAGGCCCATCTCTAATGCTGTTTAACAGGAAGATGTGTGAGAAGATTCTCGAAAATATGCCGCCGTTGTGTTGATCTTACCTTTGAGTGACAGTGGTGGTGGATAGTGTTCCTTGTAAATCCTCAACCTGGAAGGACAAAACGAGCATCAAATTGTCTGCATTGTTACCACCATACCGGTCTTAACTTTCCTGAGCGATGATCCTGAGTGCACCTTACTTTTCGATGTGGTGAACCTGCATGTCTTTGAAGGCGAGTTGGGAGAACAGAAGATGGAGGGGAGGGAAACGCATTCCTCTCCACCAGCGTCATGAGCTCCATCTGCCTGCGCAAACGGCTCTCCTGCCTGTGACGCTGCAGGGTAGCAGGGTACCGTTCCGACGCCGGCACGAATGCCTTACTTGGCCTTTTTGTGTTCCACTGTGGTTTCCTCCGTAGCTGCTCCCCGTGGGGCCTGTCCGTTCTAGCGTAGGCTTCATAAGGGTCTGTGTCTTTGGGAGCCACGCACACGTTCTCCTTTCCAGTGTTTTCACTTGGTCTGCTCTCACGTTTGGATCCCCTGATGTTGGAAGAAGCTTGGTATCGAGATGCCACGGCTTGAGCTTTAGTGTCGCCGTTGGTATTGACGACGCCTTCGGTCTTGGGGGGGCTTGGGGCGTTGACTTCTGCATAGATCACCAATCGTTCAAGATGAAGCATATAGCATCATAAATGTACAATAGATGAGCAACGCCGAACACTCCTGTAACTTACCCGTCTGAACAGCTGTATCTTTTCTTGTCGATGTGGGTGCCTGCACTCTTTCTGGTGTGGTCTCAGAATTGGCCAAACTAGGTGAACCTTGACCACTAACATCTACGATCATTAAAGAAATTCGCCTTAATTCTTTAAAATATCTACATGTTAAACAGCAAAGAAAGAATTTGTTTTTTTTTTTTTATACCTCTGGAGGATTCACACTCCAGGCTTCGCAGGAGGTTGGAAACATCATGTCCTTTTCTAGCCAGCTCTCGAATTCGCTGTAGATGTTTGTCTTTATGGGCTTCCTCCTGGGCCCTTTGAACACTCAGGTACAGCTCCTCCGTTTTGCGCGTTTGTAACTCCTAAGAGGCAATGCACAGATAACCAATCCCATCCAATGTCTAGAAAACATGGTGACTGTCAGGCCAGCAATCAATGGTAAAATAATGGTTATGTTGGAGAATATTTAATGTATTGCGGAGAATGAAAACCTTTTTTACTATATATAAATTAAAAGTATAGTGTGGAATATTAAAGCGGCTTGGTCTACAATACAAGAAATGTATGTGTCAGGGAGAAGGTTAGGCTACATCTAGCCAGTCAGTGCAATGCATCAACTCACTTTTCTCCTGAAGTTGGTAAAATATTTCATTTTTCGACCAAACTATTTTATACTTCTCAAGGTTATTAAAAATTCACCGTCTTCGTTACCTCCTTTTGTCTCTGCCGTTGTGTATCCTTCAGGTACTGTTGCTGGAGAAGGTTCCTCTCTCTAGCCACCCGCCTCTCCTCCTCCTGTTCCAACGCCTGCCGTGCTGCTTCCTCCTTCTCCTTCTGTTGCCTTCTCTCCTCAACCTGAGCTTCAATAGCCCGCTGGCGTGAAGCAAAACCAGGAATCACAAACTGGGCAACATGAGCAAATCCTTGCAGAAGATATGGGCTCTTGGTACATGTAATGTAACATCACTGAGGAGAAGGAGCTGAAGTCGGTACGTAAGGTTGAGACATTGTGGGCTCTGGAACAAAACTCCTCGAGAGATGGTGGTATCTCTTCTACCAAAGATGTGAGGTAACATGCAGGTATAGGGACACTCACAACTCCAGGGCTGGCGATTACATAGATGGAGTTTTTCCCCAGTAGATGAGTGCGTTACCTCAATGTGACTTTGTAATGCAGAGAGGAAGACAGACTGTTGTGTGTGCACCCAAAAGCAGTATGAAGTATTTGGCCTACTTTGAGAAAAAAAGTCAGTGGAATTCTGGAAAGGGTTCTGAACACTGACTCCATTGTTGTTCTGGGGGACTTCAAAACTGATTGGGGTAATGACAAAAAAAAACCTAGAAAAAAGTGAGCGAGGGGAACAGTTCTGCCCACTTTGATAGCCATGGTTTGCCCTTAGTAGACACCATGTTTGAACACAAGGTTACTCATAAGTGTACTTGGTACCAGAGAACCGGAGGGTGGGCGACTACTGCATAGACATGAGCCCAAGTGTATAGTGAAATAGTGAAGGTCTTATAGAAAAGGTCCAACATGTACTGAAGAAGGTGAATGAACTATAAAAAGCAAAAAACACAATGTGAGAAGGAACGAAAAGATTTTGTAGTACTGGAAAGACGAGCCTGGAGAAAAGCGAGTCAAAAAAAAAAAAAAAAAAAAAGAGAAGCTGAACAGAACAGCAAAATCCAAGGCGTGAAAAAGACAAGAGGTGGAATCTCTGAAACTAGCCAAAGAAACATCACTGACTGCTTCCTCATGCTCTCCTCACAAAGGCTGCTAGCCAATACTATATCGAGATGATGGAGTGAAATAAGATGTTCCAGGGAAGGGTAAGAAATAGCCAAAATGATCCAACCAAAAGTACAGAAGAAGTTTCCAGGTGTGTATAAACCTCCACACCAGCACACTATTCAGGGGAGGAAAAAGCAGCAAACCCAGTCTTTGAAACCGCATCAAGGAAATGGCGGAAGCCACCATGAAAGGTGTAGGAAAAGGGGGAAGAATAGGGATACATTTTTAGAAAAAGACAATGAAATGCTAAAACAGCAGAATTAAGCCTGAACAGAACAGAACCTTGAACTTATAAAAGAACTGGACAACATTAGTTGTGTGATTTAACAGCCTTCGGGAAGGCTCCAAGACGAAACAGAAAGAAGAGAGGACCAAAACAAAATTATGCAGTAAGAAAATTCAGGGAAGTACAGAGAGGCAAAAACACAAAATGAACCTGACCAACCTAGAACACAAACCTCTCAAGTGCCCAGAATATTGAATGCCAAGGTGAACCCCAGGTACACAGAGTTTTGCTGATATTAAAAGAATAGCAAGGTTGGGGTTATCAAAGTCAGGGGGGGGGGGCTGTCCAGACACAGAATGCCGTCCTGACACAGAGATATCCAGACAACCATCCTGTGGTATACTTTAGTTGCTAGCTTGACTCAGAGGAAAGAGGCTTCTACCATCTGCATCTGCCTACAAGAAAGCATCCACATGGGCAACTACTACCACGTATGTTACAAATAGACTTGCATGTCCTACTTACAAGGTTATTGTTTGCCATCAGCAACACCACTAAGCCTTGACAGAAACTGTTGTCAAGCTCAACTGAGCTAACAATAGATGTGTGGCATCATTAACCCCTGCCAAATTAATGCTGAAACCCAGCAAAGATTTCACAACTTCACTGCACTGAGACCACAGAGAAATTCCTTAAACTTAAATGTAACTTAAATGTAAATAGTTTTAAATCGCCCTTTCAAATTCAAATATTTGATTAATGAGTAAAAGGGATTTTAGAAGTTATTACGATCAATATATTGATCGGGGGGGGGGGGGGGTACATGGTTTAGCATTAAAATATAATCTGAAGATACATTCATTTTCAATTTCGATATGGAAAGCAACTCGAGGCTGGACCGTTCTGACCCAGACAAAACACAGATAGATACCACAAGCATATCATCTACACAAACTTCTCCAGTGAGAGCAAGTGAGACAGCTGAAGAGTCCTCAAGAGTCCTGAGATTTCACATGAGCTCTAGGTAGGTATTTTGCTTTTGGAAAGACTTTAAGTGATCCATACACCAAGTACATAAACCAGTCCTCTGCAAGTTAACTTTCAGATGTCATACATGGATTACAAATTCCAACTCCCACCTGATGTTCAAGCTGTTTGAGACGCTTTCTCTCCCTCTCCTCTATTTGTGCTGGATCTAACAATGCGGTCATGGTGCGCAGATAGCTGTACAGAAAGACGAAATGTGTTAAACTGTTTTTTTTGGCATCTTTATCTTCAGAACAAGCCTGGATGTTTGATGCCATTTTATATCCGCCAACCTGGACTTCAGCGGAAAGGCCTGAGTGGTGTCCGCACTGGCTCTTCCCATACTGTCCCCTCCGAAGGCACTCATCGCATCCCAGGCTGTGGACATGGCCCCTGAGGGGGATCGGTGCTGGGAAAGGGAACTGCCCACATCTGGCCTTCCTCCGTCAGGAGCTGGAACCAGGAGTGGCTGATGGAGGCCTCTCTGGAAGGAGTCAAAGTGCATGGCCCAGCGCTCGTGGTCCTCAGCCTACGAATGCACAATCTCAATGAGCTCTCCATGTGTAACACAGAAATAAAGAGCAAGAGAAGCACTACCAAAAAAGGACTGCAATAAGGGCGGAATGTACACCTGACTTTGGATCCGTTTCTCCAGTTTTTTACGAAGCCTGGCCTCCTCTCTCTGCTGCTTCAGGTTCTCCAGCCAGCGCCTCTGCTCATCTTTCTTCTCTTTGCTGAAAGCATCCTCCAGTGGAGTGGCCTCCTGAACATTTACGGAACACAAACAAACAAAACTAAATGTTCTTAAACAAGACTAGACACTCTATTTACTGTGACTTCAATTTTAGCGGAATATCTCAAGACACCACATACTGACATAGCCCTTTAGTTCACTTTTGCACTAGTCACAATAATAGCCAAATCCTTTAAAAGGACTGTTATACAAGTACAACTTGTTCAAGTTAATAGTGTGACATGCATTTAATTTGTCTTTCAATTCTTATTCATGCATCATGGTTTGAATATGAATGAAAGGTGTTACCCCCAGTACAAAGGCTGAGCGAACAGCAGCAGGAAGTGCCCGCAGTCTGCAGTCTGGCTGTGGAATTTTGCCACTTGAGCACTCGGTGTCTGTGGCTGTTATTGTTATCCTGTCCTCTTGGACCTGTAGATATGAGCAACTCTTAACCCCCTTATCTACAATACAGCACTGTATGAGGTATTAAAAGTGATTAAGTGCAAAAAGGCATTACAAATCCAACTATTTTTGTACTTCAACCTCATAAGAAAGCAAAGGACCGTAATACTGACTTACTTGTGACAGCTGCTCACTAGACCTTGGCCCAGCAGAAGGCCCTTCACTTTGAGACAGAACCTCTGCATTTGCTTTCTGCTGTTTTTTTAGTGCCATCTGCTCATCTGTTTGTGGACAGAAAAATATGCACTAAACTGCATCAGATCATCATTACAGAGCAAGAACAAACCAACAAAACCCTCGCAATCCATCTTATCCCCTTCAAATCTCGGTTTTACTGTGACAATGATTAATACAGCATGATGGGTCAGGCTCTACACAAAAGCTTCCAGTATTGATTGTGTGGTCAGCCGGTGGGTCACTTTAATACCTAACTCTCTCTTCCATTGTGCCCTTTTCACCTCCAGTGCTTCTCTGTCCCGTTCCCTTTGTCCTAAAGTGCTGAACAGTCCTGATGGGCGAGAATCTATTGGTTTTCTGTATCCAAAAAAAAACAAACAAACAAACAAAAAAATGATAAATGATTACTCTGCATTTAATCACTCATTAAGACAAAACATGTATACTGCCCATTGCACATGCATGTAAAATTTTAAATCAAATTCCTACATGGTAAACAACCATTCCTACCTGAAGGTACCTTTACAGAACGCTGTACAGAATACTCTTAAGCAAAAGTTCTTACTTCAACTCTGCCTTTGCTGGTGAGCTCCCCTGTCTGTGATCACCCCCATCCAATATAGTCTCAGCATTTCCACTAGTCATTGTTTCACTTGTAACACATCCTTCCTTTGTAGCAACTTCTGGTCCTGTTAACAAGAAATATTGTCAGTTTATGGTGACTTATGTAAACATGCAAAAAAAAAAAAAAACCACAGTCAGACTGCTCACTGTTCTCAACATGGGTCTTGGAGTCATCTTGGACATTCTGCCCTGTGGTTTTGATGGTGCTGAGTATCTGCTGAAGCTGGTCTTGCGTTAAGCACACCAAGCTCTCCTTTACTGTCTTCTCTGTAACTTTTGAGGATTCATCAGTAGTCTTCGTTTTGCTCTCCGATCGAACTCTGACCATTCCCATGATGTGCCTGCGATCTGCGTTGCTCCTGTCTTTGATCTTTCTGCGACGATGTGCAGCTGCCTGCTCTGCACAGCTCTCACCTAAAGGTCCCGTACACTTCTCCTGCTGGGACCTTTCAGACTCTTTAGCATTCTGTTTTGAGATGAATGTGGCTTTCTGCTGCTGTGTTCTGTTCCTGTGAGGTAACTTAGGGCACATCAAAACACAGGGATTGTTTGAATTTGCCTTAAAAGTTTGGACCAAGTTCAAAAGTCTGGAATATGTTAGGCAGCAAGATCTAGTACATTTTATAGATTTTATATTTAAGAAATAGCATAAATGATTTTTGTTCATGTTAATGTTTCTTATAGCAAACCTAATGAAAAAAATCAATAAGATTTGCCTAATAAACAAATTCAAAGAGCTATTTTGCAACAAATAAATGCAATAAATAAATATTTGCAAGCAATAAATGCAAAAATGTCACAATTTATTACTATTCTTTTCTCCCCAACAACACCACTTACCTGATATAATCCAAGCTTACTGGACCCCTTTGGTTCGTCTGTCACCGGATGAGAAAAATGTACACCGATTAAGTTTGTTTAAATGTAGTATAATCTTAAGTAGACATGCCTGAAAGGCGGAATTAACTTACCATAGCTGGCTAACACAAGCTTGGGCTTCCCATTTTCAAGTTCAAACATCAGACCATCACTATAAAAGAAAAGTGAGCGGTATTTGACGATGAACATATCTAGAGGTTTAATAGAAAATTTACGAGTTTAGCTTTCTAGATACATTAGAACGTT
>JAOYMR010000018.1:9916697-9927846 GCA_025802075.1 Tenebrosternarchus preto | reverse complement strand
CCCCCGCAACGCTGGTGTTGTCGAACCCCCAACCCAAAACATTTTACTATAATACTGCCGTGCACAAAAAAAAAAACAACAACAAAAAAACGGCCCCCCCCCCCCCCCCCCCTTTTAGCTTGTGCTCACTCAGCCACACTCATTCACACCGAGGCACACGGCATATGTTAACCCTCCCACTCCTGCTCTCTAGCTGCAAAGCGAGCGAATGTGAGACGACCACGTTGGACGGAGGAACACGCGAGGATCCTGCCTCCACGGCTGGGGAACGGAGGGGCTTGTTTGGCAGGAGGTGCAGCTGAGTCTGACCACGCGCTCAGTAAGTACAGCGTTTATTGCAGCGTTCTTTTCTCAGTCTCCGCCAAGTGTCATTTGTTCAATTAAAACTGTCTGTTTTTTTTCTTCTTTAACATCGGCATTTAGACACATCGCCCTGCTTTGAGCAACGTATTTTTATTCGTTGTTGCCTTTTGGCTTGTTTCCCCCCCAACCTAACCATAGATATTTTATTTATTTTATTCTTTTTTCCCCTATAGGAGGTTCTACTGATACTGGAGTACTTCAGAAACAGTTATTGTGATCTCTGCAGGCCAGTGTAATGAATGGATGCTTGCTGAAGTTGAGGTGAGATCATTAATGTTAACTGCTTCGTGATTGTTTACTCAAATGTATTTTTACACAATTTTAGCATCAGTTATTTAGTATTATTTTTTTTTTTGCATCAAACTACAAGTATATTTTTACATTTCTTTTGTGGATTTTTTTAATAAGCGTTACAGTGTTTCTTGCTATATTTATGGTTAATTAGAAAAGGTGCATTCACAGCGTAGTCCGTGTTGTGCTGTAAGTGGAAAGGCTAACAGCCTGCTTAGTTTTTGGTTACTATCTGTGGTTTAGCTCATTACCTTGCACCACAGCTACAGTCTGTTTTTGTTTGTTAACAGGCCTTACAGTTGAAGTATGTGGTTTAGTTCAGTAAAGCGCACTACAATTACAGTCTGTGGTTTAGTTTGTTAAAGTGCATTACAGTTTTAATTTGAGGTTTAGCGCATTTGACCTGCACTACAGTTATATATAGGGTTAGCTCAGTAACGTTGTAATTTACATTCTGTTATTTGATGTCGAATACTTATTCCTGTTTACTGTGCTGTGTTATAGTGGCACACATGGGCTTCATTATCTTTCTCTACTGATTGCCTGTTTCAAGGACATTGTGCTATTCTTTGCCTTAATTGGCTCGTTAATTTAGAATATTTTAACGCTCATACACTATAAAATTGAAATCCTTCATCTCTCCTTGTTTAAACTCCACTTTAAGAATCTCTTTGACATTTTACAGTAAACCGGTTTTTCAAAAAATCCAAAGACCTTTTTTATGACTGTGGTCACAAGTGCACAAAAGACAAGATATGGACATGAAGCCAGTATCTTTAAAATTCTTTCTTAGAAGTGTCCATCTTGAGTGAAGACGTCCTCTGCCCTTTCAGGCTCATGCAGGTAGAAATGTCCAGTAATCTGATGGGGGAGCGTCGTCATGGAGATAGTGACAATCTGATGTAACAATCTAATTTGCTGTGTACTATCCACATTAGACCACACTGAAAAATCAGGCAGGCCAGATTAAAGTTGTGATTAATGTTGTTTATGTAGCTCTTCCTTCCAGTGCCAGTGTTGTTGGCACTCCGCTTGGGGAAGTCGCCAGGTGTGGACAGTAGGGCCCTTCTCAGACAGCTGTGGGCTCTTCTCAGACAGCTGTGGGCCCTTCTCAGACAGCTGTGGGCTCTTCTCAGACAGCTGTGGGGCGGTAGGGCTCTTCTGAGACACTGGAGGTTTTTGTGTTCCAGTGGAATCTTGTCACTCGCACGTTGAAGACGTCTTTAGAGGATTTGAGGTTGGGGGTGGTGGAACGCTGTTGCTAATGTGTGGTTTGGCAGTAGGTCATGCACCAAATGGTAGCTTCATAGTTTACGTTCTTGAGGTGAAGAGCCGTTTAGCTTTGAAGCAACCGTTGTTACCAACTTGATTTTCACTGGTGCTGTTGTAGTATAATTGCTAGATTAAAATGCTTTGAAACCCAGGGATGGGGGTGTTTAGGCCAGGTCTGAGGTGGTCTTAAGCCAATTCGGGTTGCACCCAATTAGATGAATTTGGTTAGATATTTGGACTCTGTTGAATTTGTTGGGTGGTTGTTTAGATGCATATAATTGGTGACTGTTCTGTTTGTAAATTACTTATAGTGAAGTTGGTTGGTAATTGGACCAGTGATGCCATTGTACTCGGCAAGAAATATTTTCAAGGTTTAAAAAAAAAAAAAAATTATTTTTTTTTTAGTGAATTTTTTTTTCTTTTTTCTTTTTGCCCTTCCAAAATAAAATGTCTCAATCAGTATCTGTATCCTGTCAGTTTAGGGCAAAATAAAAGCCAGTAATCTGGACTTCACATTCAATACTACATTAAAGGCACATTTTATGCTGTAACATTCGTAATCCCTAAGATTAACTCGCATGTAGCCTTAATTCAATTTTAGTTTCTTTGACATCTTGTGTTTACTGAGTGAGGGAAACGGCATCTGTGTCCAGTGTTTTGCGGACACCTCGCCTTGTCCTTCAGTGGACGGCGAGATGTTCCACCACCTCGACTGTTGTTCACGTGGCTGGGAACCTTGTTATGGTAGTGGCTCGTTAAAACACTTATCAGGTAATAGATTTTTACATGTGCAATTTGTGCTTGA
Organism: Tenebrosternarchus preto; assembly: GCA_025802075.1. Lineage (NCBI taxonomy): Eukaryota > Metazoa > Chordata > Actinopteri > Gymnotiformes > Apteronotidae > Tenebrosternarchus > Tenebrosternarchus preto. Next base: position 9,925,115 of record JAOYMR010000018.1, on the reverse strand, counting down.
TTAGATTTAGCACCAGGACTGTTGCTGCATGACGTTTAAGACCATAGTCTGTCGGACGAGGAGCTGTGATTTATAATTTTTAGGGCTGATTTTAAGGGCTGCGTTTATAAACACGTGGATTGTTGGCCCTTTCCTTAAATGAACACTTCATTTTAGCCTATAGAAATTGTTACACCATTACTAACAGTAAATTACACCCTGAGAATTATGGTGTAATCAAATGTTGTCTTCCCCCCCTCCCTCCTTCTTCAAGGGCAGTTATTTTGAAAGGTTCTGCTCAGTGGATGAGAGACACTTCTTTATGCACTTAGTCCCTCATTCCTGTGCACCCTTCGCTCCTCCCCTCGGCGGTGATGTAAGGATGATGAGTCACCCGGAGTAGGTGCTGTGCGAGCAAATGGTAACGGCACATACTCTCCAGTTTGTCATGGCCTCTGTCTCTCCTTCTGCCGCAGACACGCGCCTTCAGCTCTTTGTCTTCCACCTTTGATCCTTCCATCGCGAAGGCCGTGTAGCGCTAACCTTTCTGAGCCAGCCCTGGGCTTGTATAACAGGCCAGTGGCTTTCCCCTACGGTGATCGCTGTGCCAGAGAGCGGTAGCTCTTAATCATGCCAGCGTTAACAGACTCCCCGTGCAGGTCTGACATACGCAGTTCGTCCTGTCAGCTAGGCGCGAGCGTTAATATACTCGCAGGAATGAGAACCAGCCGGCAGCGGGCCGGAGATGGGTTGGAAGCTCTCCCTTTGCGCTAATGTCTTGGAAGCATGTCCAGCAAGTCCACCTCAGGAAAATAGCAGGCCGACGTTACGTCATGTAAAGCCTCAGCGAGACACCGTTTACTTTCTGAACCCGTCTCGAAAGGTGCGCTTTCCCATCTGAAGGTCAGCCGCCCCTGAAGCCCCCCTGTCCCGTTCTTTCGCGGCACTCTGGTGGCCTGTTGTAAACACAAGGTGCTAAACTCCAGCAGGTGCTCAGTCCATGTCTGTGTTGTTGTGCCAGACTGTCAGCCGAGACCCACCCTTCATGGTTTCTCCCGTAACACGATGCCTGTGTTCCTGAGGCGTCATGTTACTTTGGTAAATGAGAAATGTCCTTTTAACAAGGTTCGGCCAAAAACATTCGCTCGTAAAACCTAGAATATCTGTTCAGCCCTTTCAGTACATCTTGGAGGGATTTTAAAACTTGAGGTCAAACTTTGAGTAATTGACTGTTCCTCACGTGAGCTGTAATTTCCTCTGCCAGAAAATGACAGAAGGGATGAATTTAGGTCGAGTGTGAAGAATATTAGCCGGGAGCGTGTTTCCTGCTGCAGTACGTGAAGCCCCATCAGGCTGTGCAGCTCTTCTGCATGAGCCACTTTTGGAAAGGAATGAGTTTTTTTGTCTTTTTTTTGTTTTTTTAGACCTGCTAACACCTTCACGTTTACTGGAGCTCTGGCCGAGACTCCTCCCGCTTCCCTGATGTTCAGAGAGCGTATGAAGCGTATGAATGCCGCCTGTGTTGACGCCATTTGAAATGCGCTGGGGTTGCATGGAAAAAAAAGAGGCTGGCGGACTGGACTCGGAATTATTGTTGTCCGAGTGGGGAGGGTGTTGCGTGTTCAGCCAATAGCGTTTTGTTCTGCTTTGAATTCTCTGACCGATGGCAAAAGCGTGGCATGTGTGTGCATGTGTGCACAGGTGTGTGTCCGTAAGGGCTGGGAAATAAATGGGGTCATATTGTTTTCTGCTGTGATGCCCAAGGCACCAACATTGCTTTGTTCTACCTTTCTGTAGTGCTTTGGGTATATTGTAATGAACATCAGCTTTGCTGAGTAGCAGCTAATTAATAGAGGGAGAATGAATGATGCTCGTGGACAATAGAGCTTGGCAGTCCTAATTTCAGCACATCTGTTGATTTAGGATTTATCAAGGTTCTGCTGATTTGCTGTGCTATTGTCTTTCTCATTTTGATTTCAATGAATGTATTTTAATATACGAGACAATTGATTCTATTGAAATATCCACCGTATCTATCTTTTAATAAAAGTTCATTGTTCCTTCAGTTCAGGGTTTTAGAATAATCATGTTTCTTGATTGTGTTCATGTTCAGGTTGGTATGTGTGTGTTTTAAAGGGCAAGTTGAAAAGAGGGCTTTCAAACTAAATAATGAACGCTGTTCTCCTGACGCGATTGTTCACCGTTGATAAAGGGTATTGATTGTCACGAGTGGTTCCTAATGAGACTAACAAATGTACTTGTCCTCAAAGCCTTAAGTGGTATGGGATCTGGGCTTCCTGTCGCCTGTAGAAATACTGACGGCAGAACAAAAGTTCAGTTTTAAGGATTTGTGTCATTAAATACTGTGCAGTGTAGTATTCACCTAGTAATTAATTTACTATTGCAGTACTGTTAGAATGCAAAAAAAATGTTTGTTTTTTGTGTGAGGAAGGTTTGCTGTCCTTTGCTGGTACATTTTGGATGCGGACCATTACTTTTTGTGATTTAAAGAAAAAGGATAAAATGCGTCAATTGCCAAAAGACGTTTTTGAAACGGTTGCAGTTTTTTTTACAGTGATTCATGAGTTCTTGGACTGCATGACTCCTGTCCAAAGACTTTGTTTTGGGTGCTGTTACCTGAGCACCTCATCTCAGTAACTTCAGTTCCTTTCAGTAACTTCAGTTCATCTCAGTAACTCCTCTTGCTCTTTTTCATGGTACCAAAGTCGAATGTGGCCATTAGGAGTGATTCAAGCTGTGGTCACCTGATCTGATTGTAGTTGGCTCATGTGCACACATGCCCCATTTTCCAGGTAGAACACATGCGTTTTGCATCATGTGACCATTGGATCCGAGAAGTCACTTGGTGGCCAGGGATAATAACAGAACATAACCTGTTTACCAGTCACAGTAACTGAGTAGGTGACCTATTTACTAATCAATATAACTAAAGAACCCAGATGTGTTCTGTGACTCTTAAGAAACGGCCGGGATCAGTATTTACAAAGGACTGGAACTTCGGTAGAGTGTTATCTTACATAGCATTGTTCTGAAAACACAGAACATTGATTCTGTTTCCTGTAGGATGCCACACCCTGGTCCCAATTGTTGGTACACACTAATTTACCTTCCTTGGAAGCCAAAGATTGCCAGTGTCCTTTAATAACTTGAAACATGGGACAATTACCATGTAATTGACGGTGCTTAGATGGAAAGATGAAGCCAAAGCCTTCCTGTATTGAGAACGCTTGGTTTCTGAAAGGTCTCCAAGCCCAGTGCTTTGCAGTTCCACACTGTCGGTACTTCTTACTTGTACCTTCACTTCAATGGAAGTTATGTGCGTTTAGATCACTGTCAGGGTGTTTGGGAGGGGGGGGGGGGCGGTACGGTTTATATGTTCATGCTAATAACTCAGTGTTGGTCTCTTGTTAAGATGCTTCCTGTGTTGGAATTATTTGTGTTCAGGTCTTCATAAGGGCAACTAAAATTTCTGTGTCCCTTTATAATCTCTTGTGATACGCTTGAATTCCTCGTTCTGATTTTAGCTTCATCACAACCTTTCAGGCAGTGTGTGCATATTTGATAAACCAGTGGCATTTGAGATGAATGTAGAAGAATGTACCTCAGTGATGTATAAATGAAATTGGTTTAGGACTGGAAAGTTTGCGTAGCCAGCGGACAATGAATCTCCTTCAAGTTAGATGGTCTTTCACTCATCTTGATGCACAACCATTTAATTCTCCAGAGTTTTCAGCCTCTCCGCTGCTTTTAAAACGTCTCTTTTGAATGATGCAGTCATGTTATATATCTGATATAGAATGTTTGATATGTCATTTCACACAGGAAGGTGACACGCTGTAGGAGTGTGGAACGTGGGAGGTAGTCTGACGGACCAGAAGTCACGTCTGACAGCTGTCACTTTTACCAAGTGTGTCAGAAAAATTCTGCCCAACAGAATGAGAACAAAGGACTGAGCGTGTGAAACCATGTGTTAAAAGGAATGTTATGACCCCTCTGCAGGAGTCCTTGGCACCTGTAGCTCACCAGCAGGCTGTTTTTCTGTTGGGTCCTGATGCATTCATGCAGCGCTGGTCAGCTGTAGTCCTGTGCCCTCCCTGGTCTTAAAAAAAAAAAAATTTTTATTGTTTTTTTTGTTTGTTTTTTTTTTCTTCATGCATGGTACACCCTCGTCTGCCGACCTGCTGTGACCTGCATGTCTGAAAGATGAGCTGAACGGATTCCATGGACCGGGTGAAGAGATGCCACCATTTTTACTGCTCCCATTGAGGCCGCTATGCCAGCTCCCCCGGGGGTGGGGTCGTGCTCGTGTGTCTGCGCTGCTGTCCGAAGCACGAACGCCACAGGCTTTGGGAGTGTTGTCCTCTGAGAAATGTGTCCTGTTTGAGAAAGTTCAGGACCAGTTCAGTAACCTGTGATTTTGAACAAGTCAAAGTCAATTTTATTTATAACCAACAAACATCGTCACAAAGCAGCTTTACAAACGCATGGGTTTAATCCCTAATGATCAAAGCCAGGGGTGACGGTGGCAAGGAAAAACAAGGTGGGGATTAGGAAGAAAGCTTGGGAGGACCAGGACTCGTGTAGACTGTGCAGCGTGTAGACTGAGCGGTGAGCCTCCTGGCAAACCTGAGCATTTTCTAGGTGTTTTATGGCATTGGCTTTGTAGAAACATGTAAACAGGATACAAAATGCAAGTTGAATATGTAAACATCAAATTAAACATCTATATCTATCTATCTATATATATATAATATGTGTATGTGTGTGTGTATGTGTAATATGTGTGTGTGTATGTGTATGTGTGTGTGTATGTGTAATATGTGTGTGTGTATATGTATGTGTACATATATATATGTATATATGTGTGTGTGTATGTATGTGTGTATATATATGTGTGTGTGTGTGTGTGTGTATATATATATATATATATATATATATATTATACGTGCCAGTGATTACCATGTGGCTCTGGCAGGATTATCTATAGCAGCACATCTAAAGGGAGGGCCTGGAGGTGACCACAGTCATGAGGGTTCACCGAGCTGTTGCTCACCACCCAGCCATCATCACAAACTAGAGTGAACTCACAGTAAATCCATCGCGATTCTCATGGCTGCTGCTGAGCCTAATAGTTTGTCACATGTGTTTGTGATGTGTCCCTGTTACCTTCCTATGGTGAATGCCTGGGGTTTTGTGAGGATGCACTCCGACCCGATCAGTGTGTAAACGTACCCTTTTTAGTAGGATCAGTTGAGCCATGCTACGAATTTTGATTAGACTGAAAGTCACCTTTCTCTTGTTACACCTGTTCGGTTCAGATTGGTTTGCGCACTATTTCAGTTGGTTTGTGGAGGTACTGTTTTACCTTGGCATGAGTGTGTGGTAAGTGGGGACTGCTATCGTGTGAGTGGTGGTGTAATCTTCATTGGATTGGGATTAGCAGCTGCCTGACTGCTGGGAACACCATCAAATAAACACTATCAAAATAAAACACCATTAAAACACTTATGAATACAGCACCAAACTGAAATAACTTATGGGTTCTTTAGATTTCCTGTGGCAAGGTTTTAAAAAACAAAAGAGGATAAAAACTATGAAAACTACATGTAAGAGTTTCTCATTTGTTGTATTAATGAATGTATTTTATATGGAATTTTTTGTTTGGCACTAAATAATTTAGTATAATGATTCAAATCTTACCTGTGGATTTTAATGGCAAAGCACACAGGAGTATGGCCTTGATCGCCGAGTTCATTGACCTTTTGTGCTTTAAAATCTATCCATCTTATTAGTAACAGTGTCTGCCTGATATTTGAACTGCACTTCACTAATTTGGCTTCAATTCTCAAGTAGTTCCCTTTGATTCGCCCTTGCTAAGTGCAAAATAGCACGGGAGTGTTGGGTTTTTTTTTTCCCGCTACAACCAACTTCCTCTCGTGCACTTAACAGATTTAACATGTAGCCTATTTTTCAGGCCAGCCAAGCTACAGTGATGCTAAGAAATTGCTTTTATTAAAGCAATTATATAAGTATGTGGAGGGATTTGTTATTATTGCGTAATTTTATCCAAGATGGGTCCTCAGATGTCTGAAATCGCTTCGAAACGTTCTTTATTTAATACGTTTGAATCTATTTTTGCGTTGTCTTTAGACAGGCAGTTTTGAATAGTGTGGTGATTTAGTGATTGTAAGTACTAAGCTGATGATGTTTACACCTGGTCTTGGCACCCTCTGTGGGAATACTGATAACTAAATTGTCAGTGGGAACATTAGATCTTATTCCCAGTGTATGTGATTATTCTCCTCCATCCTTTAAGTGTGGGTTTTTTTTTTTTTTTTTTTTTTTTAAAAGAGCCGACTAATTTGACTGCCTTTGCAAACATAAGGCATTATATGACTCAAATTAGTCTTTTACATGCACCCTGTTTGTCTCAACTGTGTGTTGTGTGACAATTACTGTGAAAAAGCACAGTAAGTCCACAATGCTTAATCTGTGTTTGTTGTAAGCAAACAAACCAGATTCTGGTTATGCCAGACATACAAATCTGTGCACACGTGCACATATTTCATAAATAGTACTTTGGTGTTGGACACTATACCTCAAATGCCAGCTCTCCATGGAGCCATTCCCTTTGAAAGTGTGTCCACCTGGGAGAATGGATCGCATGAAACGCTGCCAGCGTGAACTGGGGACTGTGTTGAGCTGCTCTTAAGAGCGCCGATGCTTTCCAGTGCACCTGGTGTGCTGGGTACTGCTGCGTCTCAAGCGAGGTGAACGTCACGTGGAACTGCAGAGGCAGGTGCAGGAGGCCCACTCCTTCCTGAGGCTGTGGACGTGAGGGAGCGCTTTGAGGCTCCGTCGTGCTCCAGCTCTGAGGCTTAATTGAAAATGCCTGGAATGCAATTCCGTGTGTGGCCACATCAATCCCTTCAATTAAGGTACTTGCTGTCTGACATTGTGCAAGAGTGAATGATGTGGTTCATGGCGCCTGGCTTTTTTTGGAGATGTCAGATGCATATCACACACACACACACACACACACACACATATATATACACACACGCATATATATACCCCCACTCGTCCTCTGCAGATGGTCTTTTTCCTTCAAACTTGGGTCCTCTACCAGAGGTCTTCAAGGTCCTGCGTAGTATCTTGGCTGTTCCCAGTACTGCACTTCTGGACAGGGTTCTCGGATGTCGTTCCTGGGATCTGGCGGAGCCACTCTCCCAGTTTGGGGATCACGGCCCCTAGTGCTCCGACTACTATGGGAATCACTATTGGCTTTACCTTCCACGTCTTTTCTAGCTCTTCCTTCAGCCACCATGTTCCTATCACATGGGATCACTACATCCATCATTACCGTCCTTGTCTGCTGTTTGTCCACCACTACGTTTGGTCGTTTGGCCATTACCATTTTGTCATGCTGTGTCTGGTAGCCCTAAAGGAATCTTCGCTTGGTCATTATCCACCACCATCAGTATATATTCTTGTATATAAGAATCTCAGAATATCTATAAAGAATATCTTCACTTCATATACGTCTGAAGAAAGCTTACACTCGTAGGTTACCTGGCAAAGATCAAACTTCAGGCTGGAGCGAGGGCCTGTTTTTATCTGGGTCCAGATGTCCTGACAAGCAGTAGGCTAATGTGATAGCTGGAGATATGCTGTGGTGTGCTGGGTACTGTCTGGCTAAGCACCCTTTCTGCCACGCTATGTATAACCTCTGCCTTAGCTTTGCCTATTGGACTGGGACATGTTTGTAGTATTTTAGGCAGTGTGTCGAGTTGTAAGGTTTGTTTTGCTGTGCATTGACATTTTGTCTCTTGTAGTTACTTGCTTGTGTTTTTGTTCAATCTTTTGGTCTGTTGCGCTGCTCGGTTTTATCCACTTTTCTCTCTCTTCCCACCAGGAGGCTGCTGTAGGAGTGTCCGTGCTCTCGGGGGCCGCGATCCATTGGCTGGCTGGCGTGGCCGGCGGGCTGGCTCCTCCCCCTCCTGGCGGCAACGTGCGCACCCAGCCGCCGCCCCCCTCCGCCCCTCGCTCGCCCGGACCTCGCGCCCGAGCCCATGCCCCTGCCGGCACGCGGCCCCCCAACGCCATGTGTGTCCCTCACACCATGGAGACGGGCAAGCACAGCACGGGCCCGAGCCAGAGCTGCCGCGGGGGCGTGCCGCTGGAACCGTTCGTCCACCAGGTGGGCGGCCACTCTAGCATGATGCGCTATGACGACCACACCGTCTGCAAGCCGCTCGTCAGCCGAGAGCAGCGCTTCTACGAGTCTCTGCCGCCGGAGATGAAGGAGTTCACGCCGGAGTACAAAGGTACGGCCAGAGACGAGGGCGGGGGGGGGGGGGGGGGGGGGGGGGGGGGGGGGGGGGGGGGGGGGGGGGGGGGGGGGGGGGGGGGGGGGGG
>JAOYMR010000018.1:9888840-9899529 GCA_025802075.1 Tenebrosternarchus preto | reverse complement strand
CCCCCCCCCCCCCCCCCCCCCCCCCCCCCCCCCCCGCCCCCCCCCCCCCCCCCCCCCCCCCCCCCCCCCCCCCCCCGTGCAAATCACTCACCTAGTCTTCTGGTACACAAAGATGTACATCCCTGAAAACAGTGTTTATATACAATTCACACGAATGTTTGGGTGCTGAAAATGGTCCAGCTATTATTGGAACTATTATTAACTATTGTTGGAACTATTCCAACTATTATAGGAACTAATTTAGAGAGTGTATGGTTCATTACAGGCAAATATTCAAACATATATTTCTCTGTAAAATAAAAATAAAGCCCTTGAACTTTCAACTAGACTTGACTTGAAACACATTTACACTTGTAGGCTGAGTGTGCTTGTTGAAGAACCCTTAAGATGCTGTAGGAAGTGAATTTGGCAAAACCCTAAGTGTCCATTATACAATGGACATGTGGTGTATAGAGATTAAATAGGAAAATACTAGCATGTCCCCCTTAGTAATAATGTAAGAACGATGGAATAATAATACTGTAGGCAACTGCAGGCCGTTACACTGACGAGCAGCTGATCTGTCATTTTGTGTGTGAATGTTTATACCTCTGTGTGAATTATGTATACTTAACATGGCTTTGCAGGCATTTGGCTGACATTACTGTTTTTATTACAATCTGCAAGAAACTGAACTATTTTAAGGCAGTTGTTGATCTAACCATGTGACGTATCCATGTTAGACTTTTATCAGACTTTGGGTGAGCTTATCGCTGTAGGTATGTGTGGAATTTGTCCTTCAACACTGTTTTGAGAACAGCGTTTACCTATAGGCGGTTGCTAATGCGTACATGAACCAAAGCGTGAACATGTTATTACGCCATGGTTATACCCGATGATGTGTTACGGAAGCCGTGCGATCTCACTGGTCCTCTTTCTCTCAGGTGCGGATGGAAAACGTGACCGTCCTGGGTGAGGACGTGATCGTCAACGACGAGCTCTACATCAATGGCGCCAATGTCCTGCCCCACAAGTCCATCTCCGACTCCGTACCCGAACCGCGCATCATCATGTAGAGACAGACTGTAGAGAGCTGGCGTGAGACGTCCGATGGGAATCTGACCAAGTGGCCATTTGAACCACGTGGGTGGGATATTGTATGGTAGCGAATATTGTAAAGGTGGGGAGATACGTTCAGTTCAGAGAAAATATGCAAACTGCAAAACACATTTCTGTGTTTAACCCTCGTGTTTAAGACGACCTAGATAAAGACTGGTCTAGACTAGATGTTCCTCATGGTTAGTACTGTGTATTTAAGACCTTACTTGCCTGATTCACTACGCGTCATAGGCAGCGGTTTCCGCCTCTGAGATCACTGGGGGCTCAAGCAGATGTCACATTGCCTTAAGCTGAACAGATAAGAGTCTGTGCATTATATATGTCTGCCTCTTCTCCGGCGTTGTTTTCTCTTTGTTTCTGTTCTGTTTTGTCTTTTTTGTGGTAATGGTAATATTCTAAGACGGATTTATTTTAGCATGACCTATAACCGCTTCACTGATGAAGGCTTGAAACTGATAAGGGTGCCAATGTGTGTTTCAAATCTGCTTGGATCATGTTATTGCGGATCGATGGAACAGTATGTTACGAAGCCATGCCATGATATTTGAATTAAGAGCATCAACGTATCAAACCTATGGATTATTTACATGTTATGACGTTTGCCAATCTGTAGCTGTGTAGTAAACACTGAGTGGCGATACAGTGCATCTGAGCAAAACTGAGAATGGAATGTATTAACTGCAGTGGGAAAAAAACTGATTAAGTATTTGAGTGGAACAACTGAAATGTCTCGGCTCAAACTGTTTTAATGACTTTTTTAAAAACCAGAATTAATATAAATTATATAAGTAGTCCGTCTGTCTCCTTTTCCTTTTTTTTGCGAAGAAAAGTTAAATCATTCAGCAGCGATCTCCTAGGTGCAGTAAAACATCCACACATTGCTGAGGTCGAAAAAAATCCTAAAAAAAATTAAACGAAGTCTTTTTAGACTGGATGGCATTGCATACAATGCTATAAAGTTATTAAGCCTTTTTCGTGACCATAATAAAATAACTATAGAATTGCATTGCAGGTCATTTAAGAGTAAATGTTCACTTCTTTGAGTTTCAGTTATCCCGCATAACGCCTTTCGTGTCCACAACACAATTCATGTATATTATTTCACGGCTGATTTTTAACTCATCTGACATTAGCTTATTCTCTCCTCACACCATCCGAAATCTGTCTAGACTAAGATAAACCTCCTAGTTCACTGCAACGCCGCAAGGATGTCCTGGCCAGAACTTTTAATAGTATAAACTATGACAAGCCAGTACATCACTGACGGTTTTTGCACTAAATCACTGTGGAGCTCTTATTCAGATGACTTACAAGTACTTCTTAATCACGACGCCTAACATAGAACGACCAGTTCATGAATGACAGGTAATTTCCGATTAGTCTTTATGAGGCCCACACGAAAAGTTGCAATCCAAAACAAATAAAATGAAGCTATTTTTATCACTATTATACGCATAATGCATTCCGCTTCTCCACTTCCATAAAAAGGCAAAATAAAGTGTTGAGTAAAAACACAAGAAACATCCTCCCTTCGTTCGGGAGGTGTAACTGATGACAAAGAATGTGAGTCGTACATTCTTCGAGGTTTATATCGTACATTCATGGCCACGGGTGATGTAATGCCTTTTTTTCCCGGGAGGATGGGTTTTCCTAATTTGTAACATTTCAAAGTCTAACACCGTATGTCCGGAGAAAAACAGTATTTCATTGGTTGCGAGGCGTTTCGTTCACTGAAGCCTAATTGGTGGGCAGAATTCGCGAGGGATTCCCAGCAGCCTCAACTCAGTTAAATAGTCTTTGTCGAACACATGGAGAGTCAAATCAGTCTAGACTGTGAGTGTTGGATGAACTCAAATTCTTTGTGTTCACACTGATTTCACATTGGAAATATACATATTTGGCTAAATGGATGTGATTTCGGGAATGCAGAAGGTGAGGAACATATCATTTAAGTTTTTCATTTTTGGTTTCTGTCACCTCTTTAATGTTCTTCAATTTGTATACCATGAACACGAGCTCTATTGAAAACCATTGTCAAGACTTATGTACTGTGTATGAGAGGACGTCATATATTCTGAGAAGTAACTTGGGCTACGTTGTAAAACTGATGCAAGCAACATGTTTACTTGAATCATAAAGGTGTAAATGAAATAAATACATATTTCTTCATACGTTTTGTGCTTCATAAGATTTGAAATCTTATTTGTTTAAAATATGTGCAGTTCTTTATATTTTGTACAAAACTCTCCACATCAATTCGTACCACGTACTACTATAATTATAATCTCTCCCCGGACTGTCAGTATTTGAAAACAATAACATGTAGCGAAAGCAATAATGTAATTTATAATATGACATTGATCAACGCTGGCTCAGAGCTCCTTGACTCCAGTCGGTCTACGTAACTGCTTTCCTTTCAGACAGTGTTTGCACTTCTGCAGTTCTTTTCGAGAGACTTTTCAACGATCAGAATACTATGAGAACAATTATCTCCTCCTAAAAGAAACTCCATACTGACCGACTGAATACACACGCACGTTGCGCTGCATAGAAACAGACCAAGTAATTCATGGTGTGGTTGTGCAGTTAGCGCCTCGACCACTTACTTTTCCCTGCGACGCTCGCAACTTCACAGTCCCATTAAAATAGTTTCCGACAGTTCAGCAACACCCTCCATCTTTTTGATTTTCCTCCTCTTTTTTAACTCGTCGAACAGAAAGGTAGCGGCTGAGGAAATACCACAAATCACACATTTGGGCTTCTGTTAGCAGAGTGTCTCGAGCTGAAAAATTGCTGAGGCTTCAAGATTCGCAGACAAAATTGCAGATCCTTTGGCAGGTTTAGGCCGTGGGCTGGAGTGTACAATGAAACGTCTGTGTTAAGCGATATTCAACGCCTCTTTGTGGTTATTGGAAGGACTTGCAGTTCCTTTTGGTTTGTTTATTTGTCTCTCAAGATGGCTCAGCTAAAATGCTCTGATGCGTTGTGAATTGTTTTTGTTTGTTTGTTTTGTTTTGGAATTGCCTACTGTTCGTTTTAGGTATGGATGCGAATGCACGTGAATCTCCAACTCTTTACCTATCAGTCAAATCAACCATGTTCCAATGAAGAATGATACTACAGAACCTTAACTAGAACCCTGAAAAGTAACTTTCTCCACAAAGTGCCCAGTTGCCTATAGACAAGTGCGTTCCTAATCCCAATAATTACTTAATAATCCTAATCCTTTCTTTGTTGCCTTAGTGGGTGGAATTATAAAGGCAACCCACAGGCACTGTGATCCAGACTAATACTTCTAACCTCTGACACTTTTTGTTTCTTGTAAGGAATTTGTTATTTATTATTATTTATAGATTAATTAGAGACTATTGCTGTAAAGATATTATGCTTTGAGTTGCTTTATTCTATATCGTACAGCTCTGGATTTCAGAATGAGATCGTGAATAAAATGAATGTCTTTATTGAAATCTAATCGGACTTTCTCTCCGCACTGTTTGACTTTCTGCTCTGTGGAAAAGTCTTCATCTGTCTGCAGACCGTTTACCTAGTGCGTGCCGCTGCTATAGCAGCGGATAGCGAGCGTTTTACGGCAAAGCTATTTGTGGAACAATTCAGCGAGGCTCGGGGGATTTCATAAAGATAAAGAACGACGTGGACGGATTATACTGTATCTTTTGGCATTTAAAATGCACTTGTTGCCTCTGGATTGTCAGTGTGAGTTACTGATGTCCATACGGAGGACGTGTGGAAATCTTTTGGTGGATACAAATGAGCAGCAACTCATCCTTTTGTGTATAAAGGTCATTGAACATCTTTAAACATCTTTGTTCAACTCGCAAGTAATTCTGGGTGATGAATGGCCACTTGACCTGTGCGCTTTTCTGGAAACTTGAGCCTCTCAGCTCAACAAAATAGCCGTTGAGGACTTTAATTAGTGGATGTCGGTGGCCCATCTGTGTGAATGGACTGCGCTCAAGTTGGTAAAACCGAATTCTCGCGTATTTGCAGCTTTGACAGTGCTGTCTGCGTCTGTGAAACATGAGGCAAATACATCTTTATTTATTTATTTATTTTTTTTAATAATAAAAAAAAGTTAGAAAGTTACACTTTCTTAATCCGTTTTGCTGCCGCCTTTTCTTATGGAAGCAGCAACGCAGCCTGGTAGTGTAGGAGCAGCGCACTGGTCCTCACACTGGACTTGGCCTCTCATGCCCCTGGGCTGCCTGCCACCCTGAACCTCGAGGGTTTTACTGTCACGGTTACTCGTGGCTTTGTTTGGTTTGCCCTTTATTTAAAATCTTTTGAATCTTTTTTTGGATCATGCGTTGCTGGGATAAATCCTCGTACTTTACAGCAGGATGCTCTCGTGCGGCTGGGCTTAAGGGTGCGGTGTCATTGCTGGGTGCTTTGTAATGTGTTGAGTGACCCCATTTGTCATACGGCCTCAGAGAGTGAGGCAGTTGGTGTCACTGCTTGTCTCCTTTACCCATCTCTCATTCTTTGGGCTCTTGCACTGTCCTGTGTACAAAGGAGGGAACCCTGCCCAACACACAGATGCAGTCCTCAAAAAAGAAAAAAAAAAAAACACTCTGGCAGGATGAGCATTTCAAAAATAGTATCTGGTTCGAATAGTTTGTACGTTTATCACTGTTTCCACTCTTCAGGAATAAAAGATCCGCTTTGTCCTGCTGTAGAGACGCTGGCCGGCGCTCCCACGGGAAAACAAAAACAACCTTGAGGCGTTGGGCGTGTGATTGTGCGGGAACACGCCCGAGCTTGTTTGTACAGAACAGCGCACCTGGGGAACAGCGCACGGGGGGAACAGCGCACCTGGGGAACAGCGCATGGGGGGAACAGCGCACGGGGGGGAACAGCACACAGGCCTCGAGACTCGGTGCACACACCATAAACGTGATGTTGGAGGTGAAGGGGAATAAGTGTGCGGCTGCACTGTGTGAGGAGTGGTCAACGGCAGATGAGGGTCCGAACAGCATCGGGGTTGAGAAAGTACTGAGCAGGTTTGGAAGGCGCTGACATCATCGCAGAAACGGGAGAGCTGGTGAATCATCGTTTTGGGAGATTTAAGATCCAGGCTTTGCCGTGCCAGTCTGACTGTTTGCACATGGGGCTTTGTGACACATTCAGTGTGTGTGTGTGTGTGTTGTCTGTCTGTGTGTGTGTATGTGTACGTGTTGTCTGTCGGTGTGGGTGTGTGTGTGTGTTGTCTGTGTTTGTGTGTGTGTGTGTGTATGTGTACGTGTTGTCTGTGTGTGTGTGTGTGTGTTGTCTGTGAGTGTGTGTGTGCGTGTGTGTACGTGTTGTCTGACTGTCTGTGTGTGTGTGTGTGTTGTCTGTGAGTGTGTGTGTGTGCGTGTGTGCTCTGGCATGCCTTTCAATCTGGTGTTTATCCAGCCTTTACGCTGCCTTTCTGACTCATGTTCATGAGGTACTTTAGAAGTAAAGGTTGCACAGCACGTCAGCACCACGTGGTGAGACTCCACCTCCTGAATAGTGGCACTACGTGTTTGGGTTGTTCACCCCAGCAAAACTCCTCCAACTGGTTTCTGAGGCCAGAGATGGGAAATGTGAAAAAGAAACCAGATCAAAAACACAAACGTTTTATATAAATAACGCCAGTCCTTAATGGATCGATCACCGTGACATGAAACCAGTCGTGTGCAGAAGAGAAACGGAGATGACCAGCATGGACACTGCTGGGATCCAGACCTTCTGCCTTCTACCTGGTTTTTTAACAGGAACCATATCAATGATTCATGGTGCCATGAACGACAAATTCAAACTGATTACAATAAAGTAAATGTCAGTGGTTAGTACCACATAAACAAGGCACCCCTTCAGAAACCCCCCCCCCCTCCCCCCCCAATCCCATTAACACACCACGTAAAATTATTGCTTGGATTCCATCCTACTCAGAATGGAACTACATTTTAGTTGCTGCAGGCTAGTGATTTACATTCTTCTACATGTCACCTTACAGAGACTACATTTATGAATGGAGCAGGCTGACAACGGTTATTGGGAGACTTCAAAGGACGTCCTTCAAAGACCTTACGTTTAGTTACGTCTGCCACACTTTTAGCTGCTGTTTGAAGTTAGCTGGCTAAAGCAGCAGGTACACTGACAGCAGTGTTTTATTAATAAAGCCTGAACACTGAACAGGGCCAGGCTGTAATGGGCCACCCCTGCAGTGAAAATCATACGCTTCACTGCTCAGATTTCCGGCCATTTTTCTAATATACTTGAACCTTTTAGAATAACACCAGAGGGTTTACATGAACACAAACGCACATCCCTGAGTTCCTAATGACTCATACCAGGTTGATGTTTTTTATTGTTCTTATGTTACTTTATCTATTTTTATGTAATTACACCTCTATTTTAATCCAGTTTAGTCTTGAGATTTAACCTGCAGGAACACTAGGCAGATCTTTCTCTTTGTTGTCGTTCTTCACATAATGACTCTCTTCTCTTTTTTTTTTCTCTGTCTTTCTCTCCCCAGATGTCGGTGGTGCAGGCGACAGCAGGAAGGGGGGCAGCCTGTCTGACATGTAAAGGGAACTGCTCTGGGTTCCAGCCACATTCCTGGAGGTGATTTATGCTCCTCGCTAAAAAAAAAAAAAAAGGAAGAAAATGGGGAAAGTGGCTTTTTTAACTCCTCCCTGTCATTTTTAACTCCTCCCTGTCGTTTTTAACTCCTCCCTGTCATTTTTAACTCCTCCCTGTCGTTTTTAACTCCTCCCTGACGTTTTTTCCCTTGACGTTTGCGGAACCCTCTGCTCAGTCTGACCGCGGCAGACATCTCTGTTTAGTTTTCTGCTGGCTTGAAAGATGATTCAGGGCAAATATGTGGATGACTCGGTGTGCATTGAAACGTTTTTTAAAAGGTTGTTGCACTTTTCATATATAAAGTGAGCCCTGCTAAGTGTATGTTATGTAAGCTGTTGACAGCTCCGATGCATTTTGTTATTTGTCCAGGCATTCATCCTGCACAACTTCCACACTCATTACACAGGAAGTAATAATAACAAATTGTCATTTATTAGTAAGAAACTTGTAATTGATGTGTTTCATCATATTTATTAGTGTGCTCTGTAAACCATCACTGTCATAACAAAGCCCTTGAGTAGTTTTCCTGTAAGTCTGCGCTCCAGCGCCACATGTTGCAACGAGGAACCGCCCTGTCACCCTGACGACCCGACCGGCCTGTTTCTGTTCGTTCAGGAAAGCCTGCGTGCAGTGCCACTGCAGTCAGGAAGGTCACGCCCCCAACTCTGACGCCGAGGACGACCGCAAGATGGGTCAGCTTCTGGCGGCCTCCCGCTACGCCCACCTGACGGCCAAGGTGAAGGGCGGCGACGGTCTGCGGGTGTACAAACGAAATCGCATGATCGTCACCAATCCGGTGGTGTCCCGCAAAGACCCCACCTTCAACACAGTCACCTATGACTGGGCCCCACCTGGCCTCACCCAGAAACTGGTAAGAGCAACCGACCGGGTGGGAAGGGGCTTTTTTTTTTTCTTGGCACCCTGTGGCCTCATAAAGATCTGGCTTTGCAGGTTCATGTTCATTGGTCTTTGCGCTAACGATGAACCGTCCTGTCATACGGGAGGCTGAGCGCTAATGACACGGCAGGAGGCGGAGCTAAAAGTTCCTGCTGTTGTCAAATGTAATGGGCGAGACGGCCAGCCTTTGTCTCGCTGACGAGGAAAAACACACTAAGAACCGGAAGCTTCTGCTCAAATTCCTAACTTGTAGCATTTCCATGGAAAAAACCTAGTAAAAACAGGTCAATGGTCCAAAGCCACCAATGTCTAACGAGTGTTTGGTGTTTCTCTGACCTCGGCTGTGTAGTGAATGGTTGTTTGGGATTGGGAGGGGGTGAAGGGCGTTTGTCAGTGGAATGCCCAGATACCCTGAACTGCCTCCAGGAGAATGAAGCTGACCTTTTCACTATCGCGGTCGCTCCCTGTCACCACTCCTATTCTTACACAAAGCTTTGATTGACCCGGCCGGACCCGGCGTGTTGTTCCAGAGGGGGTGGATGGTGTGGTGGAGGCCCAGCACTGCTGGAGTCTGATTCAGCAGTGCCTGGTGGGTTAGAGATCTGGAACTAAGCCTCCAGATTTGCTGTGCAGATTCTGGCTGCCAGGAAGCGTGTCGGCTGTGTGCCCGGGTGCAGACCGTCCATCTACCAGGGGGTTTGGGTCGAGTGTTTTTTCAGCTCCCTCTGTCCTTTCCTGAAACCATTGTCATAACTACTCTGGCAGGTTGACGGTGGAGGAATTTTGGAAATACGTTCCGCTTCCTGAGAAACAGGATAGGTTAGCTGCAGTAGTTCTCTCTGAATTGTTTTGTCTTACCATTTAAGCGGTATGAATTTGAGCCAGGCCTGCCTTAATGCACCAGTGAGATTCTTTCTTCTTCACCCTGTTCATGCTGTGCTGCGGCTGTCACAGCAACGCGATTGTCTGTACATGGGTGTAATAACACTCTTATAAATCAAAAGTGAAGAACCGTCACGGTTTTGTTCTTTCCAAACAAACTCTGTGCCGAGAGACAAAGATGTTTTCTTTTAGTGGGCTTATGAATATTTGGGGTTGCATTAAAGAAATGCTTCAGGATTTTATAATGCCATGCAGAAGAAACAGTAGGACCCAGACCAGATGACTGTGGTGCACTGGACAGGGAGCATCTGCCAGGACTTTGGGAGAAATGCCACCTGTTTTGAGTGAACTTGTACA
Organism: Tenebrosternarchus preto; assembly: GCA_025802075.1. Classification (NCBI taxonomy): domain Eukaryota; kingdom Metazoa; phylum Chordata; class Actinopteri; order Gymnotiformes; family Apteronotidae; genus Tenebrosternarchus; species Tenebrosternarchus preto. Next base: position 9,889,668 of record JAOYMR010000018.1, on the reverse strand, counting down.
GAAACCGTGCTGTTCTGTGTCCCAGTCCAGTTGGCTGTAGGCGATATGAAATTATTCATTTTATTTTGAGGCAGCCACAGAAATTTGCTCGCACACTTGGCCCTTAGCTAAGAAACTGCTCTGCTGAGCAAAGCAAAGCGGTCTTTTAGAGAAGAAATGAATTACTTTCAAATGGTAAGAAGGAATGAAGTTCTCCTAAATTGTGTCCAGGGAACCCATAATGTCGATTCATTCCTTCTGCAAGCCAGTCCTCTCTAACTTCATGTTTTGCTAAGAGAAATGCTCAGCTAGTCTACAACCAGCCACGAGCATGTTTCTGCAGCATCTCTGCATTCTGTTTGTACCCACCTGTCATACATTAAGCAGTCATGCAGTAACGTTTATGGAATGACGGAGTAAAAAAAAAAAAAAAGTTCTGTCATCTCCTCCTGTTGAGCTTTTTCATGCATGAGTGTGTTTGAGGGGGGGGTTGTATTTTTTGCATGCATGAGTGTGTTTGAGGGGGGGTTGTATTTTTTTGCCTAGATGAGTGTGTTTGAGGGGGGGATGTATTTTTTGCATGCATGAGTGTGTTTGAGGGGGGGTTGTATTCTTTTGCCTACATGAGTGTGTTTGAGGGGGGGTTGTATTTTTTTGCCTACATGAGTGTGTTTGAGGGGGGGTTGTATTTTTTGTCTAGATGAGTGTGTTTGAGGGGGGGTTGTATTTTTTGCATGCATGAGTGTATTTGAGGGGGGGTTGTATTTTCTTGCCTAGATGAGTGTGTTTGAGGGGGGGTTGTATTTTTTGTCTAGATGAGTGTGTTTGAGGGGGGGTTGTATTTTTTTG
>JAOYMR010000018.1:9836515-9882980 GCA_025802075.1 Tenebrosternarchus preto | reverse complement strand
CTCTCTCTCTCTCTCTCTCTCTCTCTCTCTCTCTCTCTCTCTCTCTCTCTCTCTCTCTCTCTCTCTCTCTTCTCTTTTGTAGCTGATCTTCTCCGAGGTGATCCACCGGGATGCGAGAGGGCAAACGTGGCATAAAGAGCATTTCTGTTGCTGGCAGTGCGGTCAGAGCCTCAGCGTCCAGTGTGGCTGCAGTGGGCGTGGCCAGTCGCAGCCGCTCTAGATCACGTGACACGGAGCACACGCCCACTCCTGCGGTGCAGCTCTGCTCAGTGGCTGCAGAAGGCCACCCAGTTTGCCTATTTTTTTCCCTTGCCAGATTTTCATACCCACCACAATGATGCTAGAATGTGAACCAAAATAAAAGCTGATCTTTAATTAGCAAACACCCACACGTAAAGCAGTGAAGAAATATGACAGTTTTGCTTTCCAGAGACTCCAGAGACTCTGCCTTTTTGAGCTTGACACGGTCGTATGTAATTTTACTAGATTGCTGAGGGGTTTTGAGGAGAGACCCACGCCCTCCTGTTTCATGAAGAGTCACAATGCTCTCTGGCCTGACGTGCTGATATAACGCCCCTCTGGGCTTGACTTGGCGGTGGAGGAGGTGATGTCAGGTGATGTGTAGGGAGGGTGGGGCCTTTGGCTCCGGCCCGAACGGCCGCTCTGAGACCCGCCTGTGCTTCATGCCGCTTAGGGGAACACATGGCTTCGCACGTCTCGTTAACCAGGCGTGGCCAGAAACCCATTACCGCTTCTTTAGCTCACACGTTCCTAAATCCAAACTTTCATTCACTTGGAAGTTGTAAAGTGAGATCAAAGCACACAGGAAGCGTCGTGTTGTTTGCCAGGGCGCGGGGAAGAGCGCGTGAGTGGGGGCTTCAGGGAGGAAGGGGAGACGGTTTGCCAAGAAAGTGAGCAAAAGAGGGAGAGATGCTTAAAGAAAAGAACGACAGCTGGATTTTGAAATCAGATAGTGGTGTCCCATAGGGCAGCTGGCCCATCTCACATAAACGAGAACTAGGAGTTCATGGTAGGGGATCATGACTGTGTTTTTGATGGTGCTCAGATTAGCTACATGAACAGCAGTAGCTTCAATGGCTTGATTGTGATATGCTCTAAGGTCACACTAAAGAACATGTTTTATATAATGGTTTAATGCCAATTTGGCATTGATTTCCCACCCTTACTTAAAACATGCTGATTATATCCAAGTTATAATCATAATCATTCACATTTAGTTGAGATATACAACAATGCCACAGTTGTCCATATAACCCTTGGATGTCTGTGATGTTTGGCTTTATGGAAGTAATATAATCGCATATAATTTCAGAGTTTTTAGTGTTTGTGCAGATGTTTTAGTCAGACACGAAAAACAAAATTGTGCCTTTTTTTTTGTGGAAAGTGTGCCAGTGTGCTGAGGTTGCAAAGTTTCACACGTTCAAGAGAAATGTGCCTGAAATGAGAATCAAGTGATGAGAATGAAGGTGATGATGACTGTGTGGGAACTTTGTGCGGGTGGGTTTTTGTTTGTTTATTATTATTTTTTTTCCCAGTGCTGTTTCACTTCCAATGCATCTCCCATAATGGCCTCTTGAAATAGTTGTAAAAATGTTCTTTAGATTTTGTTTTGTCATTATAAAAGAAAGATCATTTATGATGCCTGTGGTTTTATGTAGAACCAGTGGAAATATGTCATTTACTGCACCTAACCCAGAGCACTAGTTAACAGAACTGGAATGTTAATTTTGTAACTTGTGAAAGCCAGAATTGGATAATATACACAACTGGATAATATACAATTATAGAACCAATTAGTGACCAGGAAATAATTGGTAACTAATTGGTTCTATATTAATTAGCAACCATGATGATACCAAAACAGTTCATTTTAAGAAGTTCTATTTTATATGAACCAACTGGAATGCCTTTTAAATGGAAAATTAATAAGATTTTGAATGTTTTGTGACTCAAAGTACTTCTTAGACTGTGGGTTTATCAAATCAGGAGTACACTTAACACTGTGCTGTGGCTCTCTCAGAAGGCTTTGTTTGCATTGGTGTGCATTCTAATGGCTTGTTCAATGAAAAATGACTGATGTGGTGTATTTTGTTTTAACATTGCATAAAGTGAGGTTTCCAAGCTTAGTTTGACTTCTTCCTTATTGGAACAGATGAATGCGTTTTGTTTTCATATTTTAAATCTGAAAATTCATCAGTTCATGTACTCAGTTGACATGGCCACCCAGCCAATGTCCTGTATACATTCATGTATGTTTCAAATGTCCTGTATACATTCATGTATGTTTCAAATGTCCTCTATACATTCATGTATGTTTCAAATGCATGTTCTCCACCTATTGAAATAAAAAACAAACAAATAAAAAAAAAAAAGTATTTATGCTTCACTGTTCAATTCATGTGACATTTCATATTTAAAGACAACCATTATCATCTAAAAATGAAAACAACCTGAAAGGTTTCCATGACTGACGGCAAGTTATTGGTTGTTAGTTTTATGACCTCATTTTAACCGTGGCCAGATCACTTAGATGCGATAATAGTTTTTGATATGATCGAGAGGGGAATAAATGGATCTCAGTAGTCTTGTTTCTGCTTGCTTGGAATGTTTTTGCTCTCCAGATGTGAGGTTTCATCCGCCCTTCTCAAGTGATTCAGGCCCTCTCCAGCAGAACTGGACACACCCAAGGTTTTATTCAGGAACTCCTTTCGTTAGCCAGACTGCTGGTTCTGCAGCACAGCCACGGGTCGCCAACGCCACCTCCGGCCACCAGATGTCCTCCTCGCCCGAATACTCGCCTGATTCCATCATCAACCCAAATCACATACACCTGCTGCTGATTTCAGTCTCCCTACTTAAACCCTCCCGTGTCTAGACTACCTTCAGTAGTCTTTTCTCTGTCTGTTTTACCCTCTGTGTTTTGAACTCTGCTGGTGTTTTCTGACCCTGCCTTTGTCCTGCCCTTTGGTACCAATTTCTGAGCGTCTGCCACATACACTATATTTCCAAAAGTATTTGCTCCCCCATCCAAATGACTGTGCACCAGTGCACAAAGAAAGATCCATAAAGACATGGATGGCAGAGTCTGGTGTGGATGAACTCAGTTCCCTTGACTCTGTTACTACCTGCTCCTATCATTAAAGAGTACAGCGTCAACCTGTAAATGGATCCCTGTCTACCTGGAAATTCCTGAATCATCACAGTAATGAAGAGTGAGAACATGAAACCTTGGGATAAACTTTTTACTTTTAAACAAATATGAGCTAAAGAGACCCAGCTTGAAGCTTACAGAGGTGGCTTGAGGTCTTCATAAGACAAACCCTCGCCAACACATTTCACTCACTGTGTTCATCTGTTGTGGAAATGCACAGTGCAAGAGTCTGAACACCTTAATGGACCTGAAGAGCTTTTGTTGTAGAAACCTATTAACAATATTCAGATATGAAATGTAACTAGTCTGTATCAACGGTGGATATGATTTAATTAAATGCGTGCACTAAAATATATACTATATAAAGGTATCCTGAGGTATATGGAAAATTGTTCAGCTGGTAAGAGAAATATTTGTTAGTGCCAAGGAATGAAAAAAATGGGTTGCTTGGTGTTGAATTTTGTGTGTGTGTGTCTGTGTGGTTTGCTGATTGTTACATAAAGATAAAAGACACAGGAATGCTTAATGCGCCAGCCGCTGGACACAAGCCATAGGCAGTCAACATCCTTCAGTACTTCCTTTGACCACATTTCTATTTGAGGAAAACTGGACTGCAAATATCAGTTCTGGAGTGTTTACATAAGACCTGTGACTATTCCAGCTATTTCATAAATTACATTCTCTGCCCATTACAACATCCACAATTATAGCGAACGTTTGGGAGAAAAAAATATAATAAGGGATGATTGAAATAAGTTATTTTAGGTAGACAGCAAAGTACTAATAAAATGCACTTCATTGCAATAATTTTAGCTGTAAACGAACAATAAGGATTGCCCAGCCTATGCAACTTATATGGGCTTTCTAGAAAAATCTGTTAAATTATAGCCTTAAAGAAACAGGATATTGAGAAAATCTTTTTATGTAGTGAACGGTACGTATTAAATAAACAACTAGAATTATTTGATAAAATATGGAAAATGATGTTTGCCCACCTGGAAAAGGGGCCTGAATACATCTGCCTATGTGAAGGACCTGTTACATAATGTATACATGTAAAAAAAATATATGCTTGGATTTTAACTGTACTTTCCCCTGTACGTTTTCACATTGGCCTCAAAAATCAAAACTAATCAAAGGAGATACATTCCCCTTGCTGTTAATAATTGTTGATTTTGTGATCTCAAGATGAAGGAAACAAACATATTCCAGGTTTGCTTGATTAATGTAATAGTACATAGTGAACTCATAGCACAGTTCTGATTTTGTTAGCATTGTTAGTAACTATGATCAGTTCCAAAGAATGAACTTGAATTTAGTTTGTTGGGAATGAAGTGCACATTTGTTGTTTCTTAGGAAACATATCTGATATTCCTGGATAGCTACAGTGATGCACTCGATTACTATATATTACTATGATTATTATTGTTTAAATAATTCAATTCGATGTTTCATATGGTCACCACAACGCATGCATAAATAAGAACCTTTCTCAATTACACAGAGTGCCATTTTACGAGGCCCAAAGGCTGTGGGCTTGACATGTATAATTTTTAACCTAACATTTTAATTTTAAATTCAGACATAAATTAGAACGAAAGCTACGCTAAACGTTCACGTCAACGTCGTCATTTAACACTGTTTGGTCTCCACCTAATGGCCAAAATGCTTAACTGCAGGTCAACAAATTTGTCAGCAATTATAATGACAGATTCATGTGGTGAATAATTGTATGTTTGCAATGACTAGATTTCGTTGTTTTAGACAGTTATTTCAACACATTATATGCAGATTGTGCAGCGAATTTTATTACAAATATATCCTAAGCTGGGTCATAACCATCATAAAACGTCTTTCTCAAAACACATCATATGAAAGCTAAAGGACACTGAATACATATTTACTTGGTGGTTCCTCCTACCCAGGGATTTTTCTATCGACCGACAATTTTTTACCGCTTAAATTTGAGCTCTCGAAATAGGAAAGTAATCAAGCAAAGAGAAATCGACGTTCTCCAACACTTGCTTTTGACATAATAAAAGTCTCTGTGCTGCGAAATCGTACCACGTCAAACATGTAAGGAAATAAAACGTGCAACTTTGTACATGTATTGTATTTATAACGTGTACTTAATATGCTTCTGTGTGTTCTATGTTTGTAGTTAATATTCCAAAAACTAGGTTGCCTCGGTGGGCTTTTGTTTAAAAATCTGTCTGCATATCAACGGTCATGTCCTGCTTCACATTCTGAGACACACTGCAACAAAAACAAAGGTGGGTAAATATATATATAATATTGAAAGAATTTAACATTGAGGTTGTTGGGTAGTTAGCTAACTGTCTACGTGTTACATTTTAGCTGTGTTGGATTCAGCTACTAATTATAATTTATTTCACATTTGTATTTTACAGTCCCTTTAGTGAGCTAACGAAATAGATATTGTAGCTAGCTAGCTAACGTATAGTTCTTAAGATACTGTTATCAAAGCCTTTCATTTAGTGGTTTATGTCTGGAGATGTTGGTGTAAGGTCTGAATTCTCGAAAAAATAACCTAATCAAGTATACTTAGCTAGATATATACGGTATATACGTAATCGACTGCATACTTTATACCGTACTAAATTACTAGGTACTGTTGTTTTGTTTCTGATATTTTAATATATAGCTATATGTGCGTATGTACATATTTATGTATCTATATTTGTTGGCTATATTTTTAGTTTTGAAAGTAAAAAGCTGTAATGTATCAAATATATATCAAATATATGTATCAAAGCAGTATTTTAACTTATTTTAACGAATTATTCTTTATATTTAAAAAAATAAATTGAAAAAACAATCTTGTTTTTCAGGTGTGAATTTCACAATGGCAGCTGTTAAAGGCCACTCTTCAGACACATCACCAGTATTATTCCTAAACATAAAAGGAGAACCTTTGCGGTTCTTTATAAGGCCCGGTCCAACCAAAATTCAGCTTCAGCCTTTGATAAACCGCGGTGGAGGTATTGTTTGTAGGACCCAGGAGTCCAGTGCTATTTTGTTGGCAGACCCTGGCGAGATCAGCGCTTCAATGGAAAGTGCCAGCCAGTTCTACATTTCCACTCAGTACATCCACGACTGTGTGGTGCAAAACCAACAGCTGGATATAGAAAGCTACAGGCTCAGTAATGTGCAGCCAGTTCAGACCAGGGCAGCTTCACAGAAGCAGAGAGGTTATGGACGCATGTGCTACTCCGCTGAAGACGATGCAGCAATCATGAGGTTCATCGCCAAGCGTCAACATGAAGTAAAGGGAAATCGAGTCTGGCAACAAATGGAACGTCAGGGCATCACCACCCACAGCTGGCAGTCCATGAAAGATCGATTTTTGAAACACCTCCAGTGTAAGATTTCTGACAAAAGCCCCGTGAAAAAGCCGAAAAAAATCCCCTCAAATGAGAGGACCTCTGACAGTACTTTTCAGACCTCACCAAATCTTCATACACCAAAGAAAACATCTAACAAAGCACTGATGACTTCATCATCTGATTCAGATGCCATGCATGTCACCCCTGATGTTCTGGGGTTGACTGGCGGTAGAGCGGCAGACCAGCCCCCTCCTAGGTCATCACCTAGGAAACGCAACTCCTGTCAGGGTGGGGTTTCAGAAAAGGACAAACTATACGGCCCAAATGACACAGTCAAGGAGACTCGGGGTGATAAACCAGGTCAGGACGCAGTAGCCAAGGAACCGCAGCAGCAGTTGCAAGACAGTGAGCAGCCTGAAGTCTCGCCTAAAAGAGCCAGAGGAGACAAGGATGCAGCTGGGGGAAACGCGTCAGAGAGTAATGTTTTAGTTTCAGTACTGACATTTCTGACTGAGATAGCAGTAAAATAAAAACAAAAAAAAACACGATGCTTGCTAAAATATATATAAATATCTGGTATGAATGTGAACTACATATATGACATGACGCATGAATGTATGAATGTAATATTGTATACAGAATATGTCAGCATTGTCTTGTATAGTGTTCTACCTATGTTTTATTTAGGACCGGATGATCAGCTGATGACCCCATGTGAGAACAGACAGAGAAATCCAGAAAGCTCTGAGAGGAAGCTTGGCATACTTGAAAGAGCTGCCAGAGAATTTGAGGACTCACAGGTGGAGTGTCTTATTAAAACCCCCAATGGAGAGATTCTCTACATGCTTGCTGCTTAAGACATACAAGATTTCAAAAGCTATTACTTTGTTGTGTTGGTGCATAATAAAGTATGTCTGTGCCTGGGCTGCCTTGATTAATGATGAAGTAAAGCGATTCTGATTCTGATGAATAATACATTTTTTTTCTTTCCAGGCTGATGGTGGAAGTCAGGAAGAAGACTGGCCCCCGAGTAGAGCGGCATCCGTTAACACCTGCCATTCAGACGAGTGTCAGATTATGGCAGCACGTGAAATGGCTGTGAGGCAGCAGGAGGTGGAAGCTGAACGTCCTGGTGATGGAGAACAGCAGGAGGAGGAACCTGAAAGTCCTAGTGATGGAAAACAGCAGGAGGAGGAAGCTGAACGTCCTGGTGATGGAGAACAGCAGGAGGAGGAACCTGAACGTCCTAGTGATGGAAAACAGCAGGAGGGGGAAGCTGAACGTCCTGGTAATGGAGAACAGCGTTTGCTTGTGGCACAAAAGGGCGGACGCACTCCGTGCCCTACGGACGGAGGGTCCCGCAGTACAGCTGTCGCCGTGACGTCCGATGTCCACATGTTCCTCTTTGACCAAGAGTCCCAGGAAGACCTCCTCCAACCTTCTCAGGAGGAAGTGCTCTCCCAGGACTTGTTGGAGGCAAAGCAGCATGTGGTTCAGTTAATGCAAGAGTCTAAGAAAGACTTGGTCGAGGTGATGAAAGCGCTGCTGAAGGCCAGCGGTGACGTGTCTCTGGCTCTTACGTATTTGCGCGGAGGATATGATCGTGAAGTGCACAAACCACTCTGGACTAGAGAGGATGATGAAAAACTTCTTTCATCCGATTCTTCTATGCTCACACAGCTTCAAAAGAAATATGGAGCAGAGGGAATCTCCAAGAGACAAGCTTTTCTGAAAGCAAAGTGAAGCATTCCTGTGGTTTACGGTACTAAAGTGCCAAATCCTGTTAAACCATAGCCTGAAAAGTAAACTTTAGGAAAATAAAATGTAATATTAATGTTATCTTGTTTTAGGTAGAACATATTTTATCATTTTAATGTCTGTAGTATTGGAAAATACATGTCTGGGAATCTGGGAAAAGTTTCTATACTACTTTTTAATTGATTTTAAGAGACAATAAAGTGTTTGTTATAACTGAAGTGATCACACACTGCGCTACATGTGATCTTTTACAAACTGTAGCGATAAACATGTTGCGTAAAAAATCAGCTTGGTTGTTGTGGTTCAGTCCCTGCCGAAATTCGCGTTTTCTCCCCATCAATTTTGGCCCATGAGATGCTTCGTCCTTTTGAGTCGTTTAATCAAGGAGGGGGTAACCCGTTACTGTTGACAAAATTATAAGGGGGAGTCCGGTAACAAAATAGGTAGTGTGCCATTCAGCTCTGCACACACAAAACATTTGTGCATTTCAGCTAATTCAGAGGACACTACTGGAAATTTCAGCACAGCTGGGTTTGTATGAAGCGGGCTTGCTAGCTAGCTAGCTCGCTTAGTGCCTTGTTCAGTCTTAGTGTGTCTGAGCTAGCTAGGTTAGCTCTGTCAGAGCTTCAGTGACTGTCACTGTCATAACGAACATGGCAAGAGCTAACAAAACGATGTTAGTGACAACTGTTATTATACGAAGTCAGACGTGTGTGTTTACTATGGTGTTTGCTAATATGCTAACCAGCTAGCTAGGTAGTTTAATTTTCCGACTGTATGCATAACCGTGTCCGACAGCTGATTGTTGCCAGCCACGCTAACGTTAGCCAGGAGGGCAATGTTATTGAAGCTTGATATTCAACAGCCTGTTCATTGTTTGTCGCTCGTTGGACAAACATAACAACAGATTGTAAACATGCATAAGGTGCCGCGTATTACTGATGGTTGTCAGTTCTCCGAAACCGAGAGACAATAAAATGGGTTTGCGAAAGCTCGCAAGAGTGATCTTGAAATGATTGACTTAAACGCTAAGTTGATTTAAGTGACTTTTCCATGTTGAAATACTTTTTATTTATACTGTGCGAAGTGAAACACCAAGTTAGTTAGCTAAATTAATTCAGTCTGCTGGGACCTATGCAGCCACACAACTCCGTAGCTCTGACGCATTTGTGGAATATTTGGTTTGACTGTTTTGACAAGAACTTGTGTAGTCACAGCCTCAGTAGTCATGATGTCAAATAAGCATTCAGTCATGTGAAACTACTGCGGCTAATTAGGACCACTTTATTGATTTCTTTCTTTATTTGTTGATATATGTGCGCCCAGCATTCAGCCACCACCTCTAGAATGTGGTGGTGTTTTTATGTTATTTTATTTGTTTATGGTCAGTCAGCCTCTATTTGCTTTACATGATACAAATACTTGTCCAACGTTGTATTCTCTGGTTTCTTGAGCATTGATAACTTTAATGTTAAGGCTTTCCTTTATTGAGACTGGGTGTCTTCCCAAATGGCCACATTTTACATTGATTTCTGTGGTAATTATTACCTCAATTCTCACATCATGGTAGAAACACAAGCATGCAAATCTGTCTGTGTTTCACAGAGCTCTACCCCAACCTAACGTCTCAGCATGAGTTCGAAGGGGGGTGGTACAACCCTGTCCCGACGGAACTACCGCTTGGCGTCTGACACAGACGAGCCCAGAGTCGCTGGTAAGGATGGCACACGTGTCTGAGGTGGCCTGGGTGAGAAAGAAAACCAAAACAAAACGGTGACATTAAAGTATTTAAAGTTAATTATATTGAGTTTCATATCAAAGTAGCAGTGTCATTGCGCCCTACTGCGGCAGTGCGTCACAAAAACAAAATTAACCTCTTGTTTGAGTTTGCTGCTTATTACACTGGGCACTAGTGTGTCATAAAGCGGTTATAGAGTTGTAATAGTTAATAATAGTTAAAAAAAACGGACTAGGGAGGACAGACATGAAAAGGTGTTTTGGATGTACTTCATATGTATTGTAAATGAAGTTTTGGGTGTATTTCAGGTATTGTAAATGAGAAGTTGCTGAGTGACTACCTGCACCATGTCTTTCCCGCCTCCTCTAAGCATGGGTCTGCCTCGGCTACATACAGGTTTGAAGCCTTTCTCTCAGTGTCTCAGAACTTGTGCACCTGTTAGTACACACACCAAGATTTTGCCTCTTCAGCACTCTTGTTAGTTCCCTTTATGTTATTCAACTGGGTTCCAAACGTGGCTTCTTCCGTTTTTGATCTGTTCTGCTGTGCTACACGCGACATAATGCAAGGACTGCCTTCACTACATTTAGCTTTATTTGGAAATTGCATGTACTAGCAAGGTAATAACACACACAGTGTGAGCTTGTAGCTCTGATTAAATCTTTCTTCAGGAAGTGTCAGTAGCTTGATGATCACTAGCCAAACAGGTAGTTTGTAAATGCACAGAGAGGCCAGACGTCATGCTGCCTTGGAGCTCGTACCAACACGGTGCGGGCTCTGCGTGAGTCATGTCCCACCACAGCCAGCCAGCGGCAGAGCTCCCCGTGTCGGAGCCCAGCTCGTGTTACTGCTGCAGCTCTATAGATAGAGCAGAATGGCTGGATGGAGAAAGCTGACCCATAAAAATAGAGCTGGCTAATGATGTAATTTACCTCATGCTTGACTCTATTGTAAAGGAGCTTTGTAAAATTTTGTTTGTTATATTTATATAAAGTTTTTCTTATAACATATATATATATATATGTGGAGAAGGGTGGGGGAGACCCTTCCAAGTTACGTATATGGGATACTTTGAGATGAATATTGTTTCAGGATTTGATTTAAAGGAAGTGGTTCACAATATCTCCTTCTTTGTTTGTTTGTTTGTTTTGTGGAAGTGTCAGGCCTGTGCTGAAGCACTGATTTTAACCGGTTCTAGCTGAACAACAACCTAAATCCATTTGGACACCCTTCCCAGAACATTTTGGGGGAGGGGGGTAATATTGTGTCAGCATTCTGCTACTCTGGCTGCATGTATGCTCTACACTGAATATATTACACTCTGCAAATAGAACTGTCTGACTGTTTATTTCGATCTCGACTCAGCTCAAGCATCTAACTTCACGTAAACACGACCCGTCTTTGTCCATCAAGCACTTCTTTACCTCCACTGTTGTTTTGATGCGTTACCCGTTGCTGTTCATGGGCCTGAGTTGTGTTGTTTTTTTTAAACTTCCTCCCCTTTGAAGGAAACCCTTAAGCTTCCAGAACCTCGGAGCCCACCTGGAGAGACTGCTGTCGGAGGGCGAGCCTTCGGAGGATAGCACAGGTCAGCTTCAGATGCTCCCTACACACTCCACACACGTACACACACACTCCAAATACACATACGCCATGCACACACAACGTTCACACTCCACACACTGTGCATGCTCCTCACACTCTACACTCTGCACATACCCTTCACCCATGTACTTCACGCCATGTTTCAGATGAGAGAACCTTTTTTTTTTTTTTTTTGCATTAGTTAATTTTTTGTTCCCGTTAGAACTGGTGAATCCTCAGCACATATGCATACAAACACAAAAAACAAAAATGTCTGAACTGAAAATAACTTGAGACACTTGAGAGCTCTAGTAAGCATCTCTACCACACACCAGCACACGTTGTCCAACTGCAGAGTTATTGGCGTTGCAGCTTCCAGCTGGTTCTGTTGACGCTTTGGATGTTCAAGCATAGCTGATCAGACTCTGTATGGAAACGGGTGAAGAAATAACCTTCGCCTGTAGAGATTTGTAAAGGCACAGCGTACAGAAACGCTCAGACAAAATGATCTTTATTGCAGTAAAACAGCATGTATGGATCAGCCTCAGCTTGGGTTAGTGAACATATTAATATGTGCATGGAACAGTTTATCGAAGAGAACTTTCAAACATCTTTGTCTACACTCGCGTGCAGATGCAGTGAAGCTGAGTCAGCTGGGATCTTTCAAAGGAAAAGTGTTTTATGACATTTTGCCTCGAAGGCCCCTGAAACCCTGTCTGTTTACGACTGAATGTCAGAGTAATTGCTCTTATGCATGAATTGTAGTAAACATACAAATACATTTTATGCTAAACATTTGGGGGCTGTTACAGTCTCATGAAATATTAAGGTACACTGTGTTGTCATGTTTATGAGATTTGTGCTATATGTTGTTTTCTGTTGATCACCCTGCCTGGTGCAGGTACTTCATTAACTTTTTATTGTGGCTAAATGACATTTGATCATGTTGCTTATTGCCTGTTTGCTGTGTCTTTTTCTACAGGCCAAGTGGAAGGACGCCTTGGTCCCTCTACTGTTGTCCTTGACCACACCAGTGGCTTTGAGGGCCTTTTGTTTGTAGATGATGATCTCTTGGGGGTAAGGGTCCTCATCTGTCCAGGCTCGCCACTGATCATGAGAATTCTGGAATATCATGGAATTACAAAAAATAATTATGTAAAAGTCAGGGAATTTGATCGTTTGTTGGGTCAAATTATTTCAAATTAATTTTAATATCATCTGATTTTGTCTGCAGCTTTTTTTTTAAGTTTTAATTGCCATTTATCAAAATGTTATTTTCATGTGAGGTTGTTGCTTATTCTTTTAACAAAGGCAGCATTTTTCCTTGCTTGTTGTAGGTTGTGGAAATTCAGCCTTTTGTTCTGTCAAAGTTGGGGAAAAGAAATGATGCTTTGTCTCTGTGATTGCGTGATTTTACAGTGTGTCCGTTTTATTAGTTACATATATCAGAGTGACAGGCCGGGTTTGTAGATTTGTAGATAACTTACCTTTCATTCTTCCTGGATTCAAGGTCATTGGCCATAGCAATTTCAGCTCAATCAGGGCTACTACCTGTGTCTTCAGAGGTACTCACTCTCTCTATTTTTTTCTTGCTTTTATAACAATAATAAATCTTCTAGTTTTTTTTTTTGATGCATTTCTTCAACTAAATGTAGTTTCTTTAAACTGATTCAGGACTGTGTCTTGTTATTGTTTGTTTTCAGGGAAATGGTTGTTCGAGGTGCTCATCTCCTCTCAAGGGTTGATGCAGATCGGGTGGTGTACACTGACCTGCAGGTTTAACCAGGAGGTACATTTAAAGCTTTTCTCTCGCTGTGTTTTACCTGTGCTGCCTGTGTCCCGGCACACTTAATGTGCCTCTCCACTCTGAACCCCCAGCCATACCGGACGCGTTCGATGAAGATTTGGCACAACTTGTGTTCAGATCTGAGACTAATGAGGTGGTCTGGAGTGAGACCACCTGATTTAGTTCTTATCTCCTGGGGAAGAAACACATTGATTTTTTTTTTATTGTTTTTAGTTCATAAAGAAGCACAGTCCTGTATGTTTCTGGTTTAAATATTCATATGTTTCTGATTTGAATATGCATCAGTTTTGCCCAAGCAGGTTGGTTCATATGTAATCATAGCTTTTTGGCTTAAATTGTGATATCTGGGCACAATGTCTCTGTAGGAGGGAGTTGGAGACACTCCTGATTCTTACGCCTATGATGGCAACAGAGTTCGGAAGTGGAATGTGACGACCACTAACTATGGCAAGGTGAGAACATGGAGCCGTTTGTGGATTCAGCCCATAGGTTGGTTTCTCTCGGTGGCTTGACGTTTTCTTCAAAAAGTGCTTAACCATCCGTGCCGTTTGATTTTTTTTTTATGTTTGATAAAATGTTTGTTTTCTCTGCAGTCCTGGGCAGCAGGGGACATTGTTAGCTGTATGATAGACCTCGATGAAGGAACAATTACATTTTCTCTGTAAGTAAAGTTTACATAATTGCATTCGCTAGGTTGCTTTAATTTACCTTTAGGGGGAGGGGTTGTTTACATGATTTTGCCATTTATATCAATAACATGTTTATTAATACCCTGTCAAGTTTCATGCATTCTATGAGCACTTCTGTATCACCGTAAAATGCCTTTCGCTTTGTCCACTCCCAGGAATGGACAGTCCCTCGGTACGGCTTTCAGTAATATTAAGATGGGTCCGGGTGTAGCTTACTTCCCTGCTATCAGCCTCTCCTTCAAAGAGTCTGTGGCCTTCAACTTCGGCAGCCGCCCTCTCAGATATCCTCTCGCCTCTGCTTGCCTTGCTTGCGCTGTTTAGTCTCAGTCTCACTGTGTTTTTTAAACATGGCGTCGTGTGAAATGTTGAAAACGAGTTTGGAGCTCCTTAACCGTGCAGGCGCTCACGTACCCTGTGGAAGGTTATCTACCCCTTCAGGACCCACCCACCGCTGACCTCATCAAAGCCAACAGGCTGCTGGGATACATGAAGAATGTGTTGTGTACTGGCATAGACCCACAGGTACAGTGCCACGTTCGTGTTCCAGCGGTTTTCCTTGGCTGAGGTTCTCTGGTGAGAGACGCTTTGCTTTTGTGATGTTTGTAAGGAGGAGAAATTGATTGAGAAGGACAGTGCCTCTTGGCAACTTCAAGGAGAACCAACCGTCCTGGTCACCCTTGCACATATCTTCAATTACTTCGCTCCTTTTATGGTGAGTATGTTTAGGAACGTATCACAGTGGTCAGGCTCAGCCGGGTGGCTCTCCCTAAGCCGTGTGTGTTTTGTGGGTTGCAGTGTAAAGTGTACCTGGTGGAAGATGTTCTGATGAACTTCCTGCTGAGCATTCTTGAAGGGGGCGGCTCAGTGGACGAACACCCTCTAATCCAGCAACTGCTTGACCTCTTCTGGCTTCTAATGGAGGTGAGGAGTGTTTACAGACGATTGTGAATCGTCTGGTTTTTCAAACACTGGGGAGGTTTTAGATTTTCTTTTCTTCATAGTCTGCATACATATTAACATATTAACATATTTATTAACATATTAACATATTAACATATTAACAAAAACACCCCCCACCCAAACTAACAAACACACAAACAAACAAAACACATTTGATAAGTTATAATTATTAGCAGATATACATATGGTAAGCACATATTAGACCAATTTATTTTGAACTGTTACATATATTTTTCATTAGTATGCGTATAGAAGTCTCTTTTATTAGTGATTGTGTGTGTATTTGTGTGTGTGTGTGTCTCTCAGTCATATAACTTTTTGTGAAACCTCATTGCAGGTTTATAGTTTAAAATGTCCGCTGCTTTTACGTAACGCTGACCACTGTCGACCTGGTAATGTGGTACAGAGCAGGGGAGAGGGTGGCCATTGAATTCCTGCCAGAAGATGAGCTGGAGTATGCTGGAAGATAATTAATTAATTAATTAATTTTTAAATTAGATAATATTAATTAATTAAGATAGTATTAATACTGTAGCCAGAGTACAAGCTCAAGCTAGGTTTGGGTGGCACATGGAGTTTATATGGATCCTTAAATGTTACTGTTAATATTAAAGGAAATGCTGAAATGACCTCCCTCAGCGTAGACCTGCAGAAGTTAAAGAAGCTGCTCATTTCTTTATGCCTCTTTCTCTTCTCCACGGGAAGGACTTCGAGGTGAACGAGTGCCTGAAGCAGTTGATGATGTCTTTGCTGAGGGCTTACCGCTTCTCCCCCATCATCCCTGACCTGGGCTTCCAGGTAGGAGGAGCACGGCCCTGAGACCCCACCCCACCCGGCACCGCCCCCGAGACCCCACCGACACCGCCACGGCACCACCCTCCACAGCACCCTCCCACTCAGTACAGAAACAAGACCTCAGAGTATTCAGACTAAAACCAGCGAAGCACTGGTTGTTCATATCTAAAGCGCGTTGCACAACACTGAGCGTGTTACTATAATCTCTGCTAATCACAAAATCATTTGCGTGCTTGAATGTTACGTAATCCTGAGCAGGTCATTTTTTGGGATATTTCCTGATGTTTCAGGATTCGGGCATTTTTGAAGTGAAACTGTGACTGTTTTTTGAAATCAGTCATTCCATTTTCACTGTCTTATTAATTGTGGTGATTGGAAATATTTGTTGGCCTTCATGGCATGCACATTTCAGATGTTTTCTTTTGTTCTAGATTCACTACCTGCGCTTGACGACTGCTATTCTGCGCCATGAGAAATCTAGAAAATACCTCCTCAGCAATGTTCTATATCCTTTCTCCAGCACTGTCTAAGAAATACAATTACTGTTAGAAATACAATTGCTGTTAGAAATACAGTTGCTAGAAAGACAATTGCTGTTAGAAAGGAAATTCTAAAACCATAGTATTCCAGATCGATTCCAGACCTTATTAGCATAATCGTCTGGAATGAGTTAATTGGATAATTGAAGTGAATTGACAATTAATTTCCGGCAGTTCCTAGCGAGTGTCACCCCGTGTACCGTGCTGCAGGAAAACCTCCTTAGCAGAGTTCACGTTTGATGTCCTGCGCTCTGTCGTGTTCTTCTACATCAAGACGCCCCTGCGGGTGAAGGAGGCTGGCCTCGAGGAGCTCATCCCCACCACGTGGTGGCCCACGCGTCTCGACAAGGAGGTGAGGGCTCGCTGACTCTATGAATCCTGCTTTACCGGAGCCTTCCCTCGTTCCCACACTGCTGGGCTTCCTGCCATGAGATGGTGCTGTTGTACACCAGCTCAGAAGAATCTCAGCGAGATCTGTTCTGGCGAAAGATGTTTCCTGTTCACGTTTTCTCCGCCCGTGGTAAAAATTGAAGCGAATCGAAGTAAACGGATCATAGCCCGTAGCCGGTCGGTGTTTTCTCGGAGCGTCCCTTCGACAGTAAAGGCTAACCTGAGATGAGGAAGCGGAGGGTTGTAGAGGAGCCTGAGCGTGCTGAATGATGCTCTCTCTCACCGTGCAGGGCAGGGATGAGCGGGAGCAGAGGCCCGAGAGTGCAGAGGAGAGGCTCCGGCGCAGGGCCTATGAGCGCGGCTGCCAGAGGCTCAAGAAGAGAATTGAGGGTACTGAACACTCCCTTCTGACCTGAACATAAATCCGTAATGGTAGCTCAGAGCAGGGGTTTTGTGATTGCTGTAACTCACTCCTGCCCTGTGTGTCCTTCTCTCTGTGTGTGTGTGTGTGTGTGTGTGTGTGTGTGCGTGTGTGTGTGTGTGTGTGTGTGTGTGTAGTTGTCGAGGAGCTACAGGTTCAGATCCTGAAGCTGCTGCTAAACAACAAAGACAAATCGACGGTACCCTGTGTTTGACGTCTCTGCTGTCTCCTGCTACAGCTGCGCTTCACACCGAGCGTCTCGACTCTATGCTCTGTCACTGTAGCGGAAAAAAAAAAAAACGGCATTTCAAACTTAAGCAAACAGCGCAAGTTTCAGTTAAGGTGGCGCGGGGTTCAGAGCGTAGGCCATTCGTGTGCAGGTGCCTGGTTCTGATGTTCTGCTGTGTCTCCACTCCAGGGGGAGGCTTCGCGGTACATCTTCCTTAATAAATTCCGGAAGTTTCTACAGGAGAACGCGAGCAACCGAGGGGTAAGAGCTCAGACAACGTGTGAAACGTTGGTGCTTTCAAAGGTTCTCAAAGATTCCCGAGACTACATATCTGTGTAGTGTATAAATGGTTGATTTGTAAGGCTCCCTGAAGGATTATTAAACAGCACTATCCTTGTCTGCCAGAAATAGGAAACACATCTGATCTTTGTCTAAAGTTCCCAAGCTGAGAAATGTAAATCTGTTATGACACATGTTTAATGTTTAATGCCTTGTCAAGCTTCCAGGAATAATGGTGTCAGTAAACATGGGTGAAACTATTTAATCTGCTCACAATCTGAGTCATGATACTGGATTCATAATTCGACTTTCTCAATTTTAACAGATTCATATTTTGAAAAAATAAAAACAATGCAGATTTTTTTTTTTTTTTTTGCGTCAAATTTTAAATTTGATGCAATTTTAAAAAAGTCCCTTGTAGTTCAAAAATTCAAAGAAAGTACAAGGAGCTGTGATGTGACTAATGTGACTAAAAGTATCAAGATGTGCTATTCTAACAGCTTCACCAGAGGAGGAGGTTGACCTCTCGTGTTCATGCAGTGCAACTGCATTAGCGAGAACAATAAACCCAACACAGTGACATCACAATGCACATCGCTACCGTTCCGCATCACAATGAATCGAGTCGCGACGCTTCGTTACACCCCCTATCAGGGAATCAAAAGATGTCGTTAAGGGTCTAAATGCAGTCTGCATGTAGCAGGGTCCTGTCAGTAATCCTGGTAGCCCATTTCCAGTCGTACACTCTTTGAGTACAGCTTTGAGGTGGTGACGGTGTGTCCTCTGTCTGTTTTTTTGTGATTACTTCTGTCCCTGTGAAAAGGTCTGGTCTGATTCATGACGTTTATATGACCCCATCACTTGCTTTGAAGTCATTTAAAACAAAACAAAACAAAGTGGAGGGGAGGAGGTTGTGTCTCTCTCAGGCTGAGAGTGCAACATGGAAGTCGGGAAGTTGAAAGCAAAACTCAGGCTTGGTCCATTTGTTATACTGCTGTCACTGTAGGGTACAGAAAGCATAGCAGCTTTTGATTTGGTGCCTGTTGGTCCTTTTAGAAAGATGTTTGTTGCGGGCATAAATTTTAGTATTTATTTATTTATTTGTTTGTTTTCTTCACCAAGGACAGCAAGGCAATAAGGTCAATAAGTGAGTTTAGTAGTTTATTCTGCAAGAAATCATTGTTCCTGTACCAGTTAGCTGTCAGCACTCTCTCTACTCTACCTCTCTCTCTCTCTCTCTCTCTCTCTCTCTCTCTCTCTCTCTCTCTCTCTCTCGCCCACTTCAGAACCCCACAGTTTTATGTCCGCCTGAATATATGGTGTGTTTCTTGCACCGCCTGATTACAGCTGTGAGGAGCTACTGGGATGAGGGGAAACGCAAGAACCCAGGCGCCATCAGTAGTGAAGGTGAGTGTGTGGACGAGCACCACCACTGCGCACGTGCACCACCGCGCTCCACCACTGCGCACGTGCCCCACCGCACTCCACCACTGCGCACGTGCACCACACTCCACAATTGCACACGTGTACCACGCTCCACCACTGCACTCGTGCACCACCGCGCTCCACTACTGCGCACGTGCACCACCGCGCTCCACCACTGCGCACGTGCACCACACTCCACCACTGCACACGTGCACCACCGCGCTCCACCACTGCGCACGTGCACCACCGCGCTCCACCACTGCGCACGTGCACCACCGCGCTCCACCACTGCACACGTGCACCACACTCCACAATTGCACACGTGCACCACCGCGCTCCACCACTGCACACGTGCACCACCGCACTACACCACTGCACACGTGCACCACACCCTTTCTTCACTGTCTAGGTTTATTTTCACTGGATGGAAGGGGACCAGATGAGACTGCTGTTTTTAAGGGGGTTTAAGGGGAGATTTCAGAGGAGAAGAAAATAAAGCAGTCAGGAGGACGTTCTCTTGTTCAGGCTGTACTGTGTTCCCTTCAGAGTAGCTCAAAGTGCCAGGGGCTGGTGTTTCTACTTCATGTTTTTCACTACTGCAGTAACATCTCAGTTCCTCTGTGTGTTTGAGGTAGAAGCCTACGTGCCGCCTCAGCTGTTCTACAATGGAAAGGTGGATTACTTTGACCTGCAGCGACTGGGAGGCCTACTTTCTCATTTAAAGAAAACGCTGAAAGGTTTGGAGAAGTAATTTCTTACTGTCATGCTTTATTCTCAAAGCAGTGCCTTATAATATTCCAAAAAAGGGGGACATTTAACCTTGTGAAAGTTGCTACCTCCTGGAAAAAAAATGCGGTCGGTGATTTTGTATGAGAACCACAAGGGGGAGACAAAGTTTAATTTGTGGAAGACAGATCTGTATGGTTATGAACAAATCAGCTTTTTCACATCCCACACTAGTTAAGCTGTGGCTTTCAAACTAGGACCTTTCCATAAAATCACTCATGAATTTTTTAAAAAAGAAAAGTCATTAATTTTATAAGACTACTCCAATTTCCAGATCAAACATCAACAGAGTTACCGGAAATCATTGAATACATACATTGTTACGTTTTTTTTTTTTTTTTTTAAAAACCTTCAGAACTTTCCTATTGATCCCTTCACAGCTACCAGCAAAGCAATATGGACTGAGAGGCATTCGATTAATTAGCATCAAATGGAAAGTAAGGGTGCTGTGCAAAGCCTGTGGCGTAATCATTCCTAACAGCGTGAACCGCCCTTGTTTACTAACCATCGGAAGAGAAGGAAGCTGCTTTGTCTTGATGGGAGACCTTCAAAATTGATGAGAAGGAGATAGATGATGGCGTCATCCAGCAGGGCATGAAGGCAGATCAATATTGATTTCTCTGAAGGAAGACCCAGCTACCCCAACCCCAGCTCTGAATGGAAACACAAAGAACAGTACAGGGCTGAGAAGAGAGAGCCTGTAACTGCTACTTTACCATGGCTTTTGTCTGCTTTGTTCTCTCTCTCTCTCATTCTGGATTTTTCCAGAAACTTGGCCAGTATGGCAGTCTATTTGTTACACATGAGTCTATGTGATAATGGGCTGGAGCTTTAGGGATTTATGAGTCTTTGTGATTAAAATAAAGGAGAGAAGGTGTTGGAAAAATAATCACACAGCCGCAAACAAACCGAAAGATTTCAGAAATTGATGTCATGACTTTTAAAAGCTTCTGATTGGCCAGTCGTCTCATATATAGGAGTATATAAGGATTACCTTTAAAGCAGTGGTCATTTTGGCCTTGATTCTGTGAGAAAAATGGAAGCAACTGAGCCAAGACCTCAGAGTACTGGTGTAGATGACATCATGCAGAATGAGGATTATTTCGAATAGCTGAAGCAACACCTGAAGATATCAGCCAGAACGTTAAAGCATGGTAGTGTTTTGGTATTCCAAAAAGACCGTGCTCAAAAAAAAGATGAGTTCGCCAGCCGTTCTGGTAAAATTGTGTAAATAAAGTAGGTATGACCATTACGAAGGCTTCCAGAAAAACAGGACATTTAAGATTGAGGTCCTAATAATTCAGAAGCACTTTCCTTGAACAGCTGATGAAGGGCCACTGTCTGAAATGTCCTGTTACTCTCAAAACCTTGTGTATGTCACTATAATTTTGAATCTCTCTCTCTCTTTCTCTCTACCCCTCTTTCTTTTTATATATACATACATATACAAACAAACACACACGCATCTATATCCAACCGTAAAAACATGCAAACATGGGTTGCTCAGGCAGGGTTTTCCAGCTTCAGTTGTCGTTCCCTCTCCTACTGTTCCCAGAGTACAACTTATTTATCCGTCTGGCTGATTATTCCATCAGGGTACTCCTGTGCTATACTCCCACACCCCACCCACACTGGCTGCCCTGGAAACCGCCTCCTCCAGTCGCCCGATTTGCCGCTGCCTGTGCCTGATTGTTGACGCTTTGCCTCGCGGGTTCAGGGGTGGTTCTGGAAAGACAGATGATTGAATGGCCGTGATATTTGTGCTCTGTTGACGGTGAGCGCTTCGGAGCTGCTGCCACCTCTGACATGGCTCTCCTCTTACAGGCTGAGCAGGAGGACATTTCAGGCGTGAACTTTGCCCCCTCATGTCTTATGGCAATATTGATTCAGGTTTGATGGTTTTATATCCTGACCTTTCTTACATATCTTCTCCCTCCCGTACATTAAAGCCTTGTTCGTTTTTAAAATTCTCTAAACGTAGCTTGATGTGTGCCATTTTGCACTCTACTTCTCCTCCCGTGGCTTATCTCTGTACAGGTTGAAGGGCAGCATTGATTTCTGTTGTGACATCATCATTACTGCTGCCATTTTCAGAGGATGGCAGCTATTGATGACTCTTTTGTCCTTGCGCCTGGATGTTGGTTAACTGCTTGTTCATGCTCATCTGTATGTAAACCTGTTTGTGGCTCTGAAAGCCTCTTTAATTCTGTTTATCTCAGAGGAGACATGTTTAAGGTCCAGGCTTCACACACAGCCCCGTTTTTAAACCTGCAGGTCAGGAACAAAAGCCTGAATTCGCTCCAGCGTGAAAGCCTGTCTTTCGTGCCTCGGCCCCTGCTAAACGACGAGGTCTGCTGGAGACCGGGCCGAGCAGCATAGCCCCGCCCCCCCGTTCTTTCACATAACCCCCTCCCTATACTCATCAACCTTAATGTCCCATTTGTCTGGTCCACTCCAGTGTAAACCACTAAAACCTTCCCCAACCTTTGGCAAGTTTTACCACAAACAGATGGGAAGCAGAACAGGACCTTCAGCGTTCATGCACTCGCGCGACCCCTGTTTTTCGTGTGCAGTACTGGAAAACAAACTCCCAAAAAGATTTATGGTTGAGACCTGGGATTCCGATTTATCGCTGGGGGCAATTTTAGAGGTATAATGAAGGGTTGGCATGGCTATGTGTAAAATTAATGGAACTGTGTATCCCTGTACCCCTCACAGGTGGATAGAGTAGCCTCTACTCAAGTAAAAGTGTTATTCTGAAAGAATAGTTACTGTAGTAGAAGTAAAAGTAGTCCTTTAGACTTGTATCTAGTAGAGTTGTACCCTAGACTACTGAAGTAGTGAGTGACGTCACTGGGACTCATTTTATAATCAAAAAGGAACTGAAAAATGTATTTAACCACCACACAGAAACACCAAATCTGTCCAAAATGCCACTTATCTTCAAACACCATGCACACCTGAATGCTGGCGATGTACCATTTTCTCATTTAAGGTCATTTGAATGAACTTTATGTAAATCATGTTTCAAGGTACAGGATGAGGATGTGATGTTCGTTAAGGCTGATTCGCTCATTGTTTAATTCAGTGTGGCAAAGAGAAGCAGGTTTTTTCAAGAGAGACGAACATTTTGACAAAATGTACATAATGTACCAAATCTAAGCACCCAGGGACCACGACTAGGCCCTCACAGAAGAGCTTCAGAGCCCCCATGGCCAGCTACACAGAGAAACCTCCAGTAAACAGTCGTTAAATTGTTTTATGTTTAATAAATTAGTTTGAAAATTGAAGCTCAAATGCAAAATATGAATTTCTACTTTTGCTTGTTAAAAATACAAACATCTACAAGCGTTCTGCTTACAGTGGTACCACTGTTCCATAGGTACCACTGTTCCATAGGTACCACTGTTCCATAGGTACCACTGTTCTGCAGAGCTCCTTCTTTGACCCACATAGCTAGTGTTCGAGAAGTGTTATGTCGCTCTACTTCCTGTTATCCAGTTGGCTCATGAGTAGTTATGATGTTCAGTGGTGATCTGTAGTGATCTCTAGTAATCTCAGTACCCCTCCTCCTCCTGTCAGTGGTGATCTGTAGTGATCTCAGTACCCCTCCTTCTCCTGTTAGTGGTGATCTATAGTGATCTCAGTACCCCTCCTCCTCCTGCCAGTGGTGATCTGTAGTGATCTCAGTACCCCTCCTTCTCCTGTTAGTGGTGATCTGTAGTGATCTCAGTACCCCTCCTTCTCCTGTTAGTGGTGATCTGTAGTGATCTCAGTACCCCTCCTTCTCATCCTGTCTGGCCAGGTCATAGCAGCAGTAGCTGAATAAAACTTTGTTTTTATTCATTGTTTTTTAAAAAAGGGACATTTTAAAACGTAACGGGAGGAACATAGATGAATGTAAAAATACTGTAGTGTTGCATAAAAGGGTCTGATGACATCTTGCTGTTCCTGAGCTGGAAAAAACACATTTTTTCCCCAGTTTAGATAAACTTTACTAGGGGAACACAAGCAAGGAAAACGAAAACAAGAATATATCAAGTCATGTTTGTTTAATGCATTAATGTAAAATTGTAAAAACAAATTCAGTATTTTTCAGGATGTTAATGTGGCTGTTTATTTATACAATTCATATGTTGAATGGAGGAGACAAATCAGTTTTGAGTAAGTTTTAATTGTAAAATTTATGAATAAAATAAGGCAGGTGTGTAATACAATTTCCTTAAGTTGCTATTAGTTTTTTTGCTTGGAACTGGAAATGGGGTGGAAAATGGAGAAGGGTAACTAAGAGGAGGGTAACTAAGAGGAGGGTAACCAAGAGGAGGGTAACCAAGAGGAGGGTAACTAAGAGGAGGGTAACTAAGAGGAGGGTAACCAAGAGGAGGGTAACCAAGAGGAGGGTAACCAAGAGGAGGGTAACTAATTGAAATAACCACAATTAAATTGTAGCACAACAACATTAATTGGCAAAAGTCTTTATTAATGTACATTCTGCAGGGTAGCACATGCCATCCTGGGAACCCTAAGTAAATGTAACTGAGTAAAACTGTAGCGCCTTGCCACCCGCCTCTGGTCTTGTATCGTCCATGCGGTGCTATTTAGTCCTCAGGGCTGCAAATTACACCTCGTCTGTTTGGCCGCTAAAGTGTTTTGATGGGATATTAAATCTGCATAAGTTACGGCGATGACACCGACTCGGACGGAAAGGCGGTGTTTAAGAGGATACGGTGTGATAATTGCGGGTACTTTGGACCTGTGTGAAGAGACGGGAGCGGAGCTTGAGCCGTCACCCCTGAGAGTAACAGCAGTGCTGTGTCGTTACGTAACGTAGATAAAGACCCTCTTTTCAAAGCAACTTGTAGCCTAATATGCAAATAGGATCCAGTCTTGCACTTAACAGCGGTTGATTTATATATATTTATATATATTTTTTTTGTTGACTTTTTAACTTTTGTTGTCTCCGTGGGCACGATGATGCTTTTCACATGCTTTCAGACCAGCGGCGCATTTAAACGTCCGCGCGTTTGCACGCTGCCGTTCAGCACTTAAGGTCTGAAATGGCCTCACTTTAATGTTCAGACCTGTTCTCTCGGTTAACCTCAATTTGTCTTTTTATGGATGAAGCTTCTGCAGCAGGTTTTTAGGCATTATAGAGTCCCACCAGCAAGGTCTCCATGACCGCAGCAGGGCCCTGCTTCCACTTGAAGTGTAAAATAGACCATGTTTTTGCTCCAGGCCCTTGTCAAATACATACAGATGCATGATCCTCAAAATCAGCCATTTCCTATTGCTCTGTCCAGTAGTAAAAAAAATAGACATTCCATAATAACACACAGTGATAGAATATTCCATTTTAATTTTTTTTTTTTGTTTATTCCCTGAAGGACTAGAAGTAAGACTCTTGAAAGCTTTGTTTAGTTCACTTAAAAGGCGATATTCTTTATGTCTGTTGGGTTTTTTGCTTTGTGATTGAGCCGCATCACATTCTGTTAAACGGACAAAGGTATCTCCGTCCTCTCTCTTGAGAAGCTCGGGCCAAACCATCTTAACGTGCGTGCCTTGCCATCTGCTGTTGTCCCATCCAGATGACCTGGCCTCCAAAGCCAATATCATCATCGACCCAGCAGAGATCCAGGCTGCCTCCATGGACGACCTGGACGAGGATGAGGAAAACGGGGCGGCCCAGGTAAAGCCTCGGTCATGCTGAAACGTTTTAAAGTTCTTGAGGGGGTTGAGGAAGTTCTTGAGGGCAAACGATGCCCCCTTTGTCTTTATTTGCGAGCATGTGCAGAGACCGCCCGGTGCAGCGGCGGTGGGCGGGGCCCTGGCCAGGCCGAGCTGGCTGAGCTCGCCCACGCTGGGCCGGGCCAATCGCTTCCTCAGCACTGCCGCCGTCAGCCTGATGACCCCACGCCGACCCCTGGCCCCGCCAGAGAAGGTCAAAGTGCGCACCCTGCCTGTGGAGCAGAGGACAGAGGAAGACAGTGAGTCTCTAAAGAGGACTATATCCAGCGCTCTTTCTGTTATTTCCTCATCCGTGATTTAAAGACCGCAGAAGCTTCGTCTTCAGTTTCAAACATACCGTTTTGTACTTGCAAAGTCGATGTTTTGTTGTTGAATAAGTAGCATGGCTTGATAATCAAGGCTTAATGTGGACAGTAGATTATGCCCCGGCCTCAGCAGAGCACCACAAAGCCTCTTCACCTCCAGTAAGCTGCAATTTCCAGTTCCACAAAGGAAGGCAGTGGGAAACCAATTAGCTAGGCTGGGCGTGATGAGAAAAGGGTGAAAAAAAAAAAAAAAAACCCTCACACCTGCCTGAACGACAAGGCACTACATTTCGAGACCTTGCCGGGGGATAATCTGTCCTTTTTTTTTTTTTTTGCTTTAAAATTTTTCTCTCTCTCTGTTTCTCTCGCTGCTCCCTTCCTCCCCCACTTCCAGTCGAAGGAAGCCATGGTAACGATGGTCTGTTGCTGGGGCGACCACTGGAAGAGCCCGACCAACCAATCACTGAGAAGTCCCTGCTAGAGATCCTGGATGGGATCGTGATGATGTACAACCTGAGTGTCCACCAGCAGCTGGGCAAGGTGAGGGGTTGCTATTGAGCCCATCCCTCGCTCCATCCTTTTGCCTCGCTCCACCTCTTTGCACAGGGGCGGAGAGTGTCGAAGCGGTGTTCAGGGGCCGAGGTGGAGGTTAGCGCCCTGGGTGAGGAGAGCAGCGGGTCAAAGCGGGTTAGGTGACGGTGGATTTGGCTCAGGCCAGCGTGGGGTCGCCTCTTTGAAACTCTGGCCTGTCGCGCGTTCATAGGGGGGAAAGCAGACGGCAACCATTTGATGTTTTATTTGATGTTATCTTGAGTGGGCGGACCTGTGGGTTACGGAAACAAATCTGTGCCAAAATTATACTGACCAAGGATGCGTTTGGAAAACACCTCTGTATAAAAAGAGCAGTGCAGTCATTTAAGAGTTAATGAAATAAAGGTCAGTAAAGGTGGCAGGAACTCAGGCTCTCTGTGAAGTGCTCTGCTGGATAAACCCCCCCGTCTCAGACATGAAATGCTGCCCCTTTCTCTCCATTCTCTCCTTCTGCCTTGAGTTTCCTTTCTTGTTTCGCACGAGCTCGCTTCCTTGACTCATGTGTTTTGACTCATGTGTTTTGACTCATCTCACTTTCATCACTCTTTTAAAACATCCTTCTGTCGTTTTTATTTAATTAACTCGTGACAAATGCAGGACTTTCACTGAAACCGTCCTGCCTAAAACACGCGGCGAGCTGCGTCTAACCGATCCCGGCGGGCTGTTAGAAGGAAAGTCGGGAGGAGAACAGGTTCGGCGCTGTGCACCAGCAGCGTCCTCGATCCACCGTTGCTGTCGGCGACTCGCTCCTCTGAGCGTGGCACGGACCCTCACGCCCGTCGGTACAGAATGGAAGTGCATTAAATCGCATTCTGAGGGCTTTCCAGAGTACCTAACGGCACTAAGCCAGTGCCACACAGATCAGCTGGCAAGGCCTGTGCCTTTGGGGCATTTGAAGTGCCCATGGTCATTTAAGGTGGGACACTTTAAATAGGCTAATTCTGACCATGCACATAGCAAAAGCACCTTGAAAAAGCTCTTTTGCCATCAGGATCGAGAGGGCAGTTGTATTTCTCTTAGGCCTGCAGGAAGGATCACAGCTGTATTATTATAACCATTTACAGTTTTGGCAGGGGACTTTTTTGGGGTTTGAGGACTGTTGAGCTGTGGTGTTGAAAGTGTGCTTTTATTTTGTGTGTTTATGTTCTGCGTTTCTTGGTGATTTTTTTGAAGTCTTTTTAATCTTTGAGGACTTTTTAAAGTGAGAAACTTTTTAAAGTGTGTTGAACGTGACAATAGACTCTGTAATTACAGCTCTTGTAATTACTCTCTCCTAAAAATTTCTAATTATTCAGCATCACAAAACGTTCCTTGAATAATCATAAACATTTCTGCTAAGGAGAAGATTTTTGGCAGTTCATGTTTATTCCATGAGGTTGTGATATAGGACCAAACACAAGTGTGTAAATGAACTTCAGCTGCTGTTTATTTGCCGAATGGACTGTCCACAACAAAGCCTCTTCCTTTATGACCTTTTGGCCTCAATAAATAGCTGTTGCTTTGTCTTCTGTTGGCGTTAGAGTTGCGTGATGTTCCTCTTTCGTCCTCTTGCTCCCTCTCGAGGGGTTACTCACTGGAGCGGAGCTGGAGCCGCCGGTATTGAGAAGGGCGCAGAGATAATTGGCCATTTCCTTCCCCCCTGTGGAACTGCCTGGTTTCGCGGTGTAGAGGTGTCCCGCTGAGTAGCCAGACAGGACTTGATGGCCTTACAGGGCGCCGGATAGCGGGCCGAGGGTTGAGGTCGTTTTCAGGTCGAGCTCACTTCAGAGATGAGTTGATTGGTGTTTTTCGAGTG
This sequence comes from Tenebrosternarchus preto, assembly GCA_025802075.1. Classification (NCBI taxonomy): domain Eukaryota; kingdom Metazoa; phylum Chordata; class Actinopteri; order Gymnotiformes; family Apteronotidae; genus Tenebrosternarchus; species Tenebrosternarchus preto. Next base: position 9,854,625 of record JAOYMR010000018.1, on the reverse strand, counting down.
GGCGTGTACATTTGTGATGTTTTCCACAGATGGTGGTCGTGTCAGACGACGTCCATGAGTATGCCATGGCCCTGAAAGACACAGAAGAGAAGATCGCCAGATGTCCAGGGAGAGTAAGCAAACAACATTACTCAATCACTAAAGGCTGCCTGATATGGACAACATATATTGCGATTCTACTACAACAAACGGGGATTGTGATCGACTTTGCAGCATGCAGTGTATTAAAGTGTTATTGTTTTATTTTATTAATCGTGCCAGTCCGTTGTTCTATCAGAATCGCAGCATCTGGTCTCTAGAGAGAGAGCCAGAGGTTTCGTTTACATGTTGGAACTCTTTTTATGAAAAGTATTTCAAAGATCTGTAAGGCTGTAATGCTAAACCAGTTAAGTTATTGTGCAGATGTGTAACAGTAAAATGTATTGCAAAGCTTCTTCATGAACTAGGACAATGCACAGCACAAGAAGAGCTTAATCTGTATGGTTTGAAATAAAAGTGTGTTTGGCTTTTACGTTCTGCAGAGGCCAGATATCCTGGAGGAACTTGGAAAGAGTCAGAGGGTGTTTGCCGAGAAGCTCAACCACCTGAGTCGCAGGCTGGCCTGGATCAACGCCACCATCTACTCCAAGGTACACCCGCCCACATCGGCCCCCCCCCGTATAACCACACACCGAGAGAGAGAGAGAGCACAACAGAGCGAGAGTGGAAGATTGATTTTTTTCTCCTTTCAAAATCTGCTTACAAAGGGCCAAATTTTGCATTGACAAATCCATTTCCTCGTTCATGATATCGGGCTGTGGCTTCTTCCCTGTTCCTGCAGGGCAGTTGTATAGATGCGCTTTACCACTGGAGAAGCTTGTAAAAGTTTTCCATTTGCCGAGGTCGACAATTTAATTACTCCTGTTACAGAAGGATGGAGAGGAGCACAAGTCGTCTTTGGTTTTAATGCGAGAGTGTTTGTTGGAGTGGACAGAGGGGTATGTGCTGGAAATGCCGATCAGAAGCGGCTTGGTACTCATGCCGTGTGTGTGTGTGTGTGTGTGTGTGTGTGTGTGTGTGTGTGTGTGGCAGGAGAAGATGCTGGACGTGTACTGGCTCCTGCGTGTGTGTATCCGCACGGTGGGCCATGCAGACTCCACGGGTTCTCTGTTCGCCTTCATGCCCGAGTTCTACCTCAGCGTGGGCATGAACAGCTACAGCGCCCTCAAGAACTACTTCAGCCCCACCCACAGCATGGAGGAGCTGCCAGGTGCTCCACCTAGCGCTCCGTCACCGTGTCACAAACACCGCCCCAGCCTCAGTAACTGGAAGACATCCTTTTACCCAAAAACCAGCAAAACACACACAAAACACACACCACCAGCTGGGGTGGGATCCGATGGAGCGCGCTCGACTACGTAATGCTAATCGATGTGAACCGCGAAGTAGAAGCGCGTGTTCCTGCAGGACGAGCAGGACCCGCGGGACCCACCCTGATATCTTGTGGTGCGGGACTTTCGGTGTCGTGCGGGAAAGTGACATAAAATACAGCCAATCCTGCGAATAGTCGAACTGCATTATTGTGCCACGGAAATGGCAGTGCCTGTAGACAGTGAGCTGGCCTCAGCTGAGCTGTGGCTGTAAGGGAAGGCGAACACACCCTTGTTCAGATGATTAATACAAGTCTGACATGACAGTCATTTTCAGTCATGTCTCAGGCAGGTGGAAATTAGCTACCATTTGCATGCTGTGGTAAATGTGTTGGTGTAAAGAAGGCTTCTTATTGGCTGGCCTCTTGTTTACAGCGTCGCACGCACAGTTCAAAAGGTCAGAAGGGCTCCTTTCACCCCTGAGTTCACTGTGGTTTAAGACAAATGGATTAAAGAAGGAATGAGAGAAAAAGAGAGAACACTGAATAAACAAACAGCCGTTCAGCCTCTGGTTGTGACGTGTTCAGACTGCTGTCTGTATCTTTATTGTAATTATATGTGAAAATCTGAGCAGATCGATGGTTGGACCTGTACCAATGCATTTAGATTTCCTGCTTTGCGCCTTTTGCAGAGAAGTGCTGGTCAGCACTTTAGCTCTGCTGGACAAACGTTTGTTTCTTTTAGGGTTTATTGACTCTGAGTGTGTGTGCGCTTCACCCACAGGCTATGAGGACACACTCACCCAGCTGGCTGCCATCCTCGCCAAGCACTTTGCAGACCCGCGAATTGTGGGCACAGGTAAACCCCCTCCCGCAACACACACACACACACACACACAGGTAAACCCCGATACCCAACACACACAGGTAAACCCCCCCCCCCCCACACACACATGCACAGGTAAACCCCCCACCCAACACACACACGGTATGCAGTATGGCAGGTATTCAATAAAACAGATGATTTGGTTGGATTTCAAAGGAGTGGTATTTTCATGTGCGCGTGTGTGTGGCTTAGGATGGGTCATAGTTGGTCACAGTGAGCTGAACTGTGGCAGTCCTGCATATTTCCTAACATTGATTATCAGAGTTCAGTTCAGTTCATTGTCTTAGTTCAATTCAGTTCACTTCACTTCTGTTCAGTTCAGTTCAGTCCATTGTCTTATTTCAGTTCTGTTCTGTTCAGTTCAGTTCAGTTCATTGTCTTAGTTCAATTCAGTTCACTTCACTTCACTTCTGTTCAGTTCAGTTCAGTCCATTGTCTTAGTTCAGTTCTGTTCTGTTCAGTTCAGTTCATTGTCTTAGTTCAATTCAGTTCACTTCACTTCTGTTCTGTTCAGTTCAGTCCATTGTCTTAGTTCAGTTCTGTTCTGTTCTGTTCAGTTCAGTCCATTGTCTTAGTTCAGTTCTTTTCTGTCCTGTGCTGTTCTGTTCTCTTCTGTGCTGTGCTGTTCTGTTCATTCTCTTAGTCCAGACACTATGGTAATAAGAGGAGACCCATTATGATTTGATCCACATATTGAATTACAGAGCTGGGTATTGTGCAGCTGTAAGCTTTCTCTTACACTAAACTTTAATGCATAAGCTTAGTCTTTTTCTACCCCTCTCTGCCACCCATCTCTCTCTCTCTCTCTCTCCTCCCTCTCTTTCTCTCTCTCTCTCTCTCTCTCCTCTCCCTCTCTTTCTCTCTTTCTCTCTCTCCTCTTTTATTTCCTTCTTCTATTTATCTCTCTAATGTCTTATCTATTTTCATTACCTGCACTGAAGGGAACCGAAAAGAATCTGGTCCAAAACTGTACGAGTGATCTGTTAGGGAGCTATTTTAATGGCTCTGCTTTTACCCTAATATAGCTAGTGGCTTCTCTTTCCCATTTGTCACCCAGGCTAATTCTTCATCTGAAGGTATAATTAAAAACGTTCCCCCTCTCCTGTCCGTGACCACGTTTGCAAGGCCTGGTATTGGAGCGCGGGGTCGCCGTGGTTATTGCTTTTTTTTTTTTTTTTTTTTTCTCGCGGAGGAAGATCAGTGACTTGTTTTCACTACATGAAGCCTCGTTTGCAAGCGAGCCCATCTGATCGCGTCTGACATATTCGAGTCGTCTCCAGAAGCCATGGCGACCGGCGGGCGCGCTGATCAGATATGGTCGTTAATAGATTTGCTGTTGGATAGGATGTGTGAGTTTCATTCTTGGCTCAGCAGTTGTGGAGCTTCTTAATGGCATGGCAGGGCACTGAAACCGCCTCGCTCACGCTCTGCCATCTCTGGTGTTCTCTAAAGACCTTGATTCTCCGTTTTTTCAGCAAGGGAGAGATGAGATTTGAGGAGATTTCACAGGTCATTGATCGCTAATAATTTGAAATGTGTACACACACACACACACACACACACACACACTACCATACACATACACATACCCCCAGCAGGCCTAAATGCCCCCTGGGCTGTTCACCCACGAGCCGCCTCCCCTCCCCGTGGAAAACCCGACTCTTCCCTCTCCTTCCGTCTCCTCTGCAGACATCAAGGACTCTCTGATGCAGGCGCTGGCCAGCTACGTGTGCTACCCGCAGTCCCTGCACGCCGTGGAGCGCATCCCGGAGGAGCAGTGAGTATGCCCCGCCCTGGGGGGGGGGGGGGTTAAGTGAGTATGCCCCACAAGGAGGTAGAAGAGAGAACTTGATTTTAAGGCAGTGTTTTGATTTTAAGGCAGTTCTGGTTTCAGCTCTGGAATCAGTACGTTGGCTGCTGGTACTTGACATGCCAGTCTATAAGTGTCAATCAACAAAAAAATTGAACAAGCTGTAAACGTGAAGCTCAGTACTGATTGCTGCATGGCTTGTAGTATTCAGCCACTTCTGTAATGCCACAAAACGACGGGATTTTTTACGGCTGTTTCTGCGCACCACCAGGTGTGTGTGTCACACACACACACACACGATCGTGTTTGTGTGTAGTTCATAAAGTCTCTCTCTGTATAGGCGCATGGAAATGATGAAGAACCTACTGGCTCCCTATGAACAGAGACCCTGGGCCCAGACCAACTGGATCCTGGTTCGCCTGTGGAGGGTGAGCCCCATTCCATCTGCTTAGAAACCAAAAAAAAAAAACCAACACCTTAACCATAAATCTAGTTTAATTAATCATCTTTTGGAGTTTACAATTCGTCAATTTCTTGACGTTTAACGTGGTGGATTTTTTCGGTTGTAACTCTGAAGCCTGTTGCCGGCGTAACTGGCATTGAAATAAACGCAGTTTTAGCTCCCGCTATGAGTCTGGGGGTTTCCCAGCTCCACATATGACAGTTCCCCTGGTGTGGAGAAGTGCGTGGGCGTAGCAGCTGACAGCCCTCTGGATCTGGAGCAGCTCCATGTGATTGGGCAGGATGCTCTTCACTCACTGGGTGCTGTGTGAGTGTGTGTGTGTATGTGCTTTTGCGTGTCTGTGCTTGCGACTGTGCATGTTTGCATTCGTGTGTTTGTGTGTTTACGTGTGTGTGTGTGTGTGTGTGTCCGTCCACAGGGCTGTGGCTTCGGCTACCGTTACACACGGCTTCCCCACCTGCTGAAGACCAAGCCGGAGGATGCCAACCTCCCCAGCCTGCAGAGTGAGTGCTCCGCCCTGGAGCGAATCTCCCATCTTCCCCGTCTCTCTTCTATAATTAGGTTTCCCCCCCACTTTGTTCTTGCGTCTGTCGGTCTGCGTCTCACCCCTCCCCCAACGCTCTTTTCACTTCTTCCTTCGTCTTCCTTCCCACTGACCTTCTAGTGCCATTTTGTTCTATAGTACTTAGAGCTGATGTCCAAATTTCTCATCTGTAGTCATTTGGCATTTTGCTTCTAATGTCCAGCTTCTCAAATCGAGTTATTAAGGCGTTGGTCTTTCTTATTGCTTATTTCTTGGCATGTATTGTGGTTCTATAATTTTGGACTGTCCTTTATAGTTCTCCCTGTTTCATGTGTGTGTGCATATGTGTGTGTGCATATGTGTGTGTGTGTGTGTGTGTGTGTGTGTGTGTGTGTGTGTGTGTGTGTGCGCGCACTTGAACGTTTCTGGGTAAAGCCTGTCAACCCGTCAGGTGAAATGCCATTATATTAATGTCCTCCTCCCTGCACCAAAAACAAAGCACTAAATCTTTGTCATCAACACTGACACACACAGCACAATGCAAGCGCACAACTGTCTATTAATAGTATAAAGGAAAACAAGCACTCAAAAACTACGCCATCCATCAAGCAGTTACGTTTGCAGGCGCGGGTTCAGTGTACCCTGGTCCTACGTTTCCCAGACTCTTGCTGAAGGTCCTTATATGGTGCTTTTGCATTTTCTGTGAATGGAACCCTGGAAGTTTTAGCAGTTCTGGTGTCTGAATGCAGAGTAATGGCTCCACTTGCACACCAGTTTAAGTGGTGTTCTGTTGATTTAGAAAGAAAAGATCAGGAATATCAGCATCCAGCCGTCTGCTCCACTCGCTGTCTGCGTGCTAAGATGGCACTGCTGAGATGACATGGGTGCAGGGTCAAAGGTCAGTCAGCAGCTGACGACGAACCTCTCGCGGCCACCGGTCCGCAAGGTTCGTGTCGTTAACGGCGGGGGCGACGTGAACTCTTCGGCCTGCGAGCGCCTGCCCGCTGAGCTCACGGCAGGACGTGCGTTTCACGTGAGCCTTCTGCGGTGGCTGAGAGGGGGAACAGCACGTGTAACGCCTCGTTTGTTGCTCGAATTCTGTCTTTATCTGTCGCTGGGCCTTCAGTCCTCTAGTTGGCTGAAGTGCGAGAGGTCAAAGCGTCCAAACGCACCGTTCAGGCTGGAACAGAATGCGGAATCTATTTCTGTAATCACTTAATTATTTGCTGTCAATGCAATTATTTAGCCGTTATTGTCTTAGATCTGTGTGTGTTGTCTTAGATTGATGTCAGTGCCGGCACTGCTGCGGCCCCGAGTGTGCATACACACACACACACAAACGCACACAAACACACACGTGCACATGCATACACTCATGCGCGCACACAATTATCTGGCTTTTAAGTCTCCATCTGGTCCTCCTTTACTCATTGGCCAAAACACAAAGTTCTTCATACACAGGACATTGTAAGAAGGCCTCTGCGAAGCCAGCCCTCAGCCTCCTTAATCCCTCTCCCTTCACCACCACTTCTGGCACTGTGCCCCTGCCTGCTTTTGGAAGTGCTTTATCAAAATGCTCATTGAGCCCTGACACTTGCCCCTGAAGCTCCTTCTTAATCATGCTGGTCCTTGTAAGACCACAGATTGTCAGCCCTCCCTCTAACCGGCACAGCGTCTCTCCACGAAGGCACTCTGGGCGACTGGAGAGGTGTCTGCATACACCTGGATTTGGTGTGTGTGTGTGTGAGGGTGTATGACGCATTGTGTGTGTGATGACACAGGTCCATTAATGCTTCTATGCCATCAGGCTTTGCACTTGAATCCATACATTCTGACGTTTTTTCCCATCTACACCTGTTGTTTTGCCTCAACACACAGGCAGAACTGTGTACAGGAGCTGAAGTCCACAGTTCTTAAGTTTCTGACCTCTGAAATATAACCTGCACACTATAACCTGTCTTTAATCATCAACTCCAGCACTCAGGTGTGCAGCCTGCTGCTACAAAAAGCTCTGCCATGTCTGAATGAGCGGCGTGAGACGTTTTCCTTTGTGTGTGGCGTGAACGTGCTCCTCAGCCTTAGATGTTCCAGCTGACGTGGCTTCCACTCATGCTCTCCTCGATTGATTTCTCGAGAAAAGTAATCCGTCACGTTCGGACCCTGCGCCTCGCCGTCCGTGCCTGAATCGGGGCTTTTCACGTCAGGGAGTACGAGACGAAACGCCCGCCTGTATGTCCGTGTGACTTCATCTTCCTGCTTGTGAAAGTGTAAACGTCCTCCGTGCTTCAGCTCCTGAGCCTTTTGTTGCAGCTGTGCATGGATTCCTGCCTGCGTTCGTCTCGCCTGTCCCAGCGCTAATTTTCTCATTTTCTCGCTCTTGTTTGCATGACTTCCAGGAGGATTTGTCAATTGCTAGTTTCCAAAGTAAGTTCCGGCCCCGTTTTTCGTTCCATTTCCTGTCGTGTTTTCTTTTAAAGCCGCGTATCTCAGCTTTTACTGGCCCCCTTTTCCTCTCTGTTGCTGCTTTTTGTTCATCCTTAGATGATCCCTCTCCCATTTCTGAACCTCTGCTTGTAATGAACGTATTTTCCTGAACCTCTTTGTTGTTACTCTGTTATTTTATTCTCTTACTTCCATTCGACTGCTGGCCTTCCAGTCGTCTCCCGGTTGATTGATTTGATTTTGTTTGTGAAAATTCTTATGACACAAATAAGAGACAGGAAAGACCCTTTTTACAAAAACAATTATCACGGTAAATGTCCCTTATGGACCTTTATGAGGATTTCAGCTAATTTATGCGACTTCATAAATAAGTTAAACTCCAACCTGTAAATGTAAACATTTCGAGCTGCTTGTTGGCAAGAGCTCCGTGATCAGGGTTAATGCATCCTCGTTTGATTTGTAAATTTCCTCTTGTCGTGGATTTGCATAAAACCGTGTCCGTGGCCGGTTTGGACCGCGTCCGCCGGATCCTCTGGTGCGGCCGGGCCTGAGGCCCATCTGTTTGGATCTGTGCAGTCTGGCCTAATGGAGAGTACTGGGAACTGGACTGGCATAGGATGTCCAACGGAGGAGGCGCGAGGAGCTGCTCCCTAGGAGTGGTGCCTGTATCTTAGCTGTTGTTGTTGTTGTTGTTGTTGTTGTTGTTGTTGTTGGAATAAACAGCCTCTTAATTTCTGTGCGCTTAATGTATTGTAATTAGGATTTACCCATGCTGCTCGCGTTATTAGCGAGGGAGCCCTGGAGATGAGAAGCACAACGGCCTTCGTGCCTCGGGCTGCGTTCAGATGTGTGTGTGTGTGTGTGTGTGTGTGTTTGTGTGTGTGTCTTTATGTTTATTTGAATGTGTGAAAACTGCAGGTGCATTGTTAATGAAAACCCTGGGGTGCACCTGTAAGGTCAATGGGGGAATAACTTGAGACTAAACCCGCAGGGACGGGCACTGAGCTCCCTCCAGTTCAAAACTCTTCACCAACGCTGAAAGGCTCTGAATCGTAGAACGCTGCAGGGGCCCTCCTGGGTGCTCTATCAGATCCTTTAACACATTCACCTCTTCTGTTTTACAGTAAGATGAGAGCAAGGCTGGATGGCACCATCACGCCATGCAGGGCTTCACCCTCCCCCTCCCTTCCCTCGCTTTTCCTTCCATTTTTATTAACCCCCCCCCCCCCCCTTTTACGCTTGCTGGAAATGCGTTCCCGTCCACACCCTGCATGTCCCGCAAAGCCTCGTCAGGATGAAGTATGCTGAGGCTAACAGGACCTGCCCGTTCCTTACCTGCCGGGGTTGGAGAATTCATCTCTCCGGCCACGGACCACGGATGAGCCTGGAATGGACTTCCATTTACAAATGACTTCCTATCATGCCCATGTTGGATACCCCCCGCCCTTCTCACCCCTCCAGGCTTTTATCCTTTTTGCCCTCTTGCACCCTGTTGTCCCAGCTAGCATTGGACCTCAAAGCAGCGCTGACTTTAATCACACGCAAAGGTTATGTCTTTATTACAGGACAGCGATGGCCGCTGCCACCCGATCAGCTCCGTCCAGAGTGTTCGCTGTACGCCCCGCACTGCTCTCACAGGCTTTTAATGTCTCGTATTGGCCGCTGTGGTAGACAAGGCTATTGAATTACCCAGCATTCTCCGTGGATGGATGAGGGGTGGGGGTAAGGGGGTGGAGTGGTGGTGAAAGAGGGGGGGGAGCACTGCGCGTAAAAAGCCTGCGAGACGGCAGGAATTTCTGATCCGGGCGATGCCTACCGCCCCTTTATGCGCCCAAGGCACACTGCTGCTGTCGGATATATGGGATGCCGCAGGCTTGTTTGGTTTTCAGCATGCAGGAAGACCGTCTTCTGTTTGATCACTGCCGCTAAGAGTTGGTCTGTTGTGCTTTCTGCCCTTCTCATTGCTCGTTACTCGGTAATTAGGGTTGTGGGTCTAATGAAAGAGAGAACAGTTGATTATAGGAAAGCGATCATTTTCGTTTAATTCTCGACTGTTGCTATACAGCCAGATATTTCTGGAAGCCTTGAGCCTGGTCTCCCCCCCCACCCAAGTTTTCAGACACAATCTGTTCACGTTAAGCATAGGAGAGGAAGATCAGACACGTTGTGATGCTGTGATATAATTAATGAACTAAACTGATGAGAAGTGTCTTTTGCTTATGAAGACCTTCTTAAAAATATGGTGCTCCTCAAACCTCCAAGCTCCTTACAGCAGCTATTAAATAAACTATACACATTATGCACAGACCATTTGATGATTATGGTAAGCTTCGAACGTCCACTGTGCTGTATATGCTGACTTGTTTGTGGGCGGGGCCAAACATGTTCCGCTTTGATTGGGTGCAGAGCCTTGTCCATCACTCCTGCTGCAGAAGCACATGGCAGAGCTCCTGAGTCAAGACAAAGACATGGCTGCCAGCTTCCTCAACAGCGTCCTCAACCAGCTGAACTGGGCCTTCTCTGAGTTTATCGGCATGATCCAGGAGGTGAGACACAAACACGCCCTTCGTCAATCACGTGTCAATGATTTTGGGCCACCATCTGCTGTGATTCAAAAACAGCTCCACCAGTTCACCGGTATATTTTGAAGCTGTCCCTTGCATTTACCTAAAGTCATGGTCATGGCTCTGAAGAGCCGACACAAATGTTACCGCTGGCGCCGGAGTCGGTTGAAGCCTTTAAGTTATTCACAGCAGGCTTGTTCAGCAGCAATGCCCTTATTGTCATCCACGTAACAGTGGTTTAGTCATTCACGTGTTACACTGTGATATGTGCATGAGTTTTGAAATGTGTTGAATATGCTTGTTGATATTAGCGATGAATGTCACAATGGAGGCTTCGAACCTGAATCTGTGTGATCGCAGGCGATCGGCAACGTGGTCGTCTTAATTATGCAAAACCGCCTATTTAGTCTCGAAAAAAACAACGGTTTTCTTCCATTGTGAATATGTATAACAGAAACTAGTTCCCCTTTTTCCATGTGAGTCACCAGTTGTTTTTTCTTCTTGGTGGATTTGTGCGTGTGCTTCATCTCTAAACATCATCGCCGTTCTCTTCCATAATGCGTGTGATGATTGTGTAATGATGCCCCCGCGTGACCCTCCTACCTTTTTGTACCACATTCCCCTTTATGCAAAACTGTAATTTGTTCCTTGTTAAAGAAAAAGGGCACAGCTGAGACGACAGATGTGATGAAGGAAAATCTGGCCGACTGGTCCCCCCCCCCCCCTTCCGTGCTGTTGTTAACTGTCTTTCATTCGTCCTTGATCTATAATGGCAGGGAATTTAAGACCTAGCAGGGTGAACTGGGAAGAACAGTCAGCTCTTCTCCAGCTCTTCTCCAGCTCTTAGCACAATGGCGTCTTGTACACCGTAATCTTTGAAAGCAGTCCTCCTTGGACTGAAGGTTGGCCAGCTTTGGGAGAAGGCTTTCATCTTTGATGATCCCCTGAGATGAGGCAATCTTCAGAGGGGGCGGAGGTGCTGCGTGTGGGGTGTGTGTGGGGTGTGTGTGGGGTGTGTGTGTGGTGTGTGTGTGGGGTGTGTGGTGTGTGGGGTGTGTGTGTGGGGTGTGTGTGTGGGGTGTGGGTGTGTGTGGGGTGTGTGTGTGGTGTGGGGGGTGTGGGATGGACCGTGCACGAGATGTGTGGACGCATAAAGAAATAAGAGCGTAACCAGCTCCAGCTCAGCAAGTACACTGTGTACTTTTGGGTGTTCATGCACCAAGCCAAACCATTTGCATCATGGTTTTTATTTGGTTGATGAATGAAATAAACAGTCACCATTGGAACAGTTAGTGGAGTATATCAGAGTGTACATTACATTCACAGGCTCCAGAGTGTACGTTACATTTCACCCTGTGGAACTGCCTGTTTACTGTGTTCTTATTAGCTGTAAACTGCCTATTTTGATGGAAGAGCACTGGAAGTACTGGAAACCCGATGTGCCTGACTCTGCTCTACTGTGAAGCATTCAAGAATGCAAATGCGCCTGATCCAGGACATCTTGTACATGTCTTCAGAGCTGAGATAGTATGACAATATTTTGTCATTGCCACAAGTAATAATGTTAGGCTCTTCTCAGCATGTTCCTGGTACCTGCAGCACATTGATTAGCTACATAGACGGACAGGTTTAGTCCAGATACGGTAAACAAGAGCGTCGGGTGTTTGCTAGAGTGACGCCGAACGACGAAAGCTCTCCGAAATGGTGCTTCTTGCGAAGAGGTTTGTTCTTCACAAGGACCTGGGCTGGTGACCTTCTCATATTATTTGTTTTTTTTTTGCTCATTGAAATGGTTGTCCCTTCTGAATGATTTTTGTAAACCATGTAAAACAACAATGGTACCTAACCTATTTTTTATTTTTTTTAAATAGGCTTTTGTTGAAACGTGAACGTAGCGTTATGTTTGCTGCCGTGTTGTGTGTGATCATTGTGTCGCTATAGTTAGAACCAGTGAGGGTGGTTGTGTGATTGTTTCTCATCACGTTTTGAGAAAACGTTTCATCCCGATATTACTGATGTATTTTTATTTTTTTATAACCATCAGCCAACCTTTGGTGGGCACCAGGTGTGCCAGAATGTTGTGGGTTAGAGCTTCAGCGTGGTGGATTTCCCAGAGTGGGGCTCCTCGGATCTGTAGGTCGTGATGTGTCTCTGCTCTAATGAGTCGCCATGTATTGCAGATCCAGCAGGCAGCTGAGCGGCCGGAGAGGAACTTTGTGGACACGAGGCAGCTGAAGGTGTGCGCCACCTGCTTCGACCTGTCCGTCAGCCTGCTGCGCGTGCTGGAGATGACCGTCACCTTGGTACCCGAGATCTTCCTGGACTGGAACCGGCCATCGGCTGAGCTGCTGCTGCGCCGATTGGCTCAGGTGGGTAAAAGCGCGATTGGCTGTGTATTTCGGGTGAGGCGAAAAGCAGATGATTCGGTCGTGTATCTCTTTGTGTTCAGGATAGTGATTGCTTTGGGTTTTTGTTTTATGTGTGTGTTCATATTCAGTTAATCAATTACCAATAATAATTATGTGCATAGTTATGTGCATGTGTGCCATGTCTGTGTTTGATTTCTCAAGTAGCTTTACCTTTGAACCAGAGTTTCCATGCAGCATTACAATGTAATGTCAATAACCGTCTAACGAATCTGATTAAGTTCCTAATGGAAGCTTGTATGTTTTATTCATTGTGGTTTAGGAGTGCAGTAATGTGTGTATGTTTGTGGATGTGTTGTCCTGTTTATGCTTGGCTTTTCACAATGTTTGGCCAATAACCTCTTTAAACAGCTTTGATTCTCTCACTGACTGTGTGTTTGTTTCTATGTGTGTTTTGTTTCCAAGCGGGTTTGTTTCTGGGTTCATCGTGTGTCTTCCGGACCTTTCCGAGAGCTGCACAGTGTTGTATTGTTAATAAAGTCCTGTTTGAACCTGCCTCACTTTTATTGTCAGCCACACCTGACAATCATGGAACTCACTCTTTCTCCCTCATTCTATTCCTCCCTCCCCTCCTCCCTCTATCCTTTCCTCACTCTATCCCTTCCTCGCTCCCTCCCTCCATCCCTCCCTCGGTCCCTCCCTCGCTCCCTCCCTCCTCCACAGACCCTTCATTTTCTGTAATTCATCCCTTGTCAACAGCTAATTTTACCCGAATAGAAGGCGTAAAATTATAAACTTGTTGTACGAAGCATTTGTGTGAGAGCCAAGTGAGGTGTAAGCATAGCATTATTTATTTATTTGGAGTAATCCTAGTATTATTCATTTATTCATTTATTTGGAGTATACATATACTTGTCCATTTAAAACCTCATTTTACCAGATTCACTTAATCCCTCCCTAATTAGGCATTATGGTGTATTACCACAGCAAAAGTACATTTGTATTTGAACCTGTTTCTATGAAGCAGGTGAAGTTAACCTTTAACCAAACACGTGGGCTGTTTCTGTTGCCTCCATCCCATGGTATTTACACTAGGGTTAGGGTTAGTACTTTTACTAAGGCTCTTAGCTAAATTTGTGTTTGTTTCTAACTCCTAAAAGCTTTCACATTGGCTCCAAAAGCAGTTCTGGGTTAATAATGAGCCTAGCAGAGAGTGTGTGTGGAGTTCTGGGTTAATAACAAGCCTAGCAGAGAGTGTGTGTGCAGTTCTGGGTTAATAATGAGCCTAGCAGAGAGTGTGTGTGGAGTTCTGGGTTAATAACGAGCCTAGCAGAGAGTGTGTGTGCAGTTCTGGGTTAATAACGAGCCTAGCAGAGAGTGTGTGTGCAGTTCTGGGTTAATAACAAGTCTTTGTATGTCTCCCCTTACAGCTGCTGAACCAGGTGCTGAACAGAGTGACTGCTGAGAGAAACCTGTTTGACCGGGTGGTCAACCTTCGTCTCCCAGGTAACGCTCAGTCGTGCCAGCATCAGAAGAGGCATACATTTTTATGTACTCCAAAGTGTGGTTTGTAGTCAGACGTACTCGACACTTTCTAAGATCATAGGCATCTCACATACTTCATATATACAGCTAACAGAATGAATGTGTTTACGTGCTTGTATCTGGTGAGGTGTTGATGGGTAAAGCCACTGGTGGAGCTCAGCGGCCTCTCTTGTGAACATGTACTTTAAAAAAAAAAAAAAAGATTTTGTTATTTATTTGTTTATTTTTAACATTGTTTCCTGCCTGGGAACTCCTGCGGAAAAAGGTTGTGAAATGTTGGACAGGCACGGCTGAGGAACGGGAGAGACTAGAAACAAAGTGGCTTGGAGGAAAACCGTCAATTAAATTTTTAGCTGAAGGGTTGTGAGGATGTCCTAGACCCACCAGGGCCATTTATCAGACATGACAAAGCAGAATGATGAGATTCATAATGCATGAATTTGGGTCACCCAGCCAGTCTCCAGTGATGCCGTGCCAGTACAAACCAGTACAAACCTCTGATGACCAGTACCAACCACTGATAACCAGTACAAAACTCTGATGACCAGTACAAAACTCTGATGACTACAGATGATTTTGTTGTTGTTGTTGTTGTAGTTGTTGTTTTTAGATCTGCTTTGCATTTTAGTAACAAACAACTGTGAGGCGTCTGGAGAGTTTAATCGACTCAGCTCATATAAGCCTTTTTAAAGAAATCTATTTATTCATATGCTAATCGCTAAACAGGATGTAGTGAGAGACATTTACATAATTTCATTTGTGTAATAGTAACTGTCCTCTAGTTGCTTTTTCATTTGTTGTTAGCAGATTTTGGGTGATGTACACCTTTAATACTGCTAATGTAGGCTAGTCTGGAACAGTATGTTTGGTTCTCATTACCATAATACCACTACCATGTAAGAGGGTAGCTGCTGAGGACGGGTTATGTAAATGCCTGTTCGAAGTCAAAAAATTCTGAGCGGCTAAATTCGGGCCTCTCCTTAGTGCGTCACGCTGACGGTAAGTAACAACCCTTGTGTTTTATCCACGTCCTGCCTGGAAACCTTCCTCTGACGTGTTGGTTTCCCATGGCGATGGTTCAACCTTTTCTCCCCGGGGACCTGGGGAAGGTGCTCGTTGGCTTCCGTGGCATTTTCAGACGTGATCGGCCCAGCTGGAGCTGCTCCCTGTGTGCACTGTTAATCCTACACCATCAATCCAGAGTGCGAAAGGACCACTGGTCTCCACCCTTCCCTCTCCCCTGGGGGAAACACTCCTCCTAGCACCTAGGCGATGGAACGGCCACCAGAAAAAGCGGCACTTTTATTCTCTATGCTTTTTCCTTATTGACTCCTGCCCTTGGCAGTGAGTTTGCTTGATGGTATCTTTAGACTTTAGAATCTATATGGACCAGCACTCAATCTAAATGAGTAGAAAACACTTCTGTGAGTCGCTCTGGATGCGACCGTCAGCCGACGGGCTCTGAATGTATATGCTCCAAGTACCCACTTCAGGAATATAAATTTTACCTGAACGTAGTCCAGTATTGACCTGTCACATAGAACGAGAGGTGGGAAAATCCGCAGTGAACAGAACATTATAGAAGAAAAAAAAAGCCACACAGGCTTCTGGATGCTATCAAGATGCTGGATGCTGTCAGCTTTCAAGAACGCAGTTCAGTGCTGAAGACCTGGGTGTTCAGTAAATTGCTTTCTGATGGCGCAGTGTGAATCTGATTGACCAGCAAAGTGATTTTCCTAGGAAACACTGAGAAGGTCTACCCTGCAAATAATTGCAGCATCCATTATATATTTTGGTTTTCATACTTTCATAGTGATTTCACGTTTCTTAAATATAAAATTATGAAACTGTATTTTCATATCGTTTCATTTGTTCAGGTGCTTCCTTCACTGAAAGGCTTAACTCGATACTTGATGTTTATAAGCATTGCTTTGAGTGAGGCCTGTTTCCATGTGTCCGCAGGACTGGAGAGCGTGGACCACTACCCCATACTGGTAGCAGTTACGGGAATTCTGGTGCGTGTCCTAGTGGACTCGGGCAGACATGGGTAAGTCCTTGACCCACTTCCGTCATTACGGTGGTGGAAGGCTACTGGCTTATATCACACGTGTATCTCTGTTAAGGCTGCTATTGCTGGAGCAGCATTTGGCCTGAAGACTGTGTTTTTAATTTTTTTTTCTTCTCATGTTTGGGGAAGGAAAAAGACTCCTCCCCTGTGCTTCGTTAGCTCCTCCCACAAACGCGACATGTCTTGGAGGTGACTTGCTTCGTTTAGCGGATCGCTTCCAGATATTTGACCGTCGGGGCTGTATCCCGGTCCAGAGATCAGTTGTATTTTAAACGGGCTGCTTATCACACAGCAATGTTAAATTGCACCCTTCCCCCTTCCTTGTGTGGAGTCGGCCTTCCTCCGTCTCCTGTGTGTGCGTGTTTGTGTGTGTATGTGTGTGTGTTTGAACATGTTAGCTAGTCTAGCAGGATAAAGGTCAGAGACTGACCTGGGGCTACACATCTATAAAAGAAGCAGAGCACCGGCCCTGGATCCACCATCTCGCCACATCCTTCCCCTACCTGCCTCCATCCAACACTTACCACCCCCATGCCATTTTTCACCTGACCTACAAATGAGGCTCGAGCATTCAGAGACTTCTCAAGCTCTCAAAATATTCACGGAGACTTGGCGGCAGGCGGGGAACGCTGTCATCTGTAAGGTCACACACTGTCTGGAACTCATCAGCGTGAGAGACGGTGTCTAAAGGCTTCTGTCTGTTCCGACACCAACAGAAACAACAACAAATCATTTCTAGGAATTTTACAAGGTGCCGTACGCAGATGCAGTGTTGATTACTGGCAAATCAACTTTAGTTCTGGAAGCGGGAAGGTTTCTTGCTGTAGACTTTTGTTTTCAGTTGGTTTTCTTCGAGTGTAAATTCACCTTTTCAGGGGTGTGTTTCTGTGTTCTTGTGTCTGACACCTCTCCTGTCAGCCTCTGGTACTTAACAAGACCACACCAAGCACGTCATATTAACCTAAAACAGCTCTAATCATGCAGAGATGAAGCATGTGTGTGTGTGTGTTTTTTTTTTTTTTTTAAATCTATGTTGATCCATCTATTTTTTGATAAGTTCAGTCACTTTGTCGGAACCTGAAATTCAAAGACTCGGTTCGGGTTGTTTCTGCTTCAGAGACTTTTTAAGATGTGATGCCAGGGAACTACGACACCCGTAATAAATCAGACTGTGGTGGTTACGTCGATGTGTTTTTGCGAAGCGCAGTGTCGTGCACAGGTGGAGGTATTCGGCGTGTGACGAGTGCTCCTCCCCCTCTGCTTCGTTCAGACGTGGCGTGGCATCTTGCATCGTGACCTCCTCTCTCCACCCCCCCGGGTTTCTCTCCAGCCTAGCGTTTTCGGCTGGCTCAGGTGAATTACTTTTTGAGTCGATGGCTGTAATTACTGCTCCTAAAGCACTCCGGGGTCACACTTGATCACAGGCCGCTTTTCTCGCGTCCTCCGACTGAATGTTGTGCCGTTATCCACTCTGACTCTTTAAAGAGACTAATTTCATTCACTCTTTAGGTCCAACACTTCTAGTAATTTTGTTGTTTCCTTGTTCTGATGTGGATTAGAGGAAAATGTGTTTTATATGCCTTTCCCATTATGTGTGTGTGTGTGTAGTGTCTAACCCCTTTTCAATCATTTTGGATCCCACGTTGCTATCAGTCATTTGAAATGACGCCATTGTTCTAACACACAAACCTCATTATTACAGTGAATTATAGTTATAGGGACCTTTTTGTTAATTATGGAGAACTTTTGATCCTGACTGAGGCACTTTTAGGAGACGCCTACTCTTTATTTCTTCTACTACTTTCCTACTTAATTCATTCATTTCATTACTTGGTTTGTGCTTTAGTTCCTGGACTATTACCAATATTCTGAACCTTCTAAAGTATATGAGGGAACTTTCTTGCTGAGAGAATGTTCAGATGATTTAAGTCTTCTTGACTTTTACAGGGTTATTGCCTATCTCCCTGAAGCTACATTGTGACCCACTTTTTATGACATACCCCCCCCCCCCCTCCCCCCACTTGTTCGCTTTCGTGCCGCGATCCGTTACAGACTTCTGCGTGTGTTATTGAGAATAGCCTCTAAAACCACGCGT
>JAOYMR010000018.1:9823171-9836415 GCA_025802075.1 Tenebrosternarchus preto | reverse complement strand
ACTTTTACAGGGTTTTTGCCTTTCTCCCGGAAGCTACATTGTGACCCACTTTTTTTGACATACCCCCCCCCCCCCCCCCAAGTATGAGCCCATGTACTAGCAAAGTTTAGTTCTCTCCCATTGCTGAATGAAAACCAGTTTCAAGCGGTTCAGGTTCATGTAGAACCACCACTACTATTTGAGATTGAATGCTGCAGTTTGCTTTTATTCTTTGTCCAAAGGAATCTGTTGTATGAGTGTTTGGCATCACTGGGTATTCACAGTATACCCAGTATTGGGTATTGTGAGTATTGGCATACTGTGAGTATTGGCAACACAGTATTTCAATTCTTTTTAATTCATCTAATCATATAATGAGGTTTCGCAAAGGTAAGTTACTGTAAATTACTCTGTGTTGAGAGTGGTCATCTAAAATACAGTAGATTGAAATTTGAAATGAGTGGTGGTATCTCTTGTCCAAGTCAGCAGAGCCTGCCGTGAGACTCCAACAAACCGTACAGAAGACAGTACTGTCTCCCCCACACCTAGCTAAGCCTTTGAAGATGTTGTTTGTGGAGGAACATGCGGTGTAGCCTCAGCTCCGCATCCTTCTGAAGCGACTGTAATTGTCTGTCACACGTGCCCCGCCAGAACAGTAGGACAGTTTCCATAGCGGTGGGGTGTCCAGAGCGAAAGGCAGGCGATTTACATTTTACATACAGTCTCATGCGTGCTTGCGTCCTCTGATCCTGTGCCTTTGAGGATCTGAACGCACGTTCCTCCCAAGTTAATGCGTCATGCCTGACGTGGTTGCGTTTCATCTCAAGCTGCTGCCGTGAGCTTGCTGGATGCGCGTGGATCAGACCACAGCTCGATCTCACACTAGGAGGACCGATCTGAGAACCTGAGCCCAGTGCCCAGTTACCCAACACGGTCTGGAAGGTTTTCCTCTAAGAAACATCTGACATAAAACTGTAAAATAATCATGAGGCTCCTTCTCAATTTTCACATATGTTAAGATTCACTCCAAATTGTACATTCAGTGAATATTCAGATTTTTTTTAACCCCCCCTACGGCACCTTAACAGTAAACAGGGCTGAATTTGTTGAAGGACATGGAAACCTGAGAAGAGTGGTTTAGATAAAGAAACCTTCTTAGCTTGTGTGGAGGAGGAGGAGATAAATAGCTGCAAAATAGCTTTGAGGAAGACTAGATGATAAATGGAGTTCTTCAAAACGTAAAAGCTAATAAATCTGTGATTTAAGATTTTCAGAGAAAGGCTGACGGTGTATTGACGTCAACTTCAGCAAATGGAGTCAATGAAAAGAAGTACTGACCAAATAGTTTTCTTAAGTTTTGACTAATGGCTCACAGCGAATGTTTTCACAAACATGTAGGCTTACCATTTGTAAAGCAACAGTCAAACTTAAAGAAACAGAATCAAGTAAATTAAAATCAAAGCTTTACCATGTTAAGCTGGTGTCACTGATTTACCATGTTAAGTCTGGTTAAAGCTATTGTTATTGATTTTGTGCTTTTCCATAATAATAAGGAGGCAGGGCCACCTTGTAGAGCAGATTCCTGATTGGCTATTACAGCCAGATCAGTTCTTCTTTTTTGTTTGTGCTTATTACAGAGGTCAGTCACATGGACATTTGTTTTTGCTGAGGGCAACAATGTTAGTGACACTTATTAGGATGTAAATACAGTTTAGCTTGTGTTTTATATTGCTAACAGCAGCTTTAGTGATTAGTGTGAAAGTATTCATATTGGCAGAGGCTTTGCCTTGAAGCTTTTTCGTGATGACCCCCTTCACCAGTGTTGTTTTTCGTGATAACCCCCTTTACCAGTGTTGTTTTTCGTGATAACCCCCTTCACCAGTGTTGTTTTTCGTGATAACCCCCTTCACCAGTGTTGTTTTTTGTCGTGATAACCCCCTTCACCAGTGTTGTTTTTCGTGATAACCCCCTTCAGCAGTGTTGTTTTTTGTCGTGATAACCTCCCTCACCAGCGTTGTTTTTCGTGATAACCTCCCTCACCAGTGTTGTTTTTCGTGATAACCTCCCTCACCAGTGTTGTTTTTCGTGATAACCCCCTTCACCAGTGTTGTTTTTCGTGATAACCTTCCTCACCAGTGTTGTTTTTCGTGATAACCTCCCTCACCAGTGTTGTTTTTCGTGATAACCCCCCTCACCAGTGTTGTTTTTCGTGATAACCCCCTTCACCAGTGTTGTTTTTCTTGATAACCTCAGTGTTGTTTTCTCAGAGCAGATCTGAAGTGCATTCAGACGTCTACCGAGTGGTGAAATAAAGCTTTGGAGGCACCATTTAACATCCTGCTCATCTCTTTATTCTGCCATAGCTCTTCCAGGCTGTCTGTTTCTGAAGGAGGGCGTATCACTCACACTCTCCCTCATATTGCTTTGCCTGAGGTGCTTTTGGGAATAAAGTGTACTGTCATTGAGTAGCTGTCAAAGTGTGAGAAATGAATTGTGAGTCCTGCTAAAAATAAGCTTCCTGCAGGTCATGGAAGCAGGGAAACACAGCTGTCTGACGAGGGCGGCTCGCCTCTCCTCGCTCCACGCGGGGTGTTTGGATGGTGCTGTGTGGAAGGTGCTCAGCACCATGACACCGAGCCGGGCCAAGTTGTCTTATTCACAAAGATTCTGGGAAACACCAGCACACTTGGGTCAGGCATAATGAGATTTACTTGGTATGCCAGTCCCGGTATGCATGCATTTAGAATACAGCAGGGTTCTGCCTCCAAGCTCATGTTCTCAGAATTCACTGTAAAAATAAACTTGTGCCCATACAGAGCGTGTATGAAGCTTGTATACATACAGAGCATGTATGAAGCTTGTGTACATACAGAGCATGTATGAAGCTTGTGTACATACAGAGCGTGTATGAAACTTGTGTACATACAAGCTTCATACATGCTCTGTATGAAGAGCGTGTATGAATACAGAAGCATACAGAGCATACGAAGCATACAGAGCTTCATACACGCTCTGTATGAAGCTTGTGTACATACAGAGCGTGTATGAAGCTTGTGTACATACAGAGCGTGTATGAAGCTCGTGTACATACAGAGCGAGTATGAAGAATAAGCCATTCTGAATTGCGCAGAAAGGGTCACCCTTGTGCTCTGTTATCTTTTCAGACAGCGCTAGCATTTCTCTATATCACGGAGTCTTTTTTCATCCTAAAGCCAGCGAGCTCGGCCAAATATGTCTGCTTTACCTCTCCCTTATCTCACCTGTCCTCTTCATGCTGAGAAACAGTCAGGCAGTCGTAGCAGTTTCTCTAGCTTACAAAAAATTACTTTCAGCTTCAAAAGATGGATATTTATTTAAAAAAACTAGTTAGACTTATGCCAGGTAGATATTTTGCTTGTTTACTTGTTTGCTTATATACTTCTTTGTAATCATTTATTCTTTCGTTTAATTTTAATGAAATCTACGGAATTCACCTGCTCCACTGCCATGCATCCAATATGGCTGGGTCAGACGTGTATATACATACACGTCCTGCTGAGACAAACAGGTCAGGAGTGTATACATGCACGTCCTGCTGAGACAAACAGATCGTGATGGGAAAAACAACAGACATCTCTGAACGTCACAAGTGTGTTATCTGTGTTATACTCTTGTTATTTTCTGCCCAGGCAGGAAAAAACACCTGTTCTATTTTCAGAAGGAAACATGAAAGAATTTAACTGCCGAAGTTACGCAGAATCTGGAGTAAAATCCTTAATGAAGAGTAAGGGGTGTGACAGAAGACGTCTTCTCTGTTGCTGACTTCCTGTTGTTGACTTACTTTTGGGAGCCGTCCTTGTGCAGGGTGCCGTGGTGTCGTTGTTTTCTTGTCCGCAGTTGTGTCACTGGACGTAATACTTCCTTTAAAACTGATTGGATGTGATTTGAAGATTGTGGGACAGTGTCCTGAAACTTTAACGTAAAATTTGAATATCAGCCTTTTTCAATATCCTTCTTCTCAGTGAAAGGGCCAGATATATACTGAAACTGTATCTGATTTGGGTCTCTGTGGGATCATTTTTCCATACTGAATTTGGAAAAGGAACACGTAGTGGCCTACTAGCACTTATTCTGACTTGTTACGTTACATGACTGAATCACTAGTCAGTGTTGTCATCTAGATGGCTAATTTTAGCTAACATTGCGATGAAAATGTTAAAATTTATAGACTACTATTAGACTGTATATTTTTAGCTTTACTATGGTCACGAACTATGGGTAGTGACTGAAAGGACGAGATTGTGGATACAAGCGGCAGAAATGATCTTTCTCTGCAGGGTGACCGGTCTCTCCCTTAGAGACAGGGTGAGGAGCTCGGCGATCCAGGAGAGGCTCAGAGTTGAACCACTGCTCCTCCGCGTTGAGAGGAACCAGCTGATGTGGTTCGGCCATTTGGTTCGGATGCCTCTTGGACGCTTCCCTAGGGAGGTGCTCTAGGCATGTACAATGGGGAGGAGATCCTGGGGAAGACCCAGGACATGTTGGACGGATTACATCTCTCGACTGTCCTGGTAACGCCTCGGTATCCCCCGGAGGAGCTGGAGGAGGTGGTGGGGGAGAGGGAGCCTAGACCTCTTTGTTTAGGCTGCTGCCCCAGTGACCCACGCCTGGATAAGCAGTAGAGGATGGATGGATGGATGGATGGATGGATGAATTGTTAGCTCTGCTATTGTCAGTATTCTTGTATTTTACTTTAGTAGCTAGCAGGCTAACCTAGAGCGAGATAACCTACAGCAGGATAATATAGAGTGAGATAATATAGCTATACGATAGCTTAACCAGCCAGCTCAATTTTAACAACAAATTCTCAGATACAGAATTAATGATTTTTTTTTTACTTGACACTGTGGATAAACATCAGGAAGTTCCTGTGGTCTGGGATCCCCGAGTCTGAAAAAAAATTAGCTGTGAGCAAACATTAGTCAAAACTTAAGAAAACTATTTTGGTCAGTACTTCTTTTCATTGACTCTATTTGCTTAACAGCTTTAAGCCAACTATGACATCTTTTTGGCACTCTTTTGCATCTTGGGTTCATGTGAAGTCTTATTTATTATGTCAGCCAAATGTCATAAATGTCGTAAATTATGTGACCAACTGTGTGGAGAACTGCTTTTTTTGGACTTTTTAGAATTTTGGTGGCTTCTACTGAACACAAAGTAATTTATTTCATACCACTGAAATTTATTATCCAGATGACTGAGTAATCCTGACATCTTGGAGGCTGGATTTCCAAATTGAACACTTGAGTTCTGGTTTACTTTAAATCTGTGCTGATTTCAAACTGGTTTGGTTCATGTTTGTAGCCAAGGCTGCAGGACCAATTAACCTTCTAACCAGCGACTTGGTCTCCTTGGTTCACCTGGCAGCCTCATGCTGATCTTTCTACCAAAGCGAATCCTTCTGGCAGCTTTTGTCCTCAGCAATGAATGACCTCTAGCTCTTCTGGTGCCTTTTGGAGAGGCGGGAGTTGGTATGGTGAGAGGGTTTCCATGGCGATGACTGGCTGGCGCTGATCAGAGTGCAGGCAGAGATGAAAGTCTTGGACTCTGTATCGAGCAAACGGTGGGGGACGGGTTCCGCACTCACACCTTGGGTACGGGGAAAGGCCGTTAGCAGTCAGCCTGACGATCTCGGTGCGTTTTTTCTTTGATTATTCAAAAACCAAACGAGAACACGAACTAAAGTCATGAAGTAGCGGCTACCTGCAAGGAAGATGGAAGTTATTGCTGGTGCAGTGGGAAAGCCTGCTTTCTCCATTTGTGTGTGTGTGTGTGTGTGTGTGTATTTTTAAATTACATTATTTTGTTAGGAGAGCTACAAAGGAATACAGATGTGAACATTTAAGTGACAGTTAGCTCAAAATACTGGAAAAGTTAGAAGATTTTCTTCTATTAAAAAGCATTTGAAACATTGTACTATCAGACCTGATTGTGTAGCTTTCCTCCTAAATCTCAACACTACATGTAAATGCTTTTAATGGGCAGGCTAGATTAACAGCAGTAGGAATAGGCCAAGCCAGTGTTCGATTGACCTCATTCAGGAATTGTCATTGCAGGCCTTAAAGTCCAAGCAAGCTAATAATAGTATTGCAGTGGCCTTTGTATATACAGCAGGTGGAGTGACTGTATCTGGGCATTGCTTGTTGTGGAATGCAGACTCTGCTTGTCTGACTAAAATGATTCTCTCTGTTGCACTGATAGAAGGTTTTTTGATCCCTGAAGGTTACTTGCTGCCTCTCTTTTGATATTGTAATTGAAACTTTAATCACTAGGAGAAAATTACAGCTGTTGACACTTTCTGACAAAATATGTTTCGGTGTTTAGTGATTCTTCTCAGTTTCGAACAGAAAGCTAAAAACACCCATTAGAAAAGCCAAAATCTGGAGTTCTGGATTTAACATCTGCCTTTCTGAGATATTGATAATTCTGTAATTCAGTTATATTTGGGTTATTTTGCAAGTCCAGACAGATGTCCTTGGTCATCAGTACATTAAATTGAAGTCTAATATAATCTAACAAAATGAGTTGTGGCCTTGGTTTTATGAGATAAAGTAGTCTAAATGATATCCTGTTAGTGGCTGTTTTCAGAAGGAGGCTTCAGCGGTCTCCAGGGTCTGTAATTACACAACAGTCTTTGTCACCCTGAGTTGAACCCCGTTGACATTTTTCCTTTAAAGCAGCAGTAGATATCCCATACAAAAATAACGTTTTGCCGTATCTGCTGGAACTGTCACTGTGTCCTGATGGTTAGTATTTGAGGCAGATAATTAGTGAAAAATCACACTTCTTGCTCCACCTAGTCCTTCTAATGTTATTTTTAAGACTCCACCATGCCTAAATCAAACCAACCAAACCAGAGTCCGAAGGCACTACTGACCTAATGTCAGCCACTGCTTGTGCATGCGCCAGTCTGTAATATCTAATAAAATAAGAGTCCCCCAGCTGCTTGCAAACCTCCAAAAATCAATTTATTCAGTAGTATAGAATCAATTTATTCAGTAGTATAGAATCTGTTTATTCAGTAGTACACTGAGGTAAACTCACCTTGCTACACAGACGCATATGGACTTTTACTGTATAGCTTCTCTAATATTAAAACATTCAGATGACAGCCACATTAACGGCACTTCCATTCACATGAGGAGGAAACTCGCATCAATGGCTCCTCATTCCCTTGGTCGACAGCTCGATAATTATCCCTGCTTGATGTATTTTTTATTTAAGTTTAAAGTAACATTAAAGCACAAGATAGTAATGATTTCAGTGACACTCACTGAAAGTTGCCAAAAATATGCCAAAATATTCCTGGATAAATATTGCAGTCGATTACTTTTCGTGATTTATTGCTTGTTTGTTGGTAAACAGTGTTCACATTTTGCAACATGAGCAACATCCTCCCCGGCAGGGATGGATTTTCAAGGCGGGGCTAGAGCCCAGTGGAGAGGGAGGGGGAGGAGCCACTGGCTTCTCGGTTTTATAGACTGCAGCTTCTCTGTTAAAGTCATTTCTGTTAAACTTATAGAATTAAGACTTGTGATATTAACTTTGCTTTATGATTATTGTTACTTTTAAGATTGAGATAAATGGGTAATGTAAGAGGACATGTCCCCATTCTCCCTGAGACCAAGAGCTGCCCGAGAGTTGAACCCAGGTACAGCGTCCCTCTTGTGCCATCATCCACTCAGCTGTTTTTAATTGCATGCCTTTTCAGATGACTTCAGCTCCCTGCACTCTTGAGGCCTGAGGGAACTGAGCTCATCCCCAATTATCCCTTCCCATCTCCCCTCTGCCACCCAAGGGCTGCCTGTGATTATCTGGTAGAGTGAGAAATGTTTTGCGGGACCCTGGCCAGCGGGACTCCAGCCGGTCAGCTCGACCCGGCAGTGTCTGAAGGCCGGGAGCAGCCTGGCGGGGCTGTGACTTCCAAACACGGGAAAAGTGAATTTATAACATAATGACAGCGAAGAAAGCCATTAAATGTCCCTTCGGTTCATACCCTTGGTTCATGAGACCAAGTACTGCCACTGCCAGTAAGCAGACAGGAACCGATCCGCTTGGTGGCAGTGAACCTGTCAGCCATGGTGGCATGATAAGAGCCAGGCAGAGGTGTTCGGTAGCTGTTTACCACCAAACAGCCATCGCTGCCATGACGAACTCCTGTGCCAGTTTCCTTCCTTTCTTTCTTTGTTGTCGTCATCCCTGCACTAACCATACATTAGATCGATCCTGTCCAGCGGCTTGAAGAAGCACTGCCAAATGTGAGCCTCTGTCCAACATTTTAATTAGCCTGTTTCCTCACTGTGCCAATCGCAAAGCCAGGGGAGGACCAAAGACATGAAGTATTGGCACATGCCTCACCCACCATTAACAAGGATACCAGACATGTGCTTCTCGCCACCTGGTGCTAGAAGAACGCGGACTCCACCCACCTGGTGCTAGAAGAACGCAGATTCCACCCACCTGGTGCTAGAAGAACGCGGACTCCATTGACTGTTTAGGGTTTGTTTGTGGTTCAGGTTCTTTTTCCTAGTGGGTGGCTTTTCTTGTGTACATATTTAATATTCTACATATTAGAACTTTAGTTTCTGATGTGTAGTAAAAGCTCATTTGAGCTGCTTTCATACAAGGTTATTAAAGTTTACATTGTGCATTTTTTCTTTCTCCGTAAATGACGCTGCCCAGAATAAGAAGAATGAATACAGCCTCACAGGCTTTTCTGAAGCTTTGCTGGGCTTAATGAAGGAAACATTGATTGCTACCTTGCAGGCAAATGGGCCGGCTTGGTGGTGGAGGGAGAAGGCAGAACCTGAACTTTAATGAAGCTTTTCCAGAGAGATGGAGTAAATGGATTAAAGCACACCAGGTCATCACCGTCTCTTATGTAGTTAAAGTTGCAGCTGGGATAAACGACACTCCCCGCGCTGACATCTCATGGAAGAAGAAGAGGACAAACTGTTTCGCTGTTTTGCCTCCGTTACTGTTGGCTAAAAAGCAGTTGGTTGGCGTTTGTGGTGCTGCCGTAATTAGATTGACACAGTGTAATTGGGTTTAGCAGCCTGAGTGGATGGGCAGGGTCTGGGCGGAGGTGTCCCGTCGCTTCCCCTTGGTTCACTCCCCACCCCACCCTGATTGGCCTTGCCCATATCACTCACTGGTTTCCCTTGCAAGAGAGGGTTGTTTTTTTTTTTTTTTTCTTTTCTTCCACTGGCAGCAGTGGTCATGCTGTGACGTGCTGACATTATGGCCTACAATGATACTGGATATAAAGGAATGATTATGCACCAATAGAAAGGGGATTGGGGCATGATTTGGCAACCCATGTTTAAAAAAACCCCACCAAAAACAAATCAGTTATTGTATCGTTAAAGAACAGTGCTGCTGAAGTTTTTCCTCAAAACCTATTATATTATATAACGATTATTTAACTATTATATCTATTATATAACTATTTAATTAGTAATTGAAAGCAAGATAGCATGTTATAATATTACTCTACATACCAATTAACATTACAGTACATTTTTGTTTATTTTAAACCATCTCAAGATAAAGTAACAAATAAAAATGAGACAGAAGGTAAATGTGAGAGGGGCATAATTGGAAATGTTACCGGTTTTAAAATGATTTTCCAGCTAGTAATGACGTTGTCGTTGAAATGTAACTCTTCACTGTAGTGACGCTGCCCTTGGCTCTGGGGAGCATGTCTCTGTTATAAATCAGACAATGCCATTTCTGTGCATGAATTTGTTAGAAGCTTAGACGTTTCGCAAGTAGAGATATAGATGGACATAGACACTGCAAATAATATGGTCTGATTTGTAAAAACGATGAGCTATTTTACTTTACTACGAAAGCAAATAACATCATTATGACCCAGGTTATTCCAACAGCGCTTGAGATGAAGATGGCGATGTTCAGGTGCAGACATCCTGTCATGAGGTCATCACTTGCTGGAGAGTTGTGGCCCATCTGAGACCCAGCAACCAGAACAAGTCTGGGCTCCAAACAGGAAGGTTAAATACGATTATATATTATGGGGCTCATTAATGGGTCTCTTTCTCTTGACTTGTGCTCTGTTAGTGTGTTATGATGGAGAGAAAAATAAGGTGATAAAGTTTTAATTTGCCATTGGAGACCATGCATACGTTACGAAACGGCTTATATACTTTTATATTTATATACCAGTCCAGCCAGTGGTCATCACTGGCCAAAGACCTTCTAAAGTTCTGCACTGATTCATTAATAGTGTGTTTTATGATCAGTGCCTTCAGTCTAATTCTAAAACACAGGTACTCGAACCTGTACATCAAATCCAAATTGGATCCTGGATTTTTTGTAACACCTTGTAGTTGATTAAATGATTAATTGATGGCCACTTCATTATCACACCTAACTCCTAGATAAAGGGAGGGAGGAAATCTGTAGAACATGGATTTTGAGGACTGATTTGAACACTTCTGCCCTAATGCACTAGCCACATTTGAAATGGAAATAATTCTTTATTGCAAGGTGTCCCTTTACAGGAGAAGCATTTAATATGGAAAAAGATGGAATTGAAGGGTGTCTTTTCACTTACAGCAAATTAAAAACTACAGCCTGACCCAGCCTGTCGTGTACTGTCGAGTCAGTGTAGTTGTCTCCTTTGATCATTATGCTATGAAAATGTTTTTTTATTTTTTTTTCCTGGTAGGAAAGTAATTACATTATACATGTTTTACATAGATAGCGTGTTAATCAGCTAAGTAACTGATGTAAATTTTTATATATGTGAGCACGTTTTGAGTATTTTTTTATTTAATCTGATCACATTATCCACTCTCTTATAGAACTTTTTTTTTTTTTTGGTGTTCATTAAAGTTTGTCCCCATTTTTTATGGAAAGACGATGTGTTAGCAGCAGTAATAACTAGAACCTCTTCACGAATGGCTGCCTTTACAGTGTATTGATAGAGGCAATAAATATTAGACTGGTGACTCATCCAGAAGTTAATTTAGCCGCTCTATTGATTAATTAGTACACAGGGAACCTGCTTGCTTTAAAGGAATTTGTGTCGAAAGCAAAAGTGCCAGTAGTGTTCTTACGTTCTACAGAAGGTGTGGAGAAAAACTGACGTGGACTGTACTGTGGAGAGAAGGAGCTTGTAGGAGGAATGATGTGGGACAGGTAGGTGGGATTAGGTGGGCGGGGTTAGGTAGGAGGGATTAGGTGGGCAGGGTTAGGTAGGAGGGATTAGGTGGGCAGCAAGGGGTGGGCGGGGTTAGGTAGGAGGGATTAGGGAACATGGTGCACAGTCGGCCTTGTGGCTAGTGGTTTTGTGAACTATCCAATGAAAAACCTATCGATTTTCAACTTGAAGTACTTCTGTTTTTACTCTTCCTGTTCTTTTGATTTTGTCGTGTGAACATTATTCTGCCCAAGCTCTGAGAGTCACTGTGCCTCGTTCGTGCGGCCGCTCAGCCTGATAGGGAGCACAGAAGTCACTTATTGATGTTCAGCGAGCGGGATGTTGTTTCTATGATTGATCCCCAGTTTTGGCAAAACGCATCACCCTTCATTTATGTTCTGTTGGCTCCGGGAATCTCTGAACAGAGCCGTCTGGAATGGGCCGGCCTCCTCCTGTCTTACTCCTGTCATATCTTTTCTCCCAGTCATCTAATCATCTTGATTATGTGGAAGAGTGTTTGATAATGTTCAGAGACGGCGGCGTGCCAACATTTCTAGCACAGACCAATCGATTTCAGTCGAGGTTTTATGCTGAGTCGTAATTCAGTATTTGTTGGATGTTGGATATTTTTGTTTTTGTTTGTTTCCTACAGATGATGAGTCCTGACTGAATGACAGCTCACTACAGTCACAAAAACAAGACAGAGGTTTTTGATTTGGGTTTATTAAGTACAAGTGCCTTTATAATAATTCATCCATATTTACTGTCATATGTGTAAGACACTTCTGACACTGCTGTTTATGTCAGCACTAATAATAAGTATAAGAGGATGTCATTCCTTATGAGCAAAATCTACATTCTTCATTCATTATTGCTTGAAGGGGAAGGGGGTGGTGTTCTGAACTACACTTCCCACAGTACCCAGTGTCACCTTTTTCCATAGCACTTCCCAAATGGCTTGTTATCTTGCCAGCACACAAGGCGTGGGTCGCATCCATTCCATCTGCTGCGTTGGGGGGGTGGGTAGCAGGGTTAGGAACGTCCTGTCAATTTTTCGTTTGGTGGGAGCAAGGATGGTGAAAGGTTCTCGCTTGTTCTGTTGGTTTAGGCAGCGCTGTGGTTGCCCCTCTCCCACAACCGTGTTCCACAGACTGGATCCGAGAGAGGTATGCCATGTTGTCCACAGACGCTACCACAGCGGTGAACGCGCCGCCCGTAAGTACCAGGCCGCTGAGCGATTGTCGGCTTTGTGGAAGACCTGACGCATCTGGAGATGAGAGAGGGAACCATAAATGAGGAGAGAGCGGGGAAAGCGTAGCGCAAAACCCGTGTAAACGTTCACCCGTTACCTTCACTGTTACCAACGTTACCTTCACTGTACCTGTGTCCTGGTCTCCCTAATTACGTGAACTGTTTATCGTCCACACATTGTAACCTATCCTCAACCTGTCCTCGCGCAGCTGTTTCCTTTTAAGGTTTCCTTATTTACTGCAAAGGGAAGCCATTTTGAATCTCACAAATGCTAACAATTTGTACTGCCACACACTCGCAAATTAGCATTTGTAACCATCTGACTGGCTCTGTCACTTTCTAAGAGTGACAGCTTTGCTCTTCGCATGTTACCGGTAGTGAAGTGTCTGTCCTTTTAGGTGATAGAGAAGTGTTATGGTCAGTGTGACTCTCATTGCTACTCCACCATATTCACTTGTTTTCCCCCAAGTGTTTACACAATTCTGACTGTTGGTATAAAAGCAAATGTGGAGTGCAAGAGTGTTTTTTTTTCCCTTTTCTAAACTAACATACTATCCTTGAACAAGCCTGAAAATAATTTTTTTTAATTTAATGTTTTTTTTTTTTTTTTAGCAGCAGCCATTTTGAGTTCTTTGATCTATGAAAAAAGAAGCCTTACCTGTCCTCTCAATCCACACTAATGGATTTGTTCATGATTGTGTTTGAGTAGCACCTGCCGAATTCATGGAAGATAGCTTGTTAGCCTTGAAAGCCAGTGATGGATTATGTGATAGAAATGTCAGAGGTGTGGGACCTGCCGTGAGGTACTATA
>JAOYMR010000018.1:9760313-9773254 GCA_025802075.1 Tenebrosternarchus preto | reverse complement strand
ACACACACACACATGCCACTCCCCCATCCCACACACACACATCCCACTCCCCCATCCCACACACACACATCCCACTCCCCCATCCCACACACACACATGCTGTCTCATTTTAGCACGTCCACAAGCTGGTAAGCAGAAACACTCTTACATAATTCATCCTATACCCGCGCACACACACACACACGTTCATGCTCAAGTCATGCACTTCACTTCCACTACAAAGCTACACACTCTTTCCTCTCTCTTGACATGTAAACGTACAACTCACTCAGGGAGGCTGAAAATCCTCCAAGACTAAACTAGATATGTGATTAAACTAGATATGTGTTCAAACTGTGTTTCAGATAATCCTGTGGTAACAGGCCTGAAACATCTGAGCAAAACTTTGTGAGACAAGATCAATGTAAAAGAAACACCGGCCTCGCCAAACACCGGTCTCACCAAACACCAGCCTCACCAAACACCGGCCTCTCCAAACACCGGCCTCGCCAAACAGCAGCCTCGCCAAACAGCTTCTTGCATGAAAGTGAATACAGTTTACAGCGGGTTTTTTGTGTTTTGTTTTTAATTGAAAAGAGAAACAAACTATGATCAGGAAAATATGTTTACTTCAAGCACTGTGGCATACACAATATATTGTATAATGGTTGATTTTAATCCTGTTTCATAGGGTGGTGTTGACATTTTGACAAATAATCTCATTACCTTTGATTTCTATCTGCCAATTGTATCACATTCTTTAGGCTGATTAGAAATGTATTTCACAACTGTGTAAAATGCTGTCAAGGCCCATGTCATTGGTTAGCTGCCTTTGAAAATCATTTGTGTAAATGAGCAGAACTATAAAAGCGTCCAGGAGAGAAGCTGTGTAAGTCTGCCTCACCCATCGGTTGGCAAAAAGCACTATAGTTCTATCTTAAAACCTGCTGTTCTGGGATCAGGAATGATGCAGCTGCAGATAAGAAACCAAAGTAGCTGGTGATGTGATGTAGCCATAAACACTGTATCTGAAACGGAGAAGGAGAACTTTCTCATTCCAATAAACTATTGATTCCAGATCTTGTTGGTATCAGTGAGTCCATCCAGCTGGTCAAGCTACCGTGAATGTGCCGAACAGCAAAGAGCCTAAATTTATACATATATAACAGCTTGTTGACCCTGTGGAAGCTCAGCATTACTCGCCTGGGTCAAGACTGCTGGCTTGGTATTGCAACATAAACATGGTCTTGATGTTGCGTTTACTTGAAGGCCTGCATGGTGTTGAACTATGCAAAATCTGGTAGTTCAGAGGTAAAGTATACAAAACAAGAGACTGTAGACTGTGGCTACAGCACTAACAGTCTATCCGGCAGCCTGGTTCTTTTGCCTGACCGGCACTCTGCAAGCTTACAACGATGAATCAGAAACGACACCATGACAACAGTTTACCAGCAGCAATCGGCAAACTCTCCCTAGAGTCCAACCCCTTATGCCACTACTGATATTCCAGCCCTACTCCCAGTATCAAATAAATATCAACGAACGGGGGAAAAAAAAAAAAAACACCCGTACTCACGTGCTGAGAAGCAGCCTGAGAGGAACTCAATAGATTCTCAATTATGTTGAGGGAGCAATTTCGGAGAGCAGAGTTTTGACAACATGAGACTCTTATCCAGCAAAAACACTTCATCAGTTATTCCTCTCCAAGTTGAAAATGCGTAGCTGAACGCTTTAGGCTCAATTTTGCTCTCACCAGCCTAATGACTTCTTCACATTTCTGCATTAGCTATCATGTTCTATCACAGATATTGACTTCTCCCTCAAAGCAGCGCATCATAATGGTATAAAGATTATTGCACGGTACTTTAATAACAATAGGTTATGGCTCACTGTTTCTTCAGTCCTGTCAGTGAGGGGAGTGATGCTGTACCGACTGAGTAACAAGGAGGGAATCCATTTGTGAAGCTTGTTGAGGCTACCAAGCACCAACAAAAACAACCTCATCACTTAAAACGTGTTTCCGTACTGTGAAGGTAGTTTAGAAGAACATATTCAACGATCTTCAGGCACTCCGGCTGGTAGGAAGAAGGAATGAAAAAAAAAGAAAAGAAAAAAAACTACAAACAAGAAGAAGAAGAAGATGTGGTCACATGACTTTGGCTTTAGAATAAGGAAGTGCATTTCTTGCTGTCTGAGCATTGCAGCAAACAGGGCTTCACAAAACTGATTAAATGGTGTTTTGAAGAGTCCATGTTAATGTAAACGCACAGTGAACATGTGTGAGGGAGGTCTTTCCTCTCTGGGATGTGTCATGTGAAATGAAACAACTATGAAGTCAAAGCACAGAATTTAATTTGAGAATTATTTGCATTTAAAGTCAGCATTGGAATCATATTGGAATCAAAGGATCAAATGTAACTGGAATTAACTGTCTTAAATAAACACAAAATTATGTTCTTTGGAATGAACTTAATCATCTGATTGGTATCAGCTGCCTGATATATTCGATGTCTTGAATCACTGGGGTTAGTTAGGGTGTCTGTACCGTAAAGTTCTGCTCACTGGGGTCTATATCGACCTTATTTCACTCTGTCCATTTTATGCAATTGATTCTTCCACTTTTTGTCCTGTATAATGAATCACTAAGAAGATGTTCCACAGAGCCTTTCTTGTTCTCTTCACCCAGGTGATGTTGGTAGAGGACTGTTGTAATATTGTGTGAAGACCTAAGCTGGCTAATGCTACTTTTATTTGATGTTAGTAGTGGGGAGTTGTACTATTGCAGAAGGTAACAGAGCAAACTAACGTTACTTGTGTTTTTGGGTTTTGTGTCCTGTTATTTCAGATTTCCAGTGTCAGTGATTTGTGATTAGATTAAACCTTTGGAGAACGCTACAAACACATTACCTGAGGTTTGAGGATGCAAGCTATGCTCGTTAATCTAGAGGGTCAAAACCACATAATGGACAGCTCCCAAAGTTACACGAATCTTGACATATAGATAGTTAACGTAACTTTCACAGCTGTTATTAACTAGCTGGCCCACCGGCTCCATCATCCGAGTTTTAAGGTGTTTTAAAAACTCCACCCTTTCCTGTTACCCTTTGTGATTGAATTTGGTGGTTCTGCTGATGGATTTCAACTGTAATAGTGTGCTGGGATTTTTAATACCATTTCAATGGATTGAGCTTCTCCTGATGGCCCTCAGCAGAGAAACAGATGAAACAGAAACTAAACAGGTGCTCCTGTGCCCAGCAGGCGAGGTCCTTAAGGAGATCAAAGACGGGTTTGCCCCCCCCGACCCACCCCTCCGTCCCTGGATACTTTAATTATGTCCAGTATGTGGGTGGTACCTGTGCTCTTCTGGGTGCTGTGAAACCAGCTGCATTTGTGTGTCACAAAAGCCCTGTAAACCTGACAAAATCACACTAATGCAAATGCACTAATGCAAATGCATAAGCCTAAGACAATAGTAATTATAGGCCTACTCCAGTAGTAATTATAGCCCTAAGACAATAGTAATTATAGGCCTACTCCAGTAGTAATTATAGCCCTAAGACAATAGTAATTATAGGCGTACAACAGTAGTTATTATAGGCCTACACCAGTAGTAAATATAGGCCTATATCAGTAGTAATTATAGGCCTACGGCAGTAGTTGGCCTAAGCCACTAGTAATTATAGGCCTACACCAGCGGTAATTATAGGTATACACCAGTAATAATGATAGGCCTAAGCCAGTAGCTATTATAGACCTACACCAGCAGTAATTATAGGCCTAAGCCAGTAGTTATTATAGACCTACACCAGTGGTAATTATAGGCCTAAGCCAGTAGGCTCACCCTCCCCTCCCACCCCCAGGGTTCAGCTGTGTTTTCTTTAGGCTGTACACAGGTCAGGAGATGCATTGCTGCCCTCCTGTGGACCTGCACGTGGTTTAATCTCAACAAATATCTGCTTGTCTGAGCTGCAGGTCCCTTCAGTGGTATTGCTGTCACCTCTTACCTCTCCTCCAAGACCACCTCCCAAACCTGTGAGGTGTCTTCCATGTTCTCGGCTGGGAGGGACGTTTTAAAGTTTCATACGCAGCTTTAAGAAAACAGTGTGTGGTTATTTATTAATGGAGAGGCCAGCTGTACCCTGGTGTTAGTTTACCCTGCGTTTCCGTGATCCACCGTTCATGCCAGCCAATCCAGTCCACCCCAACGGATTGATTGCTTAGCAAGCAAAAGGGAATATAAAAAATTTATATAAAAAAGGATTATATTAAAAGAGCCTTTTGCTTGGAGTGGAGGGCTATGATGATTTCTGTAGAACAGGGCCTACCAACCAGTGTCATTCCACTGTTGGATCTTCTTTGTGGTTTTCCCTGTTCTAGCATGCAGTAGTCGTTACAGGGACCTGCCCCGTGGAAACTGTCTCTCCCAGCCCTCCACTGTGTGTGAAGAGTTGTCACTGGGTGCCTCTCCGGGTGGCGTGGCTCAGCTGTCACGAGCAGGTCGCCTGCTCGCACCCTCGCCAGGAAGAAGCACTTTAATGCAACAAATAGATGCTGGATCGATCCAGTCAGCCAGACGGCAGAGTGGATTTCTAACACGGATCCACGGTAATAAAGGCCCCCAGGCCAGGAGACCTGGCGATCGGGCTGCAGGAAGAGAGATGGATTGTTATTGGGTTCCCTCACATTGATTTTATGTACCTGGCTATTTACGGGGAGAAAAGAAATACAATTATTGTCTTGCGGGTAAAAGCGGTATTTCTCGCTATTAAGTGGCTCTTGCTTTAACTGCTTCTGTGCCAATAATTGGATATTCTGGGCCAAAGCCATCTGTTTGGTGACGGTGTGGGTGTTGGAACATTTGAGGCTTTTATTGAGAAACGTAATGTGCCGTTAGATCAGTGCACGGTGGAGAATTTCTCTTATCAGAATGACTTTGAGAAGATTTGGGCAGATTGCAATATTCTGGTCCATTTGAGAACCATTGTTGATTAAAAGATTGCATTAAAATATCTGAAGCTAATATGAATGATATCAAGAAAACAGTCTTTTGTAAGGCGTAATTAAAACATGTACTATTCATCTCTGGAACTCGGATCAGTAAATCTACTTTCCTGTGAAGCAGAAACCTATATTTCTTTTCTAAAACAGAGCTTGAAAACATTGTGTTTATTAGAATAAAGGTTTTACATTTCTCCACATACTGATAACATTTTGGGATAATTGACACCGCATCCTTAATTAAATCCAAAACAGCAAGATATAATTCTAAAGGTTATCTTGTTTTTGTTGAAAAAAAAAGAAATCCAATTATTGAGGGGAAAGAAGGACCTGACAAAATGACAAGTGTTACTTGTTTTAAATCTCACGGAGATAAAACTCTTTTAGCCTTAAAATAAGCAGCAATAGTCATAATACACAATTATGTCCAATTTAATTAGTTTTTTCCTGACATTTCATTTTGATTGCACACGATGAATAGACTGAGTAACATGGAATGATTGGTGGAAAACAGTGTGGAGTGTAACAATGAATTCATCTTACGAAGATGCTTACACAAAAAGACAAGGCCAACTATGTTGTTATATGAACTATGAAGCACGTCAAACAAGGTGAAACCATTTAAGAAAAATGTAAAAGCAGGCATTTATCCTTGCCTACAGAGGACGTTGATATGAATTATAATACAGATATAAAAGATTGTACAAATTATAATTTGATTCCTGACAACAGAGGCATTCTATTGACATCATGTGCTAATAAGTGACATCTTGATAGACACCATGAGGAGCTAAGATAGAACCTCCACCCTGACTAATAATAACCAGCATAGTCATGTAGGATTCAGGCTCTTGTCCATTCAGTCCTGCCTCACCACATCACCTCCATCCACTGTACTTACATTAGCACATAACCTCCATCCACTATATTTCAAGGTAGAAGTTCTTGGAGTCCTTTTCTCTCACCCCGTCGTACAGATTAATTGCTATTAGCAGCATCACCATGAAAGATTTTGCAGAAATTCGGGACATTACGGATGAGATAAAGCGTAGCAAGCTGGTCAGGTTCCCCTTGGTTGGGCTCATCTCCCCCTGTCTGAAGGGAGATGATTGGAGTTGATTAGGGACAATCAAACCTGGCACCCTACTGGCCCAGGCTTTCTACTGACTGCACAATCAATGTGTGGCTTCCTGGAGGAGCTGATTTGGGCCTGAAGAATACCACGATACTATCGCCCTGCCACTGCGCTAATCCTCCTTAGATGAGGATGGGCTTTCTGAGCTGCCTGGGAATACCTGGAGATCTTCTCTTCCCCGGCTTTCGCCACAGAGCCCCGGTGAACCCGACGATTTCATCAGCAAGAAGAGGATGACTCATCTCCTCCTGATAACGCTCTGATGTCGGTGATCTGTAAAAGGTTACCCGGTGGTGCGGTCGATAGAGGGGCTGGCCCATGACGAAAGCGATCATGCTAACTTTAACTGTTCTAGACTGGTCTCTGTGCTGATAGGCCGGCTGGGGTGTGTTAGTATTAAATGTCTGGCACTGGGGCATTAGGGTGCAGTGAGCCTGCCACATTAATCAAAGTATTTATTTGTTGTGGATAAATTCACAAGATAAGAAGTTTAGAAAAGGCTCACCATGGTCAGTTGCCATGGTGATGTTCTTTTATCTTCTACCCAAACTCCTTTTGTACGGAATGAGGTAAGGAAGCAACTAGAACATGTTTCTGACTACCAGTTTGGGTTTTATTCAACTTCTCCATACCAGCAATAGCATTATTGGGATAATTTGTGGTCACAGTTAATGGAAGAGAGGCAGGAATCAAATAGCAAACATCCTGCCATCTGGGACATCATGATGAAGGCATTTTGTGTCTACTGGTTTTCATCAACACACTTTGCAAACACTACTGGAATGTTTGACACTCCCAGTTTGGTACTAGATGGGGTCATTTTTCGTCAGCTCTCGGCCAGCATCCTATAGAGGAACTCCCTGCCGAAAATATGCGGTTAATTTTACAGGCGTAATTATGAACCTGTCAAACACAGCAGAGGGGTATTGGATATTGATTATGTCCTCATGATTAAGGGGGGGGTGCCAAATGTAACTCACAGCATGCATGGCAGCCAGTGTATGTGACTCAGTGAGTAATTACATACATGAGAGTTACTGTACTGCCTCAGTGGCTCACACGGACAGCTGGCGTTAAATGCACGTTTTTCGACAGTCATGCTGTGAGGATGGTGGTAAGATGTTTGTCGTCTGCGAGGAGTGCACTGATGAAAACGCTGTGTCATCCTCAGAGTTACCGTAACGAGCTCGCATGAGCTACGAAACAAAACGACCATAATGAGCGTTTGTTGTGTTAAGGGATTTAAATCCAGATCCATGGTTGTTTTTTTTCACAGTATGAGTCATCTGAAGAAGAAAAAAAACAAACAAAGTGTTTTCTTTTAATGTTTTAATGTACCATAAACAAGGAAAAATAAATGAAGACCATTTAGGTTCATACATATCAGTGTAGAAGAAGGTGGAGAATGGAGATCTTGGTATGGTGTAGAAAACCCTCTTTTACTGGTCCCCACACTGAGGCACTGCACAGTTTAGTGTATTTATTGACGGAAAACACCATATTAATCTCATGAAGTCCTCAGGTGAGAAATTGGGTATTGAAGCACCAAAGTTTATCAGGATGTTTGGCTTAAACGATCGCCGCTGGACTGTGTTTAATCCCAGTGAGAAGCTGCAGAGGTCTGGTATGTTATTTATTTTTTTTAGAACCAAACCTGTCTGAGAGGCTGGATTGTAAATGGTGGGAAATAATTTTAATAAGGTCTGGGTTGAAAAACAGCTGAGCAGTTGAGAATTGTGTTGAGAATCCCAGACGGAAAGTAAAGAGGAGTCTGATGCAAATTGGAATGATCAGACAAGGTGGGATTGGCTATTCTGTATTTTGATTTTACAGGAACTTTCTTCTCCCATCAGGAGACCAGTCTGATTGTCTGTTATATCCAGTTGTTTAAACAGGCTAAAAAATTGGTTCTGTTTATTTTTGTTTTAATTCCTGGATGGTTTGCGTTGAATATCACAAAAATGGATCAGAGAATTAGTGAATTAAGAGATCAGACTTTGCATTCTAGTTGTCTAGACTTTAATTTGGTTTTTAATCTTTTCCTAAAAACCTCAATTAAGACTTTCCCATGGATCGAGGTGGTTTCATTTACTCACACAAAACACACCCAGTGAAAAGGAATGAGCTCACAACCCTCTTCCTTAGCTCAGGCAAGCGACGGTCATTATTTTCGACTTCCTGCGAGACGTTTTTACAAGGCCCCCACGGCGGCTAACTGGACATGCCGGCTGACGTTAAGAGAGGCGTTTCCACACCGTTGTTTTTACATAACCAAATCCAAGACTCCAGTCAGCTGACTTTTACAGCCAGTGCATCATAAGCACAGACAAGACAAGTGGCAGTTACAGCACTAACAGGTTTACCTCAGGAATATAATCTCCCTGAACGGCAACATTAAGTTTTGTTCTACGAGTAACATCATCCCTTAGTTTCAGCAAAGGCTGCCTATTTCACAATGTTTTGCCACACAGTTGTTTTGCGCAGCTCACAAAGGGCCTTAATTACTCGGCGTAATGATAAAGAATAGCTTTCAGCACGTTCATGCTGCAGAAACAATAATTACCTCTGCTTACCAAAGTAACCAAATGACACCAAACAGCAGCAGATTAAGCAAAGCAATTACTTTCCCGAAATAGTCGAGCGTTATTGCTACTTTTAGAGACTATACCTCCATGTCAGAGATGTAAGCTTGGAAACTTGTCTCTGCTATTTGCTGCCAGCTTCACAGATAGCAAGGAGCCAGAGGCGTATATGTGAAGCCCTGCTGTCCACATTCTGATATCTATCTGTGCTCAGAAGGTGGTACCATCTTTAGAACCAAAGCCACAGGGAGGGACTCAAGGTTCCTGAGCACGCAGGGACCACAATTAGAGGCCTGGGAAAGGAGACCCAATCCAAGGCTCTGAGATGTCAGGCTGTTTTTGAAATGCAAAGTTCCTAGATGCCTTCATCCCAACAGGACTTCAGCAGAGGTTCTTCTTGCACTACTGGTCCCAGTATGGTCAGCTGGTCAGAAAGGCTTTGAAGTTTGTGAGCTTCTGTGAGCCTAACAGACTGCTTATGCCCAGGAGGTGTGTTTGTACATGTTTGTGTGTGTGTGTGTGTGTGTGTGTGCTTATGCGTGTAACTTCGCACCTGTTCCTACAGCTCTGTTCAGTGATGATGCTCACTAAACCAAACAGCACGGCCATTATGAAGTGAAGCCATGGTCCACGTTGGCAGATACATTCATTTCCTGCCATTTAACATTTCACACCCTCTAATGCCTCTAACGACAGAAACACGGCGGTGCTCACCAGGCATGACGCAGGCCAACAGCACATTCTGACAAGCTTCCGCATGTTCAACGCTTGATATGGCGCCAGCCAGTGAACCGAGCGTTTCTCTGCTACGGTTCCTCCACTTGCCTTCATCTGTCCATTACACATTCATCAACTAATAGGAAATTAGTTTGCTTTTTTACGAATGTCGCTGAATATGCTATAGCAGATTCCTGGCAGAGACTGAACAGCCTCAGAAAAACCAATGTCAGTGATGAAAACCAAATTGATTCATGATTAGCGGCTGCAGATGCTTGTGCTATATACCAAAAGGCAATACTGACTGAAGACACGCTACCATAAACAAGTTCATTATACATTCACACTTCATTACTTCATCTCATCTACCCTTAAACTCTGAAGAAGGTCATTAAACCTACTGTATCAGGCTGAATGTAATCTGGCAAGAAAAAGAAGTTTGAAACCATTATATATTAGAGGCAACAATACACCTACACTGTATGGTAAGGTTGCATTATAGAATATCATTAGAGTAGTAGATCAAGACTGAATTACCACATTATTAAGGCACATGGTATACAAACAGTCCTGACTTTCTTGTGTATTTGTTTATTAGTCTATTCATATTTTATGTGACTTTTACTGTATGAAGGACAGCAGCAGAATGTTGTTAATAGTTTAGTTAAGGCAGTTGGAAACTCCTCTCAGACCAGGTCTCAGAACACCACTGCAAGCAAAAAAAGATGTTTTTTTCCATTTTTCCAATAATTGGATTTAGTCTTGCTTACACGTATCACAAAGTTCATAAAAAGCCTCTATCCTACCAAAATCTAAGACCCTAATGCAGAGTGCCAGGAACAACACACTTCCCCCAGCTCCCGCACCTCCGTAACCGTTCTTCTGTTGTCATCCTTTTCCACGAGGGATGCCTGCGATGCCTCTGCACCGTGGAGAGAACATGCTACCTGTCGCACCAAAGAGCGCGGCCTCCCACACTCCGCCAGGACTCAGCGTGACATCTGTTCCCCCTCTCCGGAAAGCACCGTGTCCCAGAGCTCTGCCACCTGGGGCTCAGGGAGGACAGAGGGTGACAGTGGACATGACACCTTGTGTACAGCTGGCTGGCCACACTGCAGCGGCTGCCAAGAGCCTCTGTCCTGGTGCCTGAGCCTCTCCCGCCCCCGCGGCCCCCGAGATCCTGACTTTGACCCGCTTGGACTCCAGACCGCAGTTCAGTTCAGTGCTGTTTAGCATATCTTTCCATGCTTGCGTGTGGAATAGTCAGATTCTTTCCTATTAATTGTCTTCAGATGAGGCAGAAAATTCCAATTGAAATAATTTCTAAACGAGTGGTACATTGATGTATTGCCTATGAATGGTAGTGTCCCATAAAAGGCACCAGGTGTGTGCAGACAAAGCACTTCCTTTTGGCAGACTAAAGTCTGGGTCTGTTTGGCTCTGAGTTGGTGGGGACACAGTCTCCTCGGGTGCAGGAATATGCACATAACAGCCTTTTGTAATCATTTGGTCATGAAGCAGTGCCAGTCAAATAGAACTGCATCCGCAGGCCAAGTTCGGGTTTTTTTTTCCGTCTTTTTTTTTATGCCGAACCACAATTCACTGCTTCAAGGCTTTGGACTGTCATCAGAGCCAATATTTCAAAGCTGATTCGCACATCTGCTGTGTAGGAGAGCAGCTGATAAGGCGGTGGAGCTTACAGCTACGTCAGGTAGAATGTGTGCTGCTAATACGCGACGCTCCCCGCCACTCAGGGCCATCGCGTCTGCGCGGAATAAAACAAATTTAAAAAATCCTTTTTCGTAAACGACTTAGACGCCGCGCGTGCACCCCAGCACGTGTCTCCCGAGGCCTGCCGCTAACCGACCTAGCCACGCCGACCTTGGCATCAGTGCACCCAGCTG
Organism: Tenebrosternarchus preto; assembly: GCA_025802075.1. Lineage (NCBI taxonomy): Eukaryota > Metazoa > Chordata > Actinopteri > Gymnotiformes > Apteronotidae > Tenebrosternarchus > Tenebrosternarchus preto. The sequence continues at coordinate 9,761,939 of JAOYMR010000018.1, read as the reverse complement.
ATGCCCGGCCACTGCACACCGCACTGGGAGAACCTATAGCCAATGTCACATCAGGGGAAGGGCTCTGATCTGCGAGGCAAACGATAAGGCTGGGAGTTTACCATGCTCTGCTTCGGGCACTCGTCCACATTTGCATTTAAAGGCCCTCAAGGAATCGATGTGCTTATTTAAATCTCAGCAAGACATTTGTGGGATTGGGGGGGGGGCGGGGCAGATCCACCTCCACTGGTTTCCCATGGTGGTGCAAATCCTGGCTCCAAATGAGCTGCTGCAAGCTCCATATTTCCACTCAGTGCCTGTGTATTATCAATGGCTTTTAATTGACTGTGAATTATCTTTTTTTTTTCACACCAACATTCAAAACAAAGGCTCAGCACAGAGAAGAAAATCTCAAGCCAAAGCCATTTGGTAGAATTCACACGCATATTTAGTCCGCCGCTGCTTTTGTGATACGTTTCGGGACAAAATCGGAGCCAGGAGGTTTTTGTAATAAAGCGCAGGCTTTGCAGAAGTATTTTAACTCGTCTTAACGTTGCCTGTTTATACAGTAGGCTTTTTACAAACAGAAACTGGCAGTAGGAAGCCTAAAAAATAATTTTAGCAGCCCAAGGAAAGCCTATTTACCAGCAAGTGCAAGTTAAAGGATAGGGGAGTTCATCTCTTGAGACAATCATGTTTCTGTCAGCTTCTCAAAGAGTGCCTGTATGTTCCCACACATTTTGCACCCCTACTTTAGCACCTGGTAGCACAAATCAAAATCCAATACGGTTTAAACCTCCACCAGGAATTGCTGCTACTAAGGCCTGTTATTGGTACTGCTCGGCAAAGGCTTAAACAACAGCAACAATGCAATAATCAAGTAACCCACTAAAGGGTACAGGATGGATATTTTACATGCAGCCTTTCAGGAAATTCAGAGCTTCCCAGGCAGGGCTGCCGCCCATTCCAGCAAACAGCATAAGAACATCTGGGTGCTTTAGTGAGGGTTCTGTCGTTGCAATGCAAAAAACTGACCTGCTGTTTGCCTCAGTCCTGATTGGCCCTTAATCAGCAAAACTGGCTCAAGTTTATGATGATGTGGAGAAACAATTATACATAAAATTTCATCAGTTCCAGCAAGTTGTCTGCCAAGCTGGTTTGGCTTCTCATCAAGAGTTTACTTCCAGAGTGGCTATATGGTGTAGATCATCTACCCAGAAGGAATCTGAAGGATTAATTCCTAACTTTCTTACTGAATGTATATACTTTCATTTGATAAACACCAGCCATGGGGAGATGTTTCCTTTATTAATGCATGAATGTTCCTGAGATTAGTGAAATATAGAAAGGTGCAGAAAAGTGACCCAGATTCACTCCTTACCTTCAAACTGTTAACACAGAGTACAATATTAAACTGTGGGCCACAGTGTTAACATGAGCAGCCATAGCAACAGAATGCTGCAATTCAGAACATTAGATATGAATGAAAAAGAACACTGATCAAAATTAGAGAACACTTTCAGATACCTGCAAGTTAGTGGTGTTAATCTGGCACCTGGTGCTAATTTTGTTAATTATCTGACAAACCCTATTTAACTGGCAGCCTAACTTTCCAGTTTTCACTGACTTTGCAAAAATGGTGAGCCG
>JAOYMR010000018.1:9725427-9750427 GCA_025802075.1 Tenebrosternarchus preto | reverse complement strand
TCCTAAAATCTCATTTTGTTACCTACCCGTTGGTAGATGCTTGCACGTTTAAGAGAGATGCATGTCAGTTTTAGACATCATGGTGTTTTAGAGTCTTTGGGGTAGACACAGAGAATCTTTTCTAATTCACTGAAGACAAGTGAGGAATTGAAATGATCGTCAATGGCCATTTTTAATCTCTTTTTTCCCCCAACATATAGTATTGATTCCAGGCTTTGAAGTATCTGTGAGCAATTTTGCTCAAAACAACTTGATTACACATCAAGCAGATGCTGCAAAAACCCGAAAACACTCAGAAAGAAAGAAACTTGCCCAGCATTGAAAACAGCTCTATATCAGCTCAAAAACCAATGCTCCACAAGATCTGTGAACTACGATCTTTGTTATATACATAAGCACTGTTAAAAGATTGCATATAGTAATGCGTAACACTTGTTTCAACAAATGCAGTGTTTTATAAGATGAATTATTAATCTGTACTGCTACTGAGTAAAAAAACACACACAAAGCCCAAAGTACAATAATTTAACATTCTGAAACTCTTAGCTATAGATGTGCTTGTCCATACCTTTTAAAAGTGTCTCCTTCATAAATAAATAATTTTGGAAACATTGAATGAGGGGCACCTCTGATTTCCATTCCCCCTTTTTAATAATCCTGTTGTAAAACCAGTCTAAGGTGTTTGAGGTATACTGCCCAACTAGAATACTGCCTTGTGTGTGACTGAGAATACTATTTCAAGTAGTGTTCAAATAGAGAATTAGTTTCCACGGTAATTGCCAAGCTCTCGATGTACACTCTCATAAGTGAACAGCAAGACTAAAGTGTTTCTTCCTGATGCCACATCAGTTTCATAAGAGAAAGATCATGAAAGCTTTATAGACCCTGGTCCCTCTAGACGGGAAATTCCCATTAACATCAGAGGCTCTTTCATGGTTAAATAATGTAACACGGACTGGCTAATACGTAACACGGACCCTTCCTTTTGTACTTAATCTCTTGTAATCTGGATCGGTAGGAAGGCTTATGGAGCTGATGACGAGAGTCTGTGCTGTCTCGGAGAACCCACTCCTTTCCCTCTGACAGCCTTCAAGGAGATTTTTGTGGCTCAGATGCTGGTTCCCCAAACCGAGGTGTAAATAATTCATGAGCAGCACAGCGTTTGTTTGAGGTACGGACCCGCCCCCTGGACAGACGTCACTTTTGTTTGCTGACGCACGCAGCTCCATCGCTCACCTCCTCATTACAAGCTTTTCTTAGGAGCTTTCGGATGAAAACCGGACCGGGATTTTTCCCTCAAGGCCTGAACGTCTCATTAATGACGCACCCGTGGAGTGACGGGGGCTTGACACGCAGGGAAATCCGTCATCGCCCGCCGCCTTGTATCAGCCTGGGAAGCATGCTAGGCCAAGCGGCTGGAAACCCTCCTTAACCTGGAGGATCAGCCTATCTCTCATTTGTGTGTGGGGGAGGGGGGAACCTGACGTGGCCTCATCTCAACTTCTGATTACGGTTTCCTCCGTACGTCCTGAGGGATGAGAAATGACCCCGTTGTCGAGCCCACGGGATTGGCTGTCATCCGTAGCCCGCTGCTTGATTCGGCGTGGCCAGCTCTGAGCGCCAGGGAGAGTGTCAGCACCACGTCTGCAGGTGTTTCGTGTCCGGACCGTTTTCCCGCCATGTTCTGTATCCAATTTGCTGGGGTTGCTTGGTAACAGAACATATTCCGCCCTGCTCTCTGTGTACTGCTGCTCGCCCACTCTCTGTACTTCATCCGAGCTCCTTAGGGGGATCCTGTGCTCACCCGGGTCCTGTGCTTGCAGGAAGACTTGGAGCCAATGGCTTATTAAAACTTTTGAATCCCCATCAATTATCATTGCCTGTAGCGCAACCTTGCTGAGAACTTTAGGACCAAGAAACTTGCTGCTTCCCTGTAGCTTCTCACAGGATCTAAACACGTTCCATTCGGATTTCAAAAACCCTGAGAAATCTATTTTTAAAATGCCAGAAGCCTACAGTATGATCATGCAGGCCTTTAGATTTGCGCAGAGGAAAAAAAAAAAAAAACATTGCAAACCATGTTTTCTCTCAGTTTTGAATGTGTTTTATTTATGATGGAGTTTACAAATTAATGGGACATGCTGCAGCGACTGCGAGTGGTTCTAAAAGTAATATCACAATGGTCTAATCTTATCCAAACCTGCCTTTAATAAATAGGAGATACGTCAATACATCTTTGTCTATACTGCTAAACTAGCTTCAGAAAGGAAGTTCTTCCAGGTTTTTGAGGGATTAAACAGCAAGCCTATCAGAATCTGTTTAAGCCCAGGGAGAATCTGCAGAATGACTAAAGATTCTCTATACTTAATTGTGGCAAGTTTGTGATCTGCAAGTTTAAATAATATTTTATTAAGTTTAATAAAAATAAAATAATAACGTTGGGCTTTCCCACCTCAGCTGAGACCATCTAACAGGAATGGTGAAGAAGGTGGGGAGGGGAGGGGGTGTTCTGAGCTCCAAACAGCTCCAAATACCGAGAGCACAGAGCAGTGAGTAAACGCTGATAACGGTGGACCAAAGTGCCCTTGGAATTAAAGATCACACGGGGTGCGGAATGTGTTGTTTGTAAGATTGACAATAACACAGATGAGGAAGCAGGAACAGCTCTGGCAATAACCTTTTTTATTGCCACTATTTATCAGAATACGCATATAACCCACAGATTCCTCCTTTTCAAGGTGCTGGTTGTAGCTTTTCAAACGGAAGCCTCCGACCTGGCACTTAGATCAGTTTTGAACCTTTTATACTCTGTTCCCAGATCAGTCCTCTGAGATGTTTAATAGTGCCTTGGAATCCTTTTCAAAACATCTTGAAGTAAGCCTACTGACTTGAGGTTCCAGTACACACTACGCTGCCTGGATTTGGAACAAAAGTGCTTTTGACGTTATGAGTGCATTAGCAAAGAGCATTCAGGAGGCACCGAGGCCAGAGTGTCACAGCAAGCCAACAAATGCGAAACGGGAGATGCAGTAAAGCCGTGGGCCCTGAGAGGAGTCTGGTCAGGCAAGACAAAACATTGCTTCAGATGGTCAAGACTTTTGACTCAGCATCACCAGGACCTCTTCTATCAGTGTGTTTACTGCTGTTGTGTGGCATTCTCTGATAAATGGGACCAAAATTGCTAGAACAGAATCTAGTGAATAGTATGTAACGTCAAACAGCCATAAACTCAACAGATCTGTGATGAAGAGGCTGACTGGTATTGTGATGACGTATTTGCCAAGGCAATATTTACGTATGGTAATATACTCAAATTTTTTTGATGTGGAAATAATTGTTTGGATTTTTATTTTTCAAATATCTTTGCATGATTGATCTGCGGTTTAGCTGCTTATTACTAAAAATATCAGGTATGATTGTGAAAGACTTAAAAACCAAAGGATATTCAAAAAGCAATATGAAGGGAAATGCTTTGTAGCACAGTGTGTGTGTGTGTGTGTGTTTGTGTGTGTGTGTTTTGTGCATGTAACTGTTCACTAATAATGACATTCTTAATGGATTGTAGAAGCAGCATTTGAAAATAATTTTAATGCAATGAAAATCATTTTATAGTGTGATTAATGCACATTTTTGAAGCCATAAATATATATTAATTACTAAAATAATCAAATGTTTTTTCCAGACAGCCAAAGTGAAAATCTCTTCAATGAATATTAATAAAGTGCTCTCCAAATCCTTAATTATAATTACATTATTCCATTAGCACCATTAGCTGGTCATACTGGGGTATCCATTGTTTGTGTGTTTGAAGTCACATGACTTCTTCATTATACGGTATCAGCAATCACCACCTCATTTTTTGGTCACATCAAACACAGGATGACTTTTCTCATCGCTTTTCTCATAGTTTTTCTCTTCGCTTTTTCAAATCGCGTTCGGTGATGATTTTGCATTCAGTGGGGAGAGTGCTGTCTGTATGTGGAGATGAGTTCCAGTGGGGAGAAGGTTTGTGGAGCGATGGGAAAGGGGAAGTCAATGTAGACAGAGATATGATCCAGCTGGGTAATGCAGTACACTTCCAAAAGAAGCTCCATCTAACTTCATCCCCTTAGAGTAGCTGGAGGTAAACTTAACCTTAGTCATTACTACCTCTTAATCTCTAAATACTTAAAAAACGAATACCTTAAACTTGCATTTGATATCAGAATATTTCATCTGACTTCAGATATGTAAAGTGAATTCAACATTAGTTTCCAGTTCTTCATGTGTGGTGCAAGATGTGTAGAGCGCACATTTGCAGCTTTTTGAACCTTTTAGAGATCCACACTCTCATAATATATTTTTTGGAGTTCTTATAAAGCTAACAAATCCAATACTGGTAAAAGCTGGAGATGAGCTCACATTTAGGAGTTGGTGGAGTGATTCCGTCACTTTACACAGACCTGTTCCAGTCCCTTCAGGAGGAGTGCAATTATCTGGAAAAGCTGAGGAGACAGGGACTCGGGGGGAGTGTGTGTGTGTGTGTGTGTGTGTGTGTGTGTGTGTGTGTGTGTGTGTGTGTATGTGTGTTGGGACGGGGGGTTAATCGAGACACCAGGCCACCACTATGCTGTCATCCGTCAGATTCCTGTACCCAAGACTTGGCCTGCTTTAATTTACCAGGCCTTTCCCACTGATCCCCCTGTCAGAGCTTAAGGCTCCTCAGAGCCTTAGGGAACTGGTCCAGTCTGCCTGGATTATCAACTCGCTGCGAATCGGAATCCAGGTCAGCTTGATCACGCTTGTCGAGTTGGATTAGACGGCCAAATACGATACACATGTGAACAGAAGCTCTCGCGGCCTGGCCACTCTTCCGCGGCTATGGTACCGTATTACACAGTCAGCTTAGCTCCCTTGGTCTAGGTAGCTAGTAGCTATGCCAGAGTGCCTCTGTGATTCATTACTTGCTAGAAGCTTTAGCCATTGTATTACTGAAACGACACTCTCATCTCCAGTTCAGATTTCTGTCTGAGTTATTACAAGCTTGGCTTAGCCCACTGTGGTCAGGGTTTGTTAGAGTACACTTGCTCATTCATCGCAGATGGTATATGGACAAAGCTGTGGAGAAGTGTGATCTTACAAAGACAACCCCTCCTCCCACCTCTCTCTGTCTCTCTCTCCTGCTCTCTCTCCTGCTCCATCTCTCTCCATCTCCCTCTCCCTCTCTCCCTCCCTCTCTCTCTCCCCCTACTAATACCATCTGACCCTGGCAGGAGCTGTTGTCTGAGGAGGAAAGAGTTGTTTCCCCACTGAGGAAAAAAGCAATTTCCCGGAAGTCGGGACAATCGAGCCAGGTGTAAATAGTTAATTATGTCCATATTTCAAGTCTTTCTCTGCCCCATAGTTCTGGTGGAACGAACAACAGGGCATGACATGAAGAAGGTAGGTAAGGTGCCTGATTATTTCTTTACGTTAATTATGCTCTCAATCTTAAGATCGAGCTGCTAGAAGTAAATTCTTCTCCACCAGGACTAGAGTGCCCTGAAATCCTGCTTCCTCTCTCACTCTCTCAGCAGAAGAAAATGTTTCTGCTGTTTCAGCATTAGAAGCGTTTGTGTGTGTGTGTGTGTGTCTGAACAAAGCTTCTCCAAACTTCTCTGGATTGAATTTTCTATGGTCTTCTTAATTCTTCTCTGTGCACCAACGGCGAGATAACTCAGATTCCTCAGATAACTCAGATGAAGACAAGGCTAAGCAGAAAGGCTCTTACAGCATCAGCGTTTCCACGGTGATGACTCCTTCATTGCATAAGGAAGTATATTTAGCTTCACCAACAGACTTGGTAAAGACTTGTTCAAAGACTTCACCATTTCTTCACTTAGCATGGTTCATGCAGGAACACAGCCCGGGATCTCCAGGCAACAGCAGGTATGGCAACAATCCCACACGTCCCATAAGACAGTCACAAGCACTAGTAACCAAGGCTCAGACGCTCCATGATTCACTAAACAATAAAACAGTAGGAGAAACAGTGTATATGTGGAAGTGGAGAAAACCTGGGGAACTTTCCTTTTACTTTCTGCTATTTTAGTGCAGTCACTCTGTTAATGAACCATGTTTGTGCAGTGTTACCTCACTGTTATTGTTAAAATTGTTAAAATTATCTGAAAAACTTAAATCTGTGACATTGTCTCCAATTTTGCTGATATGGTCAAGGTATGATTACTGTTTTTACTAATTATTATTATTAACGGTACTTTTATTTTAGGATTTATTTTACCGTGTCCCACCCTCTCCACAGCATCAGGCCCACTACCCCCTGCGTAAATCATTTCTGGTTTTATGACAGTAGAGAAGCAATGTCTTGTTTGGTGCTTGCCAGGTAATTTAAATGCGCAATGCAGCACCTGCATGGGGCCAGCTTTCCCCTCAGGCAGGGTTATAGGCACGCAGAATTAGGAATAGAGGGTCTTGCAAAAAAGAAAAGTGGAGAGCCTGGAGATATATATCTAAATATATATATATATATATATATCGTCTGCGAATGAATCATAAGTGTTGACTCTTGTTGACTCTGAATTGACTCGTCGCTGATGAAGCAGATATACTGCTGAAGTCATGTCTGAACTAGAACTGAAACGAAACTTCCCTTCTCGTTTGATAGGCGTGGAGTGAAAGGCGACCGTTTCTAAAGCTCAGACGACTTCGCACGCGGTTCCCTCGTGGTCCGTACCGCTGCGTTCAGCTCCGTCTTTCCCGCCGTTGATCCGGCTCATTGCTCTTTTAATTTCGTTAGGGGAGATTTGCTTCTCAAATGCACCCCAGTCTCTCGCGCAGCTGTTCTGGCTCCCGCTGGCCGATCTTAGTCGCCGAACAACGTTCGCGTATTTTGGTCAGAAGGGACGATGTGGCGCAGGGAAGGACGTAGATAATGTTTCAGCAACCACTTGATGGCATTCAAGCACAGTGCACAGATGGGTCATTAGGAAGCTGTGGTGTTGCATTTCTCCCTCTCTCTATCTGTCCTCTCACTCTCACTCTCTCTCTCTCTCTCTCTCTTTCTCTCTCTGTCTCTTGAGAAGTTGCCTTTGAAAATGTCCTATGCACGAAAATATTAAAGGCTGTTCTTGCTCATATAACCAGATACTGATACCATAAATGTATCATTTTTAATTATACCAAATGTTAATGATAGGCCTATGATTATTTGACCGTTAAATCATTTCATTTTTTTTTTAGACATTTTAAATAGTAAAAGTAATATTAATGATTTAAATGAATTGAAGATTCTAGATATTTTACCAACTTGGAGCAAATTAATCTAACCTTTAGGGACACTCAAAGTAGGACAGAGTTCTTTATGAGACACCTGTCTTTTAGGTGCATGTTGTAAGTTTAACAACACGCCTGGAGTGGCCAAACGTTTCCCCTGCTATCAGCCTCTCAGTCCCCTTCTGCCTGGATGTCCTCTTCCTGAGCCCATCACCACTGAGCACCCGACAGAGTAAACAGCATATTCCTTATGCGACAGATGTGTTCCACAGGCGCAGACATGTATGGCATTCGACCGGCCCTCCACGACTCTACGTGGAGAGCGGTTCAAGATCAGCGGCTTTCCGCACATCACACGAGGCGTCTGGACCGGAGCCTCGCAGCTGCCACTGCAGGGATTGCGTGTGATTCAAATGGGAGACAAACAAACAAGGGGTAAAAAAAAAACAACCCTCCCTACGCTTTATTCAAATGCGCTTTTCAAGACGTCAGGAATGCAGTGTGAATCTCAAGAAGTGCAGAAATCCGTGAAAAACACAAGGTGCCGCAAAAAGAGAACAAACCGTTTAAAAACACTCTGAAACTATTCTGAAGAAAATAAAAAAGTTTTACGATGGGTTCAAGAAAAACAAAACAAAAACATAAAGTTCGTTTCCTGCTGTTGCTTGAATTGATTCCAGTGGACGAACTTGTAGAAGAGAGACAGTCGTGATGCACAGTATCACGTTCCTCACATTAGGAACAAGTGTGGAGTCTTTAGCAAAGGAAGCCTGTAATGTAGCAATGAGAAGGAGATTCTCAAGGAGAAGACAAAAAACTTAAAAAGTGAGAAACTGTTTCAAAGTCAATCCATTGTCTTGTAGGCAGCCAGGGAAGTTCACTGAGGACAGGTGATATAGTTTCTTGAACACTGGTGCCAGTGACAATCTGATCTGCGGAGCTGCAAACCAGTCTGTCGAGAAGTTTGGTGAGTGAGACATGAATATTTGGACCCTGTTTTTGGTTTTGGAGATGGATGAAGATCTCACTGTTAGATTTCTAATGGCTTTTTGCTTGTAACCCCTAAATTCTGCTTGATTTTGTTATGAATATATGTGCAATTCCATATGTGGTTATGGATCAACTGAATCAGCATGAGGTGTTTTTAGTCAGTAAAAAAATGTTGGGTTTTTTTTGTCTTCGCAGCAAGAAAAAGATTAAAGAACAAACCCTCCAAAATGGGCGTGTTTCTGTACGTGACGGGGCTTTGTTGAGCAGAGACGCTTTGCTTCTGCTCTCTGTAGCGTTAGCTGTGCTAGCAAGTAGTGCTACAAGCCAAGTTTGCCTTCATCTCTCCCGAGAGATGGAGAGAGAGAGATAGAGATAGAGGGGAACCTGAAGGTGTTGAGGGTTTAATTAGAACATCACAGCATCCACAAAGAGGCATGTAGGGTCTGTGCATGTGTGTGTGTGTGTGTGTGTGTGTGTGTGAGTGTATGTTTGGCCAGTTCGCATGAGGTGGTCAGTTTCCATAGGGTATAGCTGGGAGAATGGAGCGGAAAATGGGAGAAAAAAGACCTGGGATCTTCTCTTTGTTCTGCGTTTGTCTGTATTGCTGCTCAGAGGAAAAAAGCACCATCACTGATCTGTGCCAGAAGTATGTATGTATATATTTAGGTCCAAGTCAGCGCAAATGAGGAATAAAGTTACTGAAAGAACAGCAGCAGCAAGTAATAAAAGCCTAGGAGGCGTTACATTACAGAGTTAAGAGAGTCTCTGGGAGGCGTTACATTACAGAGTTAAGAGAATCTCTGGGAGGTGTTACATTACAGAGTTAAGAGAGTCTCTGGGAGGCGTTACATTACAGAGTTAAGAGAGTTTCTGAGAGCCATATACTGCTGTGGACGTGCTGGACATCTGCAGCCAAGCTGTGCTGCTGACGTCTGCTGGTGTAAAGCAGCTGAGGGTGACGAGCCAGGTTTGTACCCCAGCTGTGATACACGTCTCAGGCTCGCCTGCAGTTTTGCACGATTGCACTCTTGCCCTGTTTGTGTGTGTTTTTTAAATGTGTGTCAAATACAGCATGAGAGCAGAGGGTCCTGGTAAGCGTGTCAGTTAAGGTGGAACTGTTCAGTGCTGTGTAATGTGAATGCTGATGTCATGGCCTTTGATAGTCTTTTTTTTTTTGGATGGTTTGTTTTTTTGAGACATTAACCAGAAGCTCGACTAAAACCATGTTCCATATTAAACCTATTATGTGTGGATCAAAGGGTGAACTGGAGTGCTTGGCAGTTAAATAGAAAAAAAATGCAATTACAATTTGGATGATTCAAATCCAAAAGCCTCTTCTAATTGGAAGTTGAGGCAAATTTTGCTGTAGCTTTAAATATACAGGATATAATATATAATAGGCTTATTAAATATACAGGAAGCTCCAAATAATTGGGAAAAACTCCAAATGCAAGGGAGGAGTGATAATGATACTGGAGAGAGGAGGAGTGATAATGGAGAGAGGAGGAGTGGTACTGGAGAGAGGAATACTTGTACTGGAGAGAGGAGGACTGGTACTGGAGAGAGGAGGAGTGATACTGGAGAGAGGAGGAGTGGTACTGGAGAGAGGAGGAGTGATAATGGAGAGAGGAGGAGTGATAATGGAGAGAGGAGGAGTGGTACTGGAGAGAGGAGGACTTGTACTGGAGAGAGGAGGAGTGGTACTGGAGAGAGGAGGCGTGATAATGGAGAGAGGAGGCGTGATACTGGAGAGAGGAGGAGTGGTACTGGAGAGAGGGGGAGTGATAATTGAGAGAGGAGGCGTGATACTGGAGAGAGGAGGAGTGGTACTGGAGAGAGGAGGAGTGATACTGGAGAGAGGAGGAGTGGTACTGGAGAGAGGAGGCGTGATACTGGAGAGAGGAGGTGTGATAATTGAGAGAGGAGGCGTGATACTGGAGAGAGGAGGAGTGTGCGTGGCAGCTGAGCGTAATGGAAAGTGACCAGGGACCGTTTTTGTCACGGTGGTGACAGGACACGACCTTTCAGGCACTTAGGAGAGTGAGTTGAGGAGAGATGTGAGTCTGGCAAAGGAGGAGGGGGGATGTGTAGTGATTTTCTGTCAGTCTGTGATGAACTTAACGCTTGGTAATGAGGCTCTCACAGGTGTTTTCACTGCCGGCGGTTCGAGCCCTGGAGAAGAATCCGTTCGGGGGAGTGGGCTGGTGTGAAGGAGAACGCCATTGATTGGTGGACACAGTGTGGTCTGGTACAGAGAGAGACTTGATGAAAGACGTTAGGCATTTTTTAACGTCACCTTTGAGACCATCACTGTGTTTCACACATGCTGCCATAAATACAGAATCCGTGTTAAGTACTGTACTATGAACCATCATCTAACGGTAGTGTCATGTGCAATGTGGTTTTGTTTAGGCCAATGGGGACCGGAAAGGCAATGGGACTAGAACACTTCCTATCACCTCACTGGAAAACGAGACCAGTTTTTGTGGTCTCTCATTAATTGCGTTTTATTTTTGCATTGAGGGCCAGAAATACTAACAAATGCCTTCAGCAACTCCCCATAGGGCTTATTTGAGGGGAAAATAAAGATTACATTTATTTAAAAACCCACCATCCAGTGTGAGGGCTGTGTTCTTTTTCTAAATCTCATGCGCAGAGAGGTGAGGTGAGGCTGTCTTCCTAAAGCAGTACAGAGCTGTAGACTTTTCTCTGTTGGTAGAACTAAGGTGGTGTATTCTCAGAGAGCCTTTTCAACAACTTTATAATGATTGGAAGACCACAGCTGGTCAAAAGTGAATAACAAAATGTGCAACGCAATAGTTGCACTGTGGTTAACAATAGAGGAATTTTTTTTAAAAACTTTTGCACACACCTCATGTCGTGTTTTGACTTGGTGTGTCCTGAGCCTCCGTGATTGATCATCTGGTGCAGGTGGAAAGAAACCAGCAAAAACCACTTAGGCCCAGTCATTATAAACGAGCAAATCTTTCACATTGTTTGGGGCCGTGTTTCTTTGCTAGCTACTCCCCAAAGTCTCCATCTGGCGGTGGTGTTTCTGTCAGGTTTGCTTTGTAAATATGGACCAGTGCATTGTGGCATGTACCTCAGTCCATATGCATTTACCAGGTTAGGCAGTATTAAACAACAACTCAGTCGCTTCTGGAAAGAATGCTGAATTATGCATGTGTGTCAGCTGATGCAGTATTAACATTGTCATTTGATAGATGTTACTATCTGGAGTGACTAACAGGCTTGGTAACAGCATACTGGGTAGAGATATTCACATGCAGAATGAACACCTCTGGTCTAGAATGATATCCACATGTAGAATGAACACCTCTGGTCAAGAATGATATCCACATGTAGAATGAACACCTCTGGTCTAGAATGATTCACTCTAAATACTTTTTTCAAAATGTTGGACTACAAAGTGCATATCTATTATAAAAGTACTTGCCACATGAAATCAGACTTACTACCACCACAATCAGACTTACCACCACCAAAATCTAGATTTTAATCTTGAAATACAGTGTAGGCATTCCTGGTTGGAATTTGTCTTTGCTACAAAAGTTCTGGATTTGCTTCTTACTCCTTTGATGACTTGCTGTCATAAATCAAACATTTACAAATTATGTCGTAGGTGATGTTACACACTGATTACACGATTTTGCTCTGAATTATGAATTATGAGTGGAATTAAGGACAAAGCGCGATTAGAATTACAGATCAGAATTACAAATTGAAGACGATGCTATACAACTTAAATGTACAGTATGGCAATACAACAAAATACAGTTAGAATGATATCTGCACAGTAATTGTTCTTTGGCTGTGGTGATTTCTAGACTGGATTAAACTAGCATCTCATTAGCTGCTTTTATCCCCAACATGTAATATATCTAATAATGGGTTCAAGTAGAAAAAAAAAAAAACTACTAGTAGATATGGATGCAAGGGTCCATGGAGATTGGTGAGTTATGCAAGAAAACCAGTGGACCATTCCCAGGCAGATCACATCCAAACTGAACATGACTATGAAAAATGCCATATCCTTATAGGTCTTTATCTTAATCAACGACCACATCAGACCCAGCGGACCAGAAAGTGCATCTTCAGTGGACACGGGGACTGTTAAGGAGGGCGAAAAGCAGCTACCAGCTCATCCAAATATCGCTTTCTGGTGCCTCATGCTGAGGGAAGCTTCACAATTTGGTGTAACTTTTTCCTGGAACCCATTTGGATCCCTGATACCCATTACATCCCAACATCCGAACGTCGCAGCATATCGGAACGCTGGGCCCAGCTCATCCCTGCTTGGCTACAGTTTTCCCACACACCGATGGACTCTTTCACTGTGACAATGCACCATGTCACAAGGCAAATGTCACCCACCAGCATGGTTCCAGGAATTTTTTTAGTGCTTCACTGGGCCTGCAAAAAACCCCAGATCTCAGCTCAACAGACATGTTTCGGATGAAGTGAGAGGGGCTGTTTGCGGCAAAGCCCGAAGCGGTGCAGTTTTGATAGGCAGAAAATATGTTAATCCTGGAGGAAACTGCACAGTCACATTTGCAGACTGTAGGTAGAATATACAAGATAAAAAATGCAAAATATGCAGTAACTGGGCAACAGTCGTTTTTGTGTGATGCCCCGTCCCTGTGCGGTGCAACAAGCATCTTTTCGAATTCACACTCAAACAAATTCACACTGTTTTGAAGGCCAACCAAGTTCCACGCCACACTACTAGATATGTCCTCCCAATCAACTGGTGACACAGTTGTATTGTTCTTTTCTGCTTTGGTATGAAGACACCTTTCCTAATTATTGAATTCAGGTGTTTTCAACCACGCTCACTGCTAATAGTGTCATGAACTACACAGTCATGAAATATCTGCAGACAAACACTGGGGTTGTTTTTCTGGGTTTTGTCAGGGTTGGGGCTGAGTCCTTTAGTCCATTTAGTGAAGGTTAATTGTAATAGCACAACACAAAGACATTTTGGAAAATTACATGCTTCCAACTTTGTGGCAACAGTTTTGGGGAGGGTCGTTTCCTGTTGCATCATGACTGCGCTCCTTATCAAAGACGTGGTTTGAAGAGTTTTGTGTGGAGGAGCTCCGGTGGTCTGCACCAGGCCCAGACCTCAACCCCACTGAACACCTCTGGGATGAACTGTGATGTCTGTTATACTATAGACATTCTTACCTGAACACATAAATATCCTGTGTTGTAACAAATACATACACACTCCAAAATCGTATGTAAAACCTTTTGGAGAAGACGGACATCGACAGCACATTAGTTCCCATGGTCAGCTTTCCATGTAATTATGACCATTCAGTATAGGTGTATGAGGAGAAAGAAATTTGAGGAGGCCATTAACACAAGCAGCTGAGTTACTCCTGCATTAACACAGGCAGCTGAGTTACTCCTGCATTAACACAGGCAGCTGAGTTACTCCTGCATTAACACAGGCAGCTGAGTTACTCCTATCAGCTGAGTATAGTCTCTTAGAATTTGTTGGATTAGTGTATTATAATAAATTCCAGTAATAAATGTAATAAATTCAAAGTTATTTCATGTGTGTAGTGACTATTTCAGATACGAATGCTGGGATTTAGAGGTGTCCAGAGCTAAGTGAGGGGTTCTCTTGTCCTTGATTTTGTGGGAGTTTTTTAATGGCGACTCCAGGTCTGGTACCTCAGGATGAGTGGAGTAGTGATGTCAGATTACACAATGTCAGTTAGATTACACAATAGTAATGTCAGTTAGATTACACAATAGTAATCTCAGTTAGCTTACACCTTGTGCTTGCAAATCCTTTCAATATCTGTTGACGGAATCTCAAAAGAGAAAAGAATGTGGCAGAAAACACCTATAGGACTAAAATTAAATCAGTTTTGCGTCAAGGAGCCAGATGGAAAGAAAATGAAAATACAGATAAAATGACAAAAGGATATGTATGTCTTATTGTTCAAACAAAATACTTTCAGGAAAAAGGAACAAAAAGTATTGTCCATGCCACATTTTGCAGAAGAACTGATTCCCTGGAACATATTGTGACCTGTTTTTGTTTTGGAACTGCTGGTGCCCTTTGACCAGAACTGAAAGAGTTGCTGGGACGCCATCAGTTGAAGGCTAATTAGCCGCTGGGAGACCCTTAATTATGTCTGCAGGAAGTTGAACAGCACTGGCTTCTTGAGGCATCAACCTCTACCAGCACAGAAACCATTTGCTCAAGCAGAGGAATGCATAACTATAGCAGCGCCGGGTTACTGGCAGACAGATAACTTGGAGTGTGATGTGTAGAGAAATGCTAATATCAAGAATGTGTGTGTATGTGTGTAACAGAGAAAAATGAAGGGGATGCATGTACGGCTGATCATTATGTTACCCACTGCCTCTAATGGGATTAATTTAATCTACCAGTTGAGTTGCCGTCGGCCCAGAAAATAGTTCATTACTCAAGTGGTCTCCTAGCAACCTTTGATTGGCCATCCAAAGAGGACCCAAATGAATAACAAAGGAAATAATTACATTCGAGATTTGTGCACTTCATCAGGACATGTAAGAAGGTCTGTGTTTTGGAATCTTTGAAAGAAGATCTGGAAGCTCTGGTAGCTTGTTTGCAGCATCCGTTTTATTGTCCTGTCACATGGGCCACATTTTCTACTGGAGGATTAAAGGAAGTGGATCAGTCCTGGACAGTAATGGTGATTAAAGGAAGTGGATCAGTCCTGGATAGTAATGGTGATTAATGGAAGTGGATCAGTCCTGGACAGTAATGGTGATTAAAGGAAGTGGATCAGTCCTGGACAGTAATGGTGATCCAAGCTCGTTTTGGACAAAGCTTAGATAGTGTTGATGGCATTGATACAGAAGCCACTGGTCCATTCTTTCAAAAAATACTTTGAAGACAACACGGGCAAAGCAAAATGTATTTCATTGCAAAACCCTAGAAAATCTTCCCACACATTTGACGTTGTGATACCTCATTGACACTTGAGGCATGTGAGTTTTGTCTCACTGCATTTTTCAGCTACGTTTACGAGGAATATTATTTCCTCCCTATTTGTTGCTGGTTTACTTTTTTGCTCGTACGTGTGTTGGCGCTGGCTAGTACATTTGCCTTTAGCGTACTAAGAGGTTTGTTCCCTAGCTCTGAAATAGAGATGTGTTACCTCAGACTTCAGACCTTCAGATGGTTCGTCCCATGCTAACATGCCAGTCTTGGGCTGCAGTGTCTGCAGGATTGTCCTGTTCTTAGCTTGACTGCACTGAGAGCTCAGATGAAGCCTTTGTTTCTTCAGGGTTCTGCCTCTGGCTTGATGTCCTTTCTTCTGCTTCATTCATTATTGTTCATTGAATGTTTTAATGGGCTAGGCAGTATGAAAGGGATTAATACATTTTATTGACTCAATGTACTGTGTGTTCTGGACTATATGGCCTGAAGCATAGGAAAGATTTTCATCTTTGTTTGTGAGGAGCAGGTCCAATATCAGTGCACCCTCATTGGTCTACCACAGGCGAGTCTGTTTGGGCTGATCCCAGAGCTGTGTGCAGCCGCGGCGCCCAGCTGGCAGAATAGGACACGACGACCTCCTGCAGCAAAGCACCTGCCGCTTTCCTTTGCTTTGATGTCTTATTACAGATGTACGCAGCATCAAGGCATCTGGCTCTGTAATTGTCGTAAACTATGTGTTGTGACCAAGTGTGTTCTACAGAACAGGTGCGGTTTGTTTCCCCGTGGAAAGGTTCGAAAGACTCTGGGAAATCGGAGGGGTTGAGCTTAAGTGGAACCCGTAGGTAAACGTGAACTGTACATAAAACAGTACGATAGAGGAAATGTGTGTGCACACAGCTAAACAGTCGGACTGCGTGATGAGGAGATTCTGATTTCTCCCCGTAACAATGCTGCGTCTCACGGAGAAGGCAAAGGGCAACTCGGAGGACTGGAGGAGAAGCTTTGCAGTCTGAGGGGCGTATTTAAACATCTGTGAACATCGACGCAATAAAGCTAGTAATAATAAAACTCAGACAGGGGATTTAAGGCGCAGCCCCGCTCCCACCCAGTGTCTCTCTGATGAAGACTGAAGGAGGAACCCCTGCGGTAACCACGTTTCATTTTAAAATATCAAAATAACACTTTGAATACCAGAACCTGAATGAGTAAAAATACAATTGTTGTTAAAAAAAAACAAAACAAAAAAAAACATAACTGTTGTTATGGTCATTAGCAGTAATGACAGTAGACTAAGCAATTTGCTAAGTGTATTGTTTATGGGTGAATATAGTTCTTTATTTCTTTTGTTTATGATTTATTTCTCTTTGTTTAAAGCTATGTGATGGAGCACAATGTAGCAATCAGTGCTGCAGTTTTATGGCAGAGTTTCCGTGGCTACGGTGTGTGCCATGCACCTGTGGCCAGATATGCAGAGAAGAAAGCTGAAAGCATCGTTTGTAAAACCGTAACTTATCTTTTTTACGGTGAATAAATAGGTTACACACAATTTCTGACCATTTCCATTTCCACTTTCACTTGTTAAAAGTACAAACAGCTGCAAACGTACTGCTTCTAGTGAATCCACTGCTGTGCTGAAGCTGAGCAGTCCGTTTCATCGAATCCACCGCTGTGCTGAAGCTGAGCAGGCCGTTTCATCGAATCCACCGCTGTGCTGAAGCTGAGCAGACCGTTTCATTTCCAAGAGTCAATCAGAAAACGTCTGATATATTTAAACGTCCTTCTACTGCTTGTTATCTCATTAAACACATTTTTGGTTGAACGGTAAAATGAAAAACACCTTCATATACCTTCGTTGTTGTATAATGTAGTGACAGTTTTTACTGCCTCATTGCTCAGATTTTTTTTTGTTTTTTTGTCTGTGTATTTAGTTAGTGTATGTTTTATGTAATATTTGGAGCCTGTTTCTAGACTTTCTTGCTTGCATCCATGTACCGCAAACACAGTCTTCACCTCTGGCAGTAGCTAAGATTTTCACAGCTGTATTTCAGCTTAATTAGCTCAGCACGTTTAGAGAGGCCTTAAGGGGAATCTGCCCGACAGCTTCCTGCTTCACCGTTAGTCTCGGCCAAGTGGACCTCTAGGCTTGGCAATGTAATTAATCTGAAATGTTGCATTAATGCCGTTAGCAATGAGATATATGTACTATAGATGTCCGGGTAACGTTCACTCTCTCTCTCTCTCTCTCTCTCTCTCTCTCTGATCATTCAGTAGTTTGGATTAACTTACAGCAGTATGAACTGCTGGATGTGCAAAGCTTCACTGTACGATACACAGCAGTGTATGAATATAATGAAGTGGCTGCAGTACAAGATTGCTTGTGATGTTTTCTTAACAAAGACCCATCTTCATTTTGGAGACATAAGTCTACTCACTCATCCTGCCACCATAAAAAAGACATTTTGAATTTAAATAAGGCCCTGCATAGGTCTGCATCCAAAAGAACAGCTTCTATGTTATAATGAATCCCGACTGTTACGGTACAGTTCTAATCAATACCGGCTATAAGTATACCAGCTACCAGTTATAACCATATTCCAATGATTTAGGGCTACCAGTTGCATTAACCAGCAGCTCAAATTATGAGTGTGTTGAAGGTCAGTGGAGTGTGAACTACTGCAAATTAGCTCGTGATTCAAAATGGAAATTCAAAGGAGCTCCGACTGCCGAATGCTTTCATTTTAATGATTAGATTATCATATTGATCATTCAAAACTGCACTGATTTTCCATAAAAAAAAACAGTATAATGGAGTAACACTGCTAACTGCTACCTGAAAGAAAAAAAAAAAGCTTTTGCAGATTTTTCTAGACCTATTTGGGTTGGCTAATAGAGCACTGAACCTGCACTGAACCTGCACTGTTACTGATATCTCTTACTGATATCTCTTTCCATTTACAGCCATGCCGTGTTGCTTAAACCGCACATACGGTAAGAGGGTTGTTTGGTGCAGTCTCCCATGTCTGTGTTTTCAAATAGTCTGAATAATCATGTAGAATAATGTGCTGCAAACACGTTAGTGGATGTGGACTTCACCTTAAAAAGGCCACACGGCGTTCTCATCTCTGCCGTGTAATTACTTTGCAACTCTGATGTCAATGTAACTTCCTCCTTTTCTCTCTCTCTCTTTTTCTCTCTCTCTTTCTCTCTCTCTCTCTCCCTAACCATCTCAGGTTGCATCTGTCTCTGTTGCCCCCCCCCCCTCTCTCTCTCTCTCTCTTTCTGTCTGTCTCTGATCATTCAGTAATTTGGATTATCTTGAAGTGTCTTGAACTGCTGGATGTGCAGGGAGATGATGAAGGGACTGAGATGCCGTTATTATGCCGTTTCCTTAAGTCTCATCTTCATTTCAGAGACATAAGTCTCCTCACTCATTCTGTCATCATTAAAAAGACGTTTTGAATGTGAATAAAATCTCAGTGCATCTAATGTGCATCCAAAATGTTAAATGAATATTGAATCTTTGTTTAGATGATTTAGGGCTGCCAGTTGCATTAAACAGTGTGAGAGTATGAGAGTGCTGGAGGTTAGTGTTGTGTGAACCACTGCTAATTACCTTGCGATTTAAAATTGCGGCGTGCTTTGATTACTGCACATCTTTTTATTTTAATAACAAGAGATTATCATATTGATTGGTCAAAACTGTACTGATGTTCCAGGAAGAAAAACACAGTATAGTGGAACAGAAATGGAAGGGGGGGGTGGGGGGAGGGCTGCTATTGGCTGTAAGTGTTGAAACCAAACTTTTGCAGGATTAGAGAGCGCTGGCTAGCACAGTGCTGAACAGGTTATACAGCAGATAGTGCACAACATCCTTTAATCTGGAACAGTGCGCCGTTGCCGAAGTCTTGTTTTCTTTCCTCGTGGGCGTCTGATTGGTGAAGCTCACATTGTTCATGCCTTCCATGGTCATTATACAGCTACAGGTCGTTTAGTGAAGCGGGTTTTACAGTGAAGGTGCCTCACTTTTGCAGTACTCCCAGTTTGGTATAACAACATATGCAAAGGAAAATAACCCATTTAATTTAAGGGAGCTGTTTAAGTTAATCAAAATCAATTTCAGAATGTTGTTTCTGTTAAAACAGTTACGGGCTGCTCTGTTGTTAATTGTTTCAAATCGAGTTTTTGATTGTTGTTGTTCCTTTTGTTTACTTGTTTATCTTGTTCCTTTGTTGTGCTGGCAAGCAAATGCTCAGAAATTGAAAGTCAGTCAGATTGGAACATTCTGCATTGTTTGGAGTGGGGTGAAAATTTGATAGTTTCTTCTTTTGTTTAGTATTTCTGGACACCTGTTTGTTCATGGACCAACTTTGCTGTGTCTCGTTTGATGTCTTTGTAAACAGCTGCTTAATGAATTAATGTTTAATATGTTTATGAGAGTGCATGGAACAAAAATGGATGTGTGTTCGTCACTGTTCAGAACGTCAGGATTTCATGTTCTATTCCATGTTTTATATATGCAGTTTTTAAAAAGGGGTTTAAATTTAGATTTAAAATCAACTTGAGTGAAAATGAGTGGCAATAATGAACTTGTAGTGACAGACTGTGACAAATCTGAGGCAGCATATAGGTCAGTACACTAATAGGCTAAGCAAATATTAAAGTGGACTATGATAATGTAAAACTGGCAAACAAAAGTTCTAATCCTGACAAAGACGACTAAGCCAAGCAACACTTGCTCAATGAGGTGATTATGGCTGAGAGACTGTGCCAACAATGAGGAGGTGGAGATGTCTTGTGTTTGTGACAGGATGTCATGGCCTCGATTAGGTCTGATTTTAAGGACGATCTTGAGCAAGGAACGAGACTCAGCCTTCCAGCAAGAGATCTGACTGAAGGCCTAGGGTGTTTTTTTTTTTTTTTTGCCTGCGTCCTGGTCATGGTTGGAGGTAACAGATCAATACGAGATCAGTCAGAATTCAATTTGAATTTAGAAGATGGTTGGTCTGGTCTGAAGATCCTGGTCTGAAGATGGCTGGTCTGGTATGAAGATGGCTCAGATTTATTGTTGAGGAATGGGATAAACTAGCTCTTCTTTTGATATTTCTAAATGATCCGCTGTCCTGTGTGATGTCCTGGAAGCCAGGTCTATGTGTACTTCACCAGTCAGTTTACTTGGGGATAACTCCCATGAACAGAGATTCATGTAACTGAGCCGTTCATTGGACATCTCGAGGCACGTTTCTAACAATGCTTTTTTCACCAAACAAGTATGACATTCTAAATACTGAATTTCCTATGCATTTGAACAAGACAAGTGGTTTCTTAAGAATGTACATTTCTTTCATTTCAAAATATTGTTTGCCATTGTATTAAATATTGTATTAAATATTGTTTGTCACCATAATTCTGTGAAAGTCTCCAAATATGGATACGAAAAGTGTCTTAGGTAATGTTATTCTGTTTTTCAGTCTGTGTCCTTGCCTGTATTCCTGAGTGGGCTTGTTTTATCTTTACAGTGCGAGTTGTCTACTTGGTCAAGTGAGCTGTATTTTGATGAGAGCAGTATTTTTATGAGATCTAGCCTATCAAAGCCATCTGCCAGACAAAGCAGTAACAAGTGTCCTTTCTCAACCCCTGTGTGGACCACAAGGGAGAGTACAGAGTTACTTCAGCAGCAATAGCACTGGGTGAGCACCTACAAAGTAGTGGGTTTTTTTTTTGTCTCTTCCATGGAGAATGGTCGACTAATGTAAAGAAAAAAACTGAATTCTTGTGGTTTGTTTGGCCAATTCCTCTGCAGCCTCAACCCAACACATTTGTAGTCAACGCTGGCAGTATCCCAGAATCCTCAGTAATGTAGTGATCTATTATTTTGCTTTTAATGGTTATGCTGTCTGCTGTTTTCTATGCCCTTTTCAACACACCCATGCTGTGTCTTTCTGACAGTTGGTTCACACTGTTGTCAGAAAGTACCTGGCCAAGGCCCAGTGAACGTTTCCAAGATGGTGATCAGAGAGTCTTCATGGCCCTAATATGGCAGCTTTCACAAATAATCTAATTATTATCTGTATCCTTACTAACACAGACCTGTCTGAAAGGGTCTGGGAGAATTGTGCACTAGTGATCATTACAAGCTGTCAAAGTTCCTTTACAAAAGAAATCATTCTGAGAGGATTATACAGTTTGTGCCTGAGATCCTTCTAGGGTCTAAGATAGTAGACCTGTTACCATGGAAATGACAAAATCCTTAACAGTCTGACCTGTAAAAAGAGAGGACTGGATTTTACATTCTAAATTCTTCTAAATACTCTTCTGTTAAATTCATTAACAATTGTCTTACTTTTTGAGCTATAAACATTTCCACAAACTTCAGAGAAAGGAAGAGAAAGGAAACAAAGTCAGTTGGTCAGCACTTCTGGAGACAGAAGAAAACCAAGATGATAAATGGTCTCTCTACGGCCCGTCTCCCTACAGTAGTGTTCTCATGCTGTTCCTTTAAGCGTGACTGTAGATCAGGCTTTGACCCAGATGTTTGTAACTCGGGCTTCATCGACTGTGAATAGAGGATCATTTCTGATACAGATGTTCAACATGACAAAGCATGTGGAGAAATGAATTCATTTCACCTCAAAAAGATTATTTTATAAAAAACAGCGTTCAACACAAAGATGATTTCTTTCTTTCTTTATTATTTATTTCCTTTTAATGGCCGTTAAATTGGACTTTTCTGGAAGCCCAAATTGAACATATGAGCAGTGAATTAATAATGTATAATTAGCAACTGATGCTAACAGTTTTCACATGGGTGTAATTGGATTTAGATGTGGTCATGAGTGCTACAGCTGCTTGAGTAGGTCAAAGTATGAGTTACTATCTATCCATACAAATAAAAACAAGCACAAAAACAAAAATCCTAGTAACAGTAAAAAAAAGCTTTGGCCATAGTGATTTTAAGCCCACTGTAAGAGGCACTTCAAAACTCTTCAAAATTCTAGCCAAGGATCCATGTCCACGAGTTCCTGATTCTGAGCTTGCGCATCCTTGGCTTTCCTTAGGGAGCATCTACCATTACCATCTACCAGCATGGACAGGACAACAGCCATAGGGGCCTTGGGAGTGTCTACCACTACCATCTACCCGCATGGACAGGACAACAGCCATAGAGGCTTAGCATTGAATCCATCTCTGTGAAAGTCAGGGTCGGTACCACTTCCTCAGTCTTTTGCACACTTCATATTGTGCTTGCATAGCCATTGATCAGATTAGCACCGGGCTGCTATCTGAGCATTGGTCAGGCCTGGGTTTACCTCATGAGGGGCGTGGTCACCTGGGAGGCTCCAGCTTTTGCTGCTGTCCAGGCCTGGGTCTGCTGTTGATGAAACGTGCATAGGGTCGGCGTCGGGCTTGAAATCTGAGTGTAGACTGAGGTGAAACAGGCTCTGAGGAAATACTTCTCAGTGTCCATATGACGCTGGTGGCAAGTACTTGATGTTATTACAAAAAGGGTTTATGTATCTGACTGTTCAATCAAGGAATTATATGTGGAGCCTTGGGAAATTTCCAGGGTTGGAACATATGACAGGACAGCAAGAGAAAAAATGTTGGGTTGGGAGTCATTTTCTCAAGTACCCCGAGTTCAATCAACACCTCCAGTTTCACTCTGTTCAGGTGGAAGAATTCAGCCACTGTCAAACTGGTTGCTAAGGACATTAAGGCTCGAAGGAAATCTCTCTCCCCCCCCCCCCCACCACTCACACCATATTTACTTAACACTTCACGACACTCCAACGCCTTACTGGGTACATAACAACCTCTGGGTACTGAAGGAACCAGTAAGGACTGGGTACTTATTTACCTCTTCTTCTCTCATGCTCGGGGTACTTTGCCACACAAGGAGTTTTCTCACAGTCCGTTGTTTGTTTAGAGTTTGTTTTTGTTTTGTTTCATATAATAATTCATTCAGTATAACAGCAACTCACTGTGCAATAATTCTCTGTGCAATCACTATGGAATAGTGTGTTTTTATTTTATACTTATGCTGCTAAACTGTTTTTCTTTGCTTGCCTTTATAAAGCTGATGTGCAGGAGAATTCCAGTGTTTCTCTATTGCCCTGTAGCCTAAATGGCAAAACTGGAAGGTCTTCACTGATAAGACAAGAATCTCAGAACAAAACATTCTCTTATGTGTGAGTCACTGCATGACCTTTGATTTCCAAACGATCTTTGACTGAGTAGACTTTTTCAGAAAGTCATGCATGCGGTTGTACTGTGGCACTCTGTAACATATCTAAATCAAACGTGAAAGGTTTTCTTGGCCATGAACATGTCCTGTATATAAGAAACAAGAAACTGTGGAGCCAAATTTAATGATCAAAGTCAGAGATAATACTCAAGAGCTCCTACCAAGGAAAGGGCGTGAGGAGCCACTATGAGGGCCCTGGGATCCAATTTCCGCACCGTTGCTCAACTCGACACCCGCTGCTGTTGTTTTTGTGGGTGAACAGTGTGCAGGGAGGGTCAGTCCTTGGCTTTTTGTAGGCGGAATCCAATAAGTGCAGGCAATTGTGCTTTTCCACCAGCTGCTTACTCACGGCCTGCCCTGGTGGAGAAGGAAGCACAGATTAATCAAGCAGCTAATCAGTGCTGGTGCAGGCGAAGCAACAGAGACAGTCTCCTGCTGCCTAACCAACAGGGACAGACTCCTACAGCCTAACCAGCCCAGACAGACTCCTACAGTCTAACCAACAGGGACAGACTCCCGCAGCCTAACCAACAGGGACAGACTCCCGCAGCCTAACCAACAGGGAGACTCCCGCAGCCTATCCAACAGAGACAGACTCCCGCGGCCTAACCAACAGGGACAGACTCCTGCAGCCTAACCAACAGGGACAGACTCCTGCAGCCTAACCAAAACATCAGTGCATAATAGTCCTTGTAGTTGCTCCGCCCCCACACCTCCAGGCCCTTTCAGCAATTACCAGACATGGGGTGATAAAAAAAAATAAAAGAAACAAACAAACGAACAAATGAAAAACAATAAAACCGAATATGATTTATGAATAAAGAAAATAAAATTCTAGTAAAATAGAATTCAAGGCTAATATGCCTCTCTCCCCGCCCCTTACTTGGCATGCCAGAACACTGTAATTGCTCCATCAGATGTCAGCAGCACACAGTCGTCACCTTCTTGCATGTTCTGGCAGCAGTAGCATGGATAAGTGGCTGCTGTAAGGGGTTTTTAAACAGCCTGAGTGGAGCTGTTTCTTCTGGCCTGTTATGTCAGAAAGCCATTGTAGTCTTTGTTAACAATCGGACTGGTGAGCTGTGCTCAGCAAGAGAACAGAAAATGTGTTTGAGGGTTCAGCTGTTATTGCTAAAGAGAGAAGGGTTTATGTTCTTTCGAGTGATGGATTTTATAATTAAGATCAGCGTTTATTTCTCATTCATAAAATAGGCCAGTTTTTAGTCTGAGGGTTCTTACAAGGTTCTTCCTTTTAAGACCTCAGTGCTTCATGTTTTTTACAAATCTTCACAATGATACACTTTGCTTAAGTCAGTGCTGAGCATTTACCAACTTCATTTCTTTGCTATGGTTCATTAGGTTTTTCCTCTCCGTCTCCCATTGTCTCTTTCTCTCTCTGTCCTTCTATTTCTCTCTTTTAGTTACATGAAATGCATGAGTGCGTCTAAACATCCATCCTGAAGAATGAAATGCCGTGAGTCTGTTACAAGGACAAAACATGAACAGCTCAGACGTTTGTGTGTTTGAAAGGACAAAAGATAAACAGCTCA